>JANFOE010001263.1:0-600000 GCA_025667525.1 Glebionis coronaria | reverse complement strand
TGGAGACATAACTTACATTAAAAGAGTGAGGTCAACGCATAATCTACGCGAGAGAATTTCAAATTAGATAAAGACAAAACATTAGCGAATATGAATATATCCCATGTTTTCATGATTTGAGTACGCATTCGAAAGCTCCTCGGATCGTTACCCAGGTCATTCAAATGAAATCTAATCAAAATAAATGATAAGAACGTCGATACACCCAGTCGGGTATCAACACTCGGTAACTAGATAATTTTCCAAAGAATCTCACTATGAGAGAATTGGACAAAGAGGGGATATCAATTGTCAATTAAGACAATTTTCACAGATGATTAAATTCGATTCGGAAAATAAATGGTACTGGCACATATGTAGGTGTCTCTAACAATATGTCCCTATTTTTGCACTTTTTGTAGATTTCTTAAAATTTAATCTTTCATAACTTCAAAGAAAATGTAGTGTGTATTAATCAATTTTATGGTGACTACTAATCAGCCTTGCATGGTCCCTTCCAAATTGTATGTAGGCGTGCAACTATATACAATTTTAGGATTAACGATGCAATACTCAGTTCATCAAAACTTTGTCATCATGTTTAAGATATACATATTTTCATGCTTAATTCTGAAATAAGAATCAAAACGAATTTATAGAGATGTTCTTTGTTATGGAAACAATTAAGTTTTCCAAAGTGTTTCATAAACAACTTTATTTCGATAACGATTATTTATAAGTCTCACTTTAAATAATCCTTACGGTGATGAAAATTTAATTTTTCTCAAGGGACACTATTTTAACTTATAAAAACAATGAGTGATCTGCAAAAGAGTGATGAAAAGTTGTTCACCAAGAACTAACAACAATATATCAGGAAATGAGCTTAGCCAATTAATCATGAGGTTCATGACCTCGATGGCGCTAAAAAAGAATAATCCACAACGTAACTCAAATCGAGATGAGTACATGTTCAATGGTTGCATCACTAATGTGAACATTAGGAAGAACCAAGAAAAGATAGATAACATCGATACATGTAAAATATAGCAATCAAAGGCAGTCTTTTCATTAATCACAAACAAGTCAAAAATTATACTATAACACATTACATGTCACTATGTCATACAATTCCAAGAACTCATCCTACCATTGATGTCTCAGTTAAGTTAGGTATTTTAAAAGATACCACAATGAATACTAATCTACAAGAGTTATTAGGTGTTCCACTTGTCCCGGAAGATCCATCGGTCCCAATTTCAGAAGAAGATTTCTTCAATTTATTTCTTGGACACTGTGAATCCTCGTTAGTGGAAAATGGCCTAGGAACAACCCTTAACACGAACCAACAATCATTCAAAACCTTATAATCCAATCACATGACTTAACGACTTTCTCTTAACAATCTCATATTCCATATGAGTTAAATTTTACTTTATTCAAGTTTCAATCAACTTATACTCAATGCGACATCCTACCTCATTCTCCAATACTTTCAACCTTATTTTTAGACCATGAAAGGGCAATAAAAGCTCAATATGAACAACACTCAATTTCTAATCCTATAGCTCCTTCATCAATAGTTATCAAATGAGTCACTAGTATGAAATGACTCACACATTCAATTAGACTTCTCGGAAAGGTACTAGTGGCATGAGGCTTTTGGGTAATGGTTCCAATGACAGCCTCAAGTGAATCATTTACCCTTTTCGATTTCAAATTTAAGAATTGGGTGACACCGAATCAGATGACACCTTTCCAGGTGGTAAGGTTTTGTCAAAATCTACTCTATAAGGAAAGATCGTCATAACATCGATATTATGTTTAATAGCGCCAATTCTTCTTTAATATCACAATCAACTAATATCAACATTTCTACGAATATCAACTATTTTGTTGGGATTATGAACATCCACAACTTGGTTTAGATCTAGAATAGCTAGAATTCCTACGGGAATAGCTACAATTGATTTGCTAGGGGAGTTAGGGTTTCTTGTGACAATCTACGTTGTATAAATACCACGTATAAGTTTTAAAATAATCATCAAACAATCATGTAATAGAATTACATCATATATATATATATAATCCAAGTTTTATATATATATATATATATATATATATATATATATATATATATATATATATATATATATATATATATATATATATATATATATATATATATATATATATATATATATATATATATATATATATATATATATATATATATATATATATATATATATATATATATATATATATATATATATATATATATATATATTAAAATAAAACTTCCCAGTCTGGCCTTGTCGGTAACTCAGGAATTCTTCGGCACCGTTATAGTCAAAAGATTTTTAGACATTTTGAGGAAAATGTTTATCGTTAAATGATTTTGAAATGTTTTATTCAAAACCTTGGTTTTAAAAATCTTTCGTTCTCTATAACGAGAGCTCTGGTACCAAACTGTAACACCCCCAAATATTCATACTTTAGTTCAGCGGAAGAGTCGTTGGTGTTACGGGATAGCACATTACTCAAATCATAGACAACGCTTAAAAATCGCGTCGTTTAATAATAAAGCATTTTCCATTCATAAATATCAAATTACATAGGTCCCAAGTCATAGTATTTCATACAATTTTTCAAAACATTTGAATGGAAATTGTTATTTAAGTGCAGGCCATAAATTCTTGTCGTCTTCCCGAGAATTACCTTCAAGTACCTGAGATAAAACATGTTAAAAGAAAAGGTCAGCGAAAACGCCGAGTGAATTCATAGAGTTTAATGAAATCCATTAATATATCATCGGTATAAAATTATTACCGAAAATCATTTTGTACAATCCTTTGTTGTAGGCCATAAACTAAGCCAAAAACATTTTATACAAATCTTTGTCAAAATCATAATATAGGCTTTTGCCTTTGAAAACCATCATACGAACCATTGACGTAAAAACATAATACAATACGTTTTATAACGTTGTATAAGGTGTAATATAATCCGTTATATGAAAATGGTTACAAAAAAACAAAACACGAACATAATATTAATAATAAGACCCCGTATTGCTAGTCAGGCAATATATCGTAATTCAATGCGTATAGCAGTATTTTTGTTATTGGATTATTATAAGCCGCATGACATTGCTACCTTACTATAACAAACAACGGGTAGTGATGTAGTGTTTTTACTACTCTTTAGGAAAAGAGAGCAAAATAGGGAAAGTATTACGTGTCGGTTTAGGAAAACCAAACACTAATGACCAATGAAGTTCAAGTTCGTTTCCCAAGGAGGCACGTGTGTTATGTTAAGAGATGATTAACTTTTGTGATTATAATTTATGAAGAAATAAAATAGAAGAGAGATTAGAAGAGAATGACGGTTACGATTATGAATTAAACTAAGACGAATAGTCGTAAACGTAAAACCGTAAAAAGTGACAAAATTAAATTTTACCCTAAAAATTCATATAAAATTGCAATAAATCCTAAAAAATGTAATTAGAGTTTACAAAAAATCAAAAATCACTCAAACCTTTTATTTAAATAATAATTTTTTAATGCTAATTAAAGCCCAAAAAATCAATTTAATTAACAAAAAGCCCAAAATGAGATTTTTTTCACTTGTAGACCTCTAAAATAACTTAACTAAATTTATAAATATTTTTGAAAATTTTAAAATTAATAAAAACTATTTAAAACAATTAAAAACTATTAAAACTTAAAATAACTATAAAAATTAATCTAATGACAATAAAAATATTCTAAAAATTGTAAAATTCCTAGTTTAATGTATTTTATTTAAGAAAAATGAAAAAACTTGAAAAATCTAAAATTTAATTTTTAATAATAAAATAATAATAAAATATTAATAAAAACCAAAATTTATAAAAAATTCTAAAAAGTTGCAAACTAGCTTATTTTAACCTAAATAATACATAAATGAAGTTGAAATTACAAAATACCCCTATTGGGCCTAGAATTAGGCTAAAAGTCCAACAGTCCCTTAATGGGCTCAAATAGGCCCAATAAGAAAAATGTTGTCCAAATAAGTCCAAAAGCTCCTATCTGACTTAAAATTTGATTTTAAGAACAAAACTCTGGAGGCCCAAAAGTTGAAAATGTGTATAAGCTAGCTTATTTCAAAGAAGCTTATTCTTAATGGGCTTTTTGGCCCATTAAGCTATAAGCTGATGCCATAAGCTCAAATTTGACACAAAAGCTTCTTTTGAGTTACTTAAGAGATATGTAAAAAGAAAATTGGAAAAAACACAAGAAATAAGCTTGAATAAGCTAAAAGCTATCTTCACAAAACGACAAAATAGTCGTTTTCGAGTTCTAGGCCACCTCAAGAGCTGATTCAACTTTCAAAAGCTTTTAAATGACTTAAGTAAGCAAAATAATCAAAAAGTTTTCAAATAAGCAAAAGCAATAAGCCAGAATAAACAGGTAAGCACTTGTTTAAAAGTCAACTTAATGAGTTTTCTAGTAAAAAGTCGAAGTCAAAATCTAATAAGCTCCAGATCAAATAAATGGGTCAAATGAGGAAGATCTATCACAAAAATAAGTTGTTGCAAGTCTGGATAAGCCAAATTGGATTATGAATAAGCTGAATGATGATTAACACTAGCAGGGGCTAGTTTTGGAGTCTGGGCAGTGGGAAAAGTTTCCACTACTTGACTTAATTGACTTTTTGTCTTTAGTGACTTTTTTGTGGATTCAAGTTAAGCAAAGGCATCCAAATGATCAGTTAATCATAAGGAGTCAATATCAATCACAAAAACACAATTACAAATAGCCAATGCACAGATTCATCAAAACATCACCAGATCAGTCACAGACATGAACAATAAGCAGATTTCACTCAATAAGCAGTTTTAGCAAAAATCAGCCACCCAAACTTCACAAATGCATACACAAGCTATAATAAATTCAAATGAACAAATCTAAACAGGTTTCATGCAATGGTTCAAGGTTTAGATCAAGATTCAAGCACAAAATAGTTACCGATGAACAAGAACAAGCAGACTTTTTTACTTTGCTGATATACTTGACCACCAAGCCAATCTTAAACACTCAAATCTTCAAATCAAGTCACACAAACTTTGATTCAACACCTTTTAGCCCTAAACATGCATATACTCTAGGTATTTCCAAAATTTTAGGTCAAAAACAGTCAAACCAAGTGAGTTATAGCACAATCTTTAATTTGAGGTTACAAAGCTGAAAACTTGCAGGTTTTAGCACACATGCAAGTGAATAGCAGATACTAACTCAAACAAGCAACTTCCAATAACACAATAAAAATCTATGCACATAAACAGATAATCCCAAACACCCCTTATCTTTTTCAAATCAAGATTTAAACAAGTATAAGTGTATTTCAGCGTTACCCAAGCCCAATCAAACACAATAACAGATGTATTATGCAGTATCAAGCAAGATTAAGCCACAAATTCAACAAGAACACAAGCAATGCACCAAATCACCAAAAATCAAGTATTTAAGCAGATTTTGGGTAAAAAGGTTCAAACCTCATGGATGTACATCCACACCCACGAATATTTGAGCTTATGTGCTAGCAAGAACAAGCACAAGCTTCCACAAACAACCCTGCTAAGATTCAACAAAGTTAGAAGCAAAAATATAAACAGAAGGGTGACAACTTGGAAAATAAACTTGATTAATGAAACCTTGTTCCCACACTTGATTATCCCCAAGTTATAAGCCTCACAACACCTTGATAACACAATATCAGGATGCTATGATCCACTTATATCCCAAGAATTCCAAGGTTTAAACAAGACTTAGCAAAATATCAAATTTTGATCCTTTGTGCAATTTCTTGCACAAGGTTTAAAAACACGTTTTGAGATTCAAGTTTAGTTAACATTAAACAATAACAAGCAGAATAAGAGATTGGCACTTGGTTTTTCTTCAAAGATTCAAACACTTTTCATTAAACAATGAACAAGGATTTACAGAACTTGAACAAAGGAAAAATCAAGAGCAACTGAAAATGAAAGGGGTCCTATGCCTTATATAGGCTACAAATGAACTAGAAATGCAAAGAAAAACGTAACCCTAATGTTGTAAAGTCCCAATATTGCCATTTACAGATTTTGAAAGCTTGAGGATCATGTGAATTTCTTTGGCAGGTTGTGTGAGTTGGAAAAGGTGAAATAGCATCCAAAGGCTTCAAACAAGCTTAGAAAGTAAGCAGAAATCTTGGGCGTTGGATGGCTGTCAAGGTTTTGGCAGGTTGTTCAAAGATGTAGCAGGGGAATCTTGTGTGGGGTTGTTGGGAGATGTGGCAAGGTTTTTTAGAGTTGGGTTATGATTATGATATGCTTAATCATAAATCTTGAGCATTTGGTGGTTTAATTACAACACAATTAGGAAAACCCAATTGTGTTCATACGATAAACAGTGTAGGTTTTGATTTGTTTTTGGGTTTAAATGTTGTGTTAAGCGCCAAATTAACTAATCTGTTATGATTAGTTAAATAATGGTGAGTGGGATGGTGAGGTGGAGGCAGGGTGAGTTGTGATTGGCTGAAAAGAGTGAGTGGGGCACGTGTCACCCCACCACTGGTCTAGGTATGTTTCCTTGTCTGCCATAATTAACCCCTCATCTCTTCTTTCTTTGTCTCTTTGGTTAGAAACATGCTAAATCAGATTTCCTTTGTATTTCAAGTTTCCATTTTCACACTTTTGCCCCAAGTACTTTTCCAAAGTATTTTCAGGGGTATTTCTTGCCATTTGTTGATTCTTGAAGGGTTGTTTTCGCATTTTCTTCATAGATTATGGTCTTGAATTGTATGGTTGACATTTTGGAGGACTAATATTGGCAAGTCATGATTGTTGAGGGACCATTTTTGCCAATTCTTCAAAGTGGAGGGCCCTTTTTGTAAGTTTGACAAACTTTAAGGACCAAACTTGTAATTATGAATATACAAGGGGTTAAAGTGTCAATTCTTCAATATTGGAGGACCCTTCTTGTACAATCTTCATATCTTCAAGGGTTTTTTTAGAAAATCTTCATTAGGGCTTGGTTCATTGTGCGACTTCGTTTCCCGTGTTCGTTTTTGCATGATTCTTGTGATCTTTTGTCATTTTCTCAATATCCATACCTAAAATACACAAGTAACAAACACAAGCATATATTTGGCAATTTTCATGATATTTTATGTATTTAAAGCCCTTTTTTTCTTTGAAGGGCAGTTTGGTGCAACGGAGTATCTTGCGTGCCACCGAGGCACCAAGTCTCTCAACCCGAGTTCGAATCATCTCACGAAGAGAATATCAACCCCCATGCTAGCCATCCAGTTTCCCATTAAGGGGCTTCAAGGCATTGGGATGGGATTCAAACCCGGCTCCCAATTCTGGGAAAATCCCCCATATGGGGAATGACAGGAGTCGAACCGCCGACCTCCCCCACATGGAGACTATAACCAAATGCATCCATCTAACTGAGCTAGACTTCATTTGCATTTAAAGCCCTTTTTGGATGATGAGACTATGTATAAAAGTAGTCTCATCAGGTAGCTAACCCGAAACTCATTTGCCCATCTAAAACAGCGTGTCGTCACAATAATTACGCTTATATAAATATTCTCATACATAAATTCGCTTACCAATCAATGTGGCACGACGGGGATCAACCGTCAAGGCGCGAACTGGGGTGATCTTCTCCAAATAGTACTATTATATGCATAAGCGTCTACCAAATCCCGGTAGTTCACATTCATGCTAATGGGACTTTTAGTGACATAACCTAACTATAATAATCCATTTCATTTCATACATCGGGTCATATAGTCATTCATCGGGTCATACAATCATTCGGGTCCAAATCAATAAACAAACAATTGGGACAACTGGTGTCCTATTTTTATTAAAACTAACATGTTATCTCCCTCGCGGGTTTATAAAACATTTCATAAAACATTTAAAAGAGTGTGAGGCTATGAACTCACGTTGATTGGGAAAGGCGGATTATCGGCGATTTGGATGTACGGTACGTGCTTCAATCACGGAAACCTAGACAAATAATACTCGTCTTAGACTCTTGTCCAATGACTTTACAAAAACAATGGCTATGTATATATATGATGACATTATAAGTATGATGATGATCAAGTGGGATTTTATCTCTTCATTCAATCATTATAGTGTTATGTGTTGGTAAATTTTTATACTAGTTTTACTAGTTTAACTTGTTTACATGTCAAGGCCCAATAAGCCCATTATAAGCCTATTACATTCTATTAGTCCAATTTTATACTTTTAAGCTCAGCCCTATGCTTACATGTTTGGCACAAGTGGGTTAAGCCCAAAGAGTAAGTCCATTAGAGTTTAGCCAAATTAGTTGGGTTAATAGTCCAATAAGGCTAATTTGGCCCGTTAATGTCCATATGTTATAAAGCTCGAGTTTTATCGGTTTTTACTTGTAATATGTACTTATACATCAGTATATGAGTTATAAAAAGTTCACATTAGACGAGTCTGACCGTCTAACTTTAATTGACGAAAACGTTAATTTTACGGTTTTAGCCGAAAAAGACGTAAAACTCATGTTTATAGTTTTATAACTTATAAAACTTATCAAATTGCCATTTTTATAAAATGTCTCATTTATTTTTTAATGTACATACTTATTTATATGTAATATATAAGTTAGTGGGTTTTAAGTACACATTTTATATTATATTTACTTGAGTGCTAATATTATACTATATACTTTTATTTTACAAATCTGATTATTATTTTCACTTTCACCATTTTTATCGTATCTTGAGTTCTACAAGGAGATAGAAGCTTATTTTTGGACACCATAAACTAGATGATATGTGCTACAATTAACTCAGTTTTAACTACTGCTCAATCTATTTCTAAATGTCCCTAACAGTCCGTCCAAAACAGGCATCATGACCAAAGCATCGCCGAAACTCACATTAAAATGAACGTCACGAAACATTTTCATAAAAAGCTCAAATTGATAATTGTCGCGCTCTTGACGTTTCTCCTTTCTAAGTCTCGATGGATAGGGCAAAGGTGGTGTGGGTTGAGGCATAGGCATAGCCTTTGGAATCTCGGGTTCCAAATGTTGTAATGGGTAAACCGTAGGTGTGGCATGAGCGGTACTTCGTGGGATTGGGACATGCTCCTTTTCGACTACCACCTCGGGTTCTTCTTTAATTGCATCCTTTGTAGGAGCAATTGGTTGAGGAGTCGGTTCCTTAAGTGTCTTACCACTTCGTGTGGTAATCACTTTCATCTCTCCTTTAGGGTTTGATATGGTGTTACTAGGAAGACTACTCGAAGACGGTTTGCACATAATAGCCTCAAACATAGATGAAATTTTATCCTCAAACATGGATTGCCTCTTCTCGGCCTTAATTATCTGTTGTTTTATTTCATGTTGCCCTTGTTCCATTTTTTGTTGGTTTTGTTGTAACCTAGTTACATTCCCTTCCATTTTGTTTGTATGGATTTTAAGCTCATTTACTAACTCGTTTTTCAACTCCTTCTTTAAGTCGTTCTTAAACTCGGATCTAAGGCTAATGATTTCTCTTTGAATGTTGTCAAACCTAGCATCGTTTCCATTAGCGTATTCAACAAATTCATTTGGAAGATCTTTCAAAGTTTGCAAACCCTTGTTGTTGTTTTGAAAATCATTGTTTTGATTTTTGTTTGAAACTTTATTGTTGTTAGCCCCTTGATTCCCATAGTTTCCTTTGTAATTGTTTTTAAAACCAACTTGATTGTTTCGATAGTTGTTGTTAGCATTTTGATTGGGAGCAAAACCCGGTGGAGTCAATTTATTAGAGCGGGTAACTTGACTGTTTTGGTTATAAGTTCCCGTGGCCGCGTAGGCACTCGAAGTGTTACCACCGTTGGTAATGCACTCGGAGAAATCATGACCTTTACCATAATACATACATGAAACCTCAACCGCTTTAGCCGTAGCGGGAGCACTTTGTTCTCCAACTTTGAATTCAATTAAAAGACCTTTAAGCTTATCAAAGATTTGTTTTCCAAGTTCGCCTCAATTTGGCAAGCATCGATGGTATTGGACAAAGAAGGTGAAGCCGAAGACGAAGCCTTACGAACACTCGATGTGTTACGAGGACTATACACCTTAGATCTATTCTCAATTATCAACAACGCTTCATCAACCATTTTACATAAATTACCACCCGCGGCGGCATTGAGATAATCCCTTTCATCATCATTCTAACCATTGTAAAACGTGTCAATTTGATGCAAGTCGGAAAAACCGTGATGAGGACACTCATGTAACATTTCCTTAAACCTATTCCAAGCCGTTGAAAAACTCTCATTAAATTCTAGTGAAAATTTTGAAATCTCGTTTTTCAAATGCGTAGTCTTAGAGGGCCGAAAAAATTGGTTCACAAACTTAGAAACGAGATCCTTCCACGTCAATATAGAATTGGGTGGCTCTTTCTCTAACCAAATTTTAGCGGGCCCCGCTAAGGAATACGGAAAAAGCATCATCTTAATCGAGTCATTAGTAACATCCTTAAATTTGCAAGTGGCGGTAAGACGATTGAATTGGCGGATATGGTTGTGCGGGTTGTCCTTTTCATCACCACGGAATTTGTTGTTTTGGATCATCGACAACAAACCCGTTTTCACTTAAAAATTCTCCGCAAGGAAAGCGGGAATCACAATAGCTTCTCCATAACCCTCGGTGGGTGCTTGAAGTAACTCCATCATAGTTCGATTCGCCATGGTTGGTTCTTCTTCTACGATAGGTTCGTCAATAGGAGACTCCTCACTAGAAAGATTAGGAGTAGGTGTTGACTCCTTTTGTTTTTTTCGTTTACGTGCACGTCTTGCTTGAGTACGAGTAAGCATAAACGTCACGTACAACGTGGGGATGAGCAAAAAAGATTCTTCTTGGTGTTTTTAATTTTTCCAATTTTTTTGTGGTTTCTGATTGTTTTTACTTTTTTTTGGACTTTTGTGATTGTATTAAGTAGACAAAAATCTACAAATCTCCTCCTTAATCAAATCTCTTGATTAAAGAAGCCTCAAGGAATGAAAACGATCACGTGAAGTGAACGCCTTCGATGACTTTAGAACGTTGGTGGAACACCAAAACGTTCAAGAGGGTTTAATCAAATGAAACCAATAAAATATATATGATACTTAGATAATAATTTGGTTGGCAAACCCTCGATTAGCCCTTTTTATCTAAACACGCACAAGTAAGCGGGGAAACGAGATGGCGCGAAACACTTAAGAGCTTTTTTCCTTAGGGTATATTTTATAATACCCGCCTTATACCCACCTTATTGTTTGTGTTTATCAAAATTAAGCTTCACGAAAGTATTTATCTATTTTGCCTTTGATTTCTTGTTTGAGATTCGAATACAATGATTGAGTAATGACCTCCCAATCAAGGTTGTGTTTTCACACTTTTGGAGTACTTGTGAATTTATTGTTCTACGTATACAATATAGTAATAATATTCACACAAAAAACGAAAACCGATAATACGTATTAGTAGAGTGCTACTAATACAAATACTATTTATGGTTAGTATAAAAACAACAATTTTTCAAATCAAAACACAACACGCCTCCACGGCAGCGGCGCCAAAATGATGTAGAGTAAAATACGTCTTTTAGGAAAAAGAGCGTAATTAGGGCAAGTATTAATTGTCGGTTTAGGAAAACCAAAGCACTTATGACCCAAAGTGGGGATCGTTCTCAAGGAGGCAAGTGCGTTGTGTTAAGATATGATTAACTTTTGTGATTATATTGATGAGAAATGAAAAGAAGAAAAGAGATTAGAAGAGAATGACGGTTACGATTATGAATTAAACTAAGACGAATAGTCGTACACGTAAAACCATAAAAAGTGACCAAATTAAAAACTTACCCTAGAAATTCCTAGAAAATTGCAATAAATCTTAAAAAATGTAATTAGAGTTTAAAAAAAATCAAAAATCACTCAAACCTTTTATTTAATTAAATAATAATTTTTTAATGCTAATTAAAGCCCAAAAAATCAATTTAATTAACAAAAAGCCCAAAATGAGATTTTTTCACTTGTAAACCTCTAAAATGATTTAACTAAATTTATAACTATTTTTGAAAATTTTAAAATTAATTAAAACTATTTAAAAACAAATAAAAACTATTAAAACTTAAAATAATTCTAAAAATTAATCTAATGACAATAAAAATATTCTAAAAATTGTAAAATTCCTAACTTAATGTATTTGATCTAAGAAAAATGAAAAACTTTGAAAAATCTAAATTTTAATTTTTTAATAATAAAATATTAATAAAAATCCAAAATTTATAAAAAATTCTAAAAAGTTTCAAACTAGTTTATTTTAACCTAAATAATGCAGAAATGAAGTTGAAATTACAAAAATACCCCTATTGGGCCTTGAAATGGGCAAAAAGTCCAAACAGTCCCTTAATGGGCTCAAATTGGCCCAATAACAAAAATGTTGTCCAAATTAGCCCAAAAGATCCTATCTGACTTAAAATTTGATTTTAAGAACAAAACTTTGAAGACCCAAAAGCTGAAAATGTGTTTAAGCTAGCTTATTTCCAAGCAACTTATTCTTAATGGGCTTTTTGGCCCATTAAGCTATAAGCTGATGCCATAAGCTCAAATTTGACACACACGCTTCTTTTGAGTTACTTAAGAGATCTGTAAAAAGAAAGTTGGAAAAAGCACAAGAAATAAGCCTAAAATAAGCTAAGACTCTCTTCACAAAACGACAAAATAGTCGTTTTTGAGTTTTAGACCACCTCAAGTGCTGATTCAACTTTCAAAAGCTTTTAAATGACTTAACTAAGCAAAATAATCAAAACATTTTCAAATAAGCACAAGAAATAAGCCAGAATAAGCATATAAGCACTTGTTTAAAAGTCAACTTGGTGAGTTTTCTAGTAAAAAGTCAAAGTCTAATAAGCTCCAGATCAAATAAATGGGTTAAATGAGGAAGATCTATCACAAAAAATAAGTTGTTGCAAGTCTGGATAAGCCAATTTGGCTTATGAATAAGCTGAGTTATAATTTACACTAGCAGGGGCTAGTTTTGGAGGTTGAGCAGTGGGAACTTTTCCCCCTGCTTGACCTTTTTGACTTTTTGTCTTTTGTGGCTTTTTGGTGGATTCAAGTTACAAACAAGGCACCCTTGTAATCAGTGGATCACAAGGAGTCAAGAACAACAAAAATATCACACTTCTAATCAGCCAATCGGTGTAGTTAATTCAATTTATCACCAGATATGACACAGACATGAACAATAAGCAGTTTAGGTTCAATAAGCACTTTGAGCAAAAATCAGCCAGCCAAACTTCACCAAATGCATACACAAGCTATAATAAATTCAAATGAACAAATTCTAACAGGTTTCATGCATTGATTCAAAGTATAGATACAGATTTAAGCAATCAAAAATTTTCTGATGAACAAGAACAAGCAGATTTTTTACTTTGGTGATGTCCTTGATCACAAGGCCAGATTCAAACACTCAAATCTTGTTAACAGGTTATAATGAGTATGTTTAATCACTTTTTATCCCTAAGCATGCATACAAACAAAGTGTTTCCAAATTCTTAGGTCAAAACAAGCAGATTTCCAACTTATATAGCACAATCAAGGATTTGATGTTTTAAAGCCAACAACTTGCAGAAAATAGCATACAACCATGTATATTGTAGAAACAAACTCAAACAAACCACTTCCAATAACAAAATAACAAACTATGATCTTAAACAGGTTAACCCAAACACCCCTTATCTTTTTTAAATCAAGATTAAACAAGTATAAGTGTGTTTCAATGTTACCCAAGCCCAATCAAACACAATAACAGATGTATTATTCAGTATCAAGCAAGATTAAACCATAAGAACAACAAGAACATAAGCAGAACTAAAAATCACAAATTTCAAGTACTTTGACAGATTTTTGAGAAAGAGGTTCAAACCTCATGGATGTACATCCACACCCACAAATGTTTGAGCTGATGTGATAGCAAGAAAAAGCACAAGCTTCCACAAACAAGCTGTTAAGATTGAACAAGGTTAGAAGCAAGATTCTCAAAAACAGAAAAAGGGAAAATGGCAAAATAAATCTGATTAATGCAAGCTTGTTCTCACCCTTGATTATCCCCAAACTATAAGCTCACAACACCTTGATAAGCTCCTTATCAGGGTGTATATATCACTTATAGCCCAAGAATTCCAAGGTTTAAACCAAGCCTTAGCAAAATATCAGATTTTTAACTCTTGTACATTTTCTTGCACAAGGTTTGAAAACACGTTTTGAGATTCAAGATTAGTTATCATTAAACAATAACAAGCAGATATAAAGATTAGCACTTGACTTTTCTTCTCAAATTCAAACTCTTTTCATTAAACAATGAACAAGGATTTACAGAAAAGTGAACTAGGAAAAATTCAAGAGCAGCTGAAATGAAAAGCCTAAGTGCCTTTATATAGGCTACAAGGAGTTCTAGAAATGCATAAAAACGTAACCCTAATGCTTGGTGAAGTCCCCAATTTGTCCTTGCAGATTTGAACTTTCCTTAAACATGTGATGAAGTATTGGCAGTTTGTGTGAGGTGTTCAAGGTAGAATTGCATCCAAAGGTTTATATGAAAGCTTAGGATGTAAGCTGTTTGAGGATGGTTGGATCTTCTGGCACTTTTGGCATTTTCTTCAAAAACGTGTGAAGGAGGGAACTCATGTGACCTTGTGGGTGATGTGGCATGCAAAGTGAAAGTTGGGTTGTGATTAGGGTTAGGTTAATCATAATTCTGCAGGGAATTAGGGTTTATTTCAAAGTAACTAGGGAATACCCAAATTTATGAAGAACATGGTTGTTTAATCCGTTTTTGGTTTTAAAATGGATGTTAGGCGCCTAAATTAACTTATCAGTTATGATTAGTTTAATTATGGTGAGTGGGATGGTGAGGTGGAGGCAGGGTGAGTTCCCATTGGCTGAAAAGAGTGAGTGGGGCACGTGTCACCCCACCACTAGTCTAGGTATGTTTCCTTGTCTGCCATAATTAACCCTTCATCTCTTCTTTCTTTGTCACTTTGGTTAGAAACTTGCTAAATCAGATTTCCTTTGTTATTGAAGTTTCTTTTTTCACACTTTTGCCCCAAATACTTTTCCAAAGTATTTTCAGGGGTATTTCTTGCCATTTGTTGATTCTTGAAGGGTTTTTTTTGGCATTTTCTTCAAAGATGATGGTCTTGACTTGTTTGATTGACTTTTTGGAGGACTAATATTGACAAGTCATGATTGTTGAGGGACCATTCTTGCCAATTCTTCAAAGTGGAGGGCCCTTTTTGTAAATTTGACAAACTTTAAGGACTAAACTTGTAATTATGAATAAACAAGGGTTTAAAGTGTCAATTACTCAATATTGGAGGACCCTTCTTGCATAATCTTCAATTCTTCAAGGGTTTTTCTTGGAAAATCTTCATTAGGGCTTGGTTCATTGTGCGGCTTCGTTTCTCGTGTTCGTTTTTGCATGTTTCTTATGATCTTTTGTCATTTTCTCAATATCCGTACCTAAAATACACAAGTAACAAACACAAGCATATATTTGGCCATTTTCATGATATTTTATGCATTTAAAGCCCTTTTTGGATGATGACACTATGTATAAAAGCAGTCTCATCAATGGCCAACTCTCAAATGTGTACAAGTCTTATAACTTACTGTATAGTAATTCATCTATGCCATTTTAACCATTTAACATAAGTTTCTTTACTGTTTTATACAGCCTACTTATTTAAGAAAGATATTACCACTTTTACATGTAGTTTTCAATCTTTTTAACCAAGTTTATCAACACATGATCCCCATATAATATTTTCATCATCATGTACATACACATCAAGAAAGAAAATACAATTTACATTTACAAAAATAACAAGGAAGTGGGAAGGATGATCTTGTTACCACCAAGATTATGAAAGTTAAGATCAATCTTGACTTTTGTTGGCAAAACTTGTGGTACACCAATATCAACTTCAAGATCACCAATCTTCAAGAACACCTTGTGGAAAATCAGTCCTATGACACCAACAAACCTCCTCTTTGGATGTTAAAATCACCACCAATCAATAGAGCTTCAAAAGGGCTTCATCATATGTGTGAATAACATAGGATTTCATGGTTAACTTTTGATCAAAATGGGTGTTTTATGGTGGTGGTGGACGACAAGTAGAGAGAGGAAGAGAGATTTTGTGTGTGGTTGCATGTTGTAAAATGATGGGAGTGGTTTAGCTAGTGGTTTTAGTTAGTTATCTTACTTTGGAAGTCTTATGGGACAAGTGTCCCTTGTTTTTGCTAGAAAGATGACACATCTTTGATGTGTTGTCTAGCCTTGGCCGTCCCATGTGTGGGGGTGGGGCAAGTTTAACTTGTCTCATCCCCATTTAATTACGGGTGCCCTCGGGTCGTTGTACGAAAAAAGTTGTACGAAAAAAGTTTAGTTTTCTCGATTTTAGTTTTCTCGATTTGCGTGCCCTCGGGTCGTTGTACGAAAAAAGTTTTTATAAATTATGAATCAATGGCACAAAACGAATCTAATGAAAATTGTCTCATAAAAAACAGAGTTCTAAACGTAAATACGTAAACCTAGGGTTTTCGGTTTAGTCGTAGAAGACGTTAAATTATTCACGTAAGCTCTAATCTCTTCTCGTAAATTTATGATTTTATGAACCAACACAAATTTAAAATCCCAAAATAATGATCACAGATAAATTTATTTCCTGAAATGTCAGACTGTCATCAAAACGGTGTATGTAAACGTAAGCACGTAACGTTGAATTCTCCGGTTTAAACGTAGTCGATGCTACTTCAAGATGTAAACCCAAATTTCTTCCCAAAAATAAGTTAGTTCATAATATAACATTAAAATAATGTTTTTAAATAATACTTGAGAATAAAATATCGATCATAAATTAACGGATTGTCACATCGCGTGTCCATATCATAATTAACCACGACAAAGTCGTCCGGAAAGGTAAACTTATCCACACCTACAAACACATCCTCCGCAATACCTACCGGGTAAGCTATGGTACGATTGGCTAACTCAAGGTTCATTCTAGTTGGAGTGAGCTCGAGAAGAGAGAGTTTTTGCCACACAGATAAAGGCATGAGATTTATTCTTGCCCTTGATCCGCCAATGCCATGCAATTTTCCACCCTGGGAAAATTACAAGGGATCAAAAGGCGCCCCGGATCTCCAAGTTTTGTAGGTAAGGTTTTGAGCAACACGGCGGAGCAATTCTCATTAAGGGATGTGTTAGGCAAATCCACCAAATTTTCCTTTTTAGAGAGGAGATCTTTGAACATCTTAGCAAATTTTGGCATATAAGCAAGTGCTTCCGTAAAGAAGATGTTTATGTTAAGTTGCTTGAACATCCTCAAAAAGTTTGAAATTTGTATATCATCCTTGTTTTTTAATTTCTCCTTTCTCAATCCTTGAAGGGTAATAAAGGTTTGGTTTAGGTGTAGGTTGCATAGGTGTTGTAGTGGAAGATTTTTCTTTGGTAGCTTCTTTATTGGTATTTGTGGAAGGTAAAGGAGAGGTGAGTATAGGTTGAGAAGGTGTAGGTGGTGAAGTGGTAGAGCTTGGAGGTGGTGAAGAAGATGTAGAAGGCTTATCACAATTTGGAATCATAGTAGGCTTAACAATAGAAGGTGTAGGAGGTGAAGGATCACTAGTTGTTTTTCCACTTCTTTTTGTGATAGCATTGACATTGGCCCTCGGGTTTGTTTGTGTGTTAGAAGGTAAAGCCCCTTGTGGTCTTTGATTAAATGGCATCAAAATCCTCTTGGTTTGCTCTTCCATTGTAAGTCTCATTGCTCTTGCATTCTTTTTTCACTTTCATGAATTCTCCTTTCAACATACTCATGATTATCATGTGACCCATATCCTTGATTTTGAACTTGAGGGTATCCTTGATTTGGGAAGGGTGGGGGTGGTGGGTTAAATCCTTGATTAGGTGGACGAAAGTTATTTCCTTGATTGTGAAAGTTGTTGGGTGATTTATAGTTGTTCCCTTGGTATTGTGGCCTTGGCCCTTGGTTCCTTTGTAACAATTTAGGAGGATTGGGTTGAGTAAGGGTGGGTGGATTAGGTGGGAATCCCGATGGAGCAAGGTAGTTTTTTGATTTGTAAGAGAGATTGTTTTGATTGATGTTTGGTTTGAAATGCTCTTTATGTTCTTCTTGGTAGGCATAACATTCACTTTGATAACCTTGCACCTTATCTCATTGTTGGAAAGAATGTAGACCTCGACAAGTCTCACATGAAAGAGCAATAGCATTCACATCCTTGGTGGAATTCTTGTTCAAAGAAATTTTCATAAAGTCATTCATCATGGTTTTGTTGCATCTTTTGGGTGTTTTGAAAAATTGTTTGACTTCCCTTTTGAGCTTGAGTCAAATCTTGCATTGATGAAAGGAGTTGAGTCTTAAATGTTTTGGAACCACCTTCTTGAATGACATGGATTCTCTCATCAAATTGTGTGTTAGTTTGCACCATTTATTTTGGTCTCAATAATGTCCCAAGCGTCTTGAATGGATTTAGAAATAATATTTCCACCCGCGGAAGCATTGAGTGAATCTTGGTGATGAGGTCTTAATCCATTTTAGAAAGTATTGATTTGGTGAACTTCATCGAATCCATGATTTGGGCATTTTCTCAATAACTACTTGAATTCCTCCCAAGCATCACTAAAGGTTTGACTAGGTTTTTGTTGAAAGCCTATAATTAAGTTTCTCAAAGCCGTGGTCTTAGATGGGGGAAAGAACTTGTTCAAAAACTTCTTAGTGAAACCATCCCAAGTAGTAATGCACTCGGGTGGTTGTGTATCTAACCAATACTTGGCATTGCCCTCTAGTGAAAATTGTATCAATATTAACTTAATGGCATCATGGGGAACTCCATTGTACTTAATGGTGTTGCAAAGAGCAAGAAACTTCTTAAGATGATCATGTGGATTATCATTTTTGTTTCCAAAAAATGGTGTGTTTGAAACCAAGTTAATCATAGATGTCTTATGCTCAAAGGTGTTTGCGGGAATATCGGGTATCTTAATAGCATCGGCATATCCTTGCACATGGGATTGCAAGTGCTCCATCAAAGGTCCAGTGTCAACGCCGGCCATTGCTTCTTGTTGTGTGTGGATCAAAGCACGATTCTCGGGATCGGCTTGATGGACGGTGGTGTTTTTACTCTTTCTCTTTTTCTTCCTTTTGGGAGGAAGGGGTTGTACACCAAATGGTATATGTGCACGTCCGCGAGTGAGCATGCAACTCAATACAAGGAGTGAGAGAGAAGCTCTCGTTCGACTTTGAAGAAGAAGGGATTATCCTCTTCAAGATTCAATATGAAATATCCACAAGATTGTATAATATATGTAATTACTACTTGGGTGCAAGACCCCCAATCAAGCCTTCCTTCTTAGAATACGCACTAGTGAACGGGGGGTTAGGTGGCACGAAGCACTTAAGTACCTATTAACCCTTATATGTCATTTTATAGCACATCGCCTTTCTATTCACATTGTAGTTTGTATTCTTCGAATTATTGCCTATTGGAAGTATTTATCTATTCTTGCTTAATTAAATTTGATCGATACGCGTGTCAAGGACCGGAACTCTCCCTAACACGGTGTATTGCAAAAGCAATACTTATGGATATATGTGTATTGATTGTTCGTATACGTATACGTATCTACATATAATAATATAGAGAAAATATTTTTGTATTTATTGGGTTTTTTAAAGAAAATACTATGTGTACGTAAAAACCAAGGAAATCTAATAATATATATGTTTGGTTGCAATCTCTTAGAAAAAATATTGCTTTTTGAGTTTTTTTATTTTTTTGGTCAATTCTTTAGGAAATGAATTGTTTTTGTTATTTTTTAGTTTTTATATTTTTATATTTTTGATTTTTTTATGTTTTTGATTTATTATACGTAAAAATAACGTTCACGGGGTGAACGGATCCCAAAATCCAATGAAAACCGTCAATCAATAGTCTCTCGTAAAGTCAAAGAACCGGTAGCGGCGCCATTTAAAATTGAGTATATTGAAGTTCGTTTTCTCTCGATTCTTGACAAATTGAAAGTCCTAAAGATCTCAAGTCTTTAATTGTTCTTGGTTGATAGGGTATTTGGCTATTCTATTTCTATTTCAATCAACACGTAAAAATGGTGAAAAATATTAAGCTACGTATCCGTAAAACACTTTGCAATTACCAAGTAATATTCACAAAAATTCAAAATGAAAATGCATGAAAGTAAAGTGCTTAAAATGTAAACTAATTAAAAGTACAAGGCTTGAAATGTAAAGTTCAGAAACTATAAGGACCTAAAATGTAAAATCCAACTAACTTTTAACAACTTTTAACAAACTAAACAAACTGCTTAACCAAATTTAGCAAAATCTAAAACTTAAAGGACTAAATTTATGAAAACCCTAAAAACTTGCAAGATTATCACCTAATGTAAACAGTTACAAACCTAAGGGACTAAAGTGCAATTAATAGGACTTACTTAACAAAAACGGGCACAACTAAAGATTAAGCTCGTATAAGCTCCTTACTAAACCAAATAAGCTCTGGTTTGTTTTAAAAGCCTTAAAATCTAATTTAAGCTAGGAATGTGTATGGAAACAACTTACAAACAAGTAGAACTCAATCTAGCTTATTCCAATAAGCCAACATTAAGCAAATTGAAAATCAAGACTTGCACAATCAGCTTTTAATGATCAAACTTGTTAAACAGCTCAATAGGAGTATGGAATGTCTTTCCAAATTGAAAATGATCCACTAGATAAGCTGGAAAATGATTTTAAGCTAAAAAGAGCTTATTTGACCAACTTTGACCAAAAATCTCAAAAAGCTGAAAACTTCAAAATCCACTCATGACATGTTTTTGACAAGATTTGTGAAAGAAAACTAGAACATTTATGAAGTAGAAATTGAGTTATAAGAAAACAGTTAGACTTTCATTACAGAAACTTGAGTTTCGTCTGTGGCTTATTAAAAAGCTTATTTCTAGCTGAAATCTGAAAACTGTAGAATTTCCTTTAACAGACTTAAACTTTGGATGTTTAACTAGAAACTGAAACTGATTTCAAACAAAATGTTAAAGAAATGAGTAAATGGCAATGATTTAAATCTAGCTAGTTTCCTGAATGAACATGTTAACAAAACTTGACCCAAACCTTTTTGAGACCATTTGCCTTTTTGAACACTATTTTGACTTCAAAACTAAACACGATTGTTACCACCGGTTTATTGAGTGTAACTGAGCAAGTATAACAGGTTTCTAACAAGTTTTGATCACAAAAGTCCACAAATCCAAAAACCACTTAATAAGATTGCTAAGAATTTTTTCAAAGCAATTTTCAGTAAGAGAATGATCCAAGCTATGACTGATATCTGAACTTGTTTAATGAGTAAAATGAAAGTAAAAGTGACCGAATTCAGACTTGTTCACAAGCTTTATCACAAAATGCACTCAAAAACTAATTACTGATGAAAATGAAGCTTAAATCAAGTAAATGCATAATAAGGCTACAAGACTATTCAAAAACTATCAATACAACAAGATTACACTAAAACAAAACTAAACACATGATCATAGCAGCCAATAGTGTTTACTCTAAGAATTTAGCAAGCAAAGTTCAATTGAGTGGAACCTAAAAACAGAATCCCAAAACCTTTTAGCTTGAAGCCTCCATTGATGGAGTAGGATGGCGCTGAGCCAACTAAAATCTGCTAGAACAACACCAATACACCACCTTTAACCAGTTAATCACCTCCAAAAGCTAATTCTGAACCAAATCAACAAGAACTGCTACTATATCTGCTACAATGGGACTGGAATGAACTTCTAGGCTGAATTGAACATGCATAGCTCCCAAAACCGTATCAAACTTACTTCATTGATCAATGATATCACAAAAGCATAACAGTAATGCAAGATTGAGTAGGTAAAAGAAGATGAGAATAGAGTATGAATTGAACTGTTTTTGTTCTTTTATTGATTTAGGACGGAAAAACTGTTACAACTACTAACTGAATAACAAACTCTCAAGTGTGTGTCAAACACTTGAGAGAAGTTAACTAAATGAAGGAGAACAGAACTGAGAGTAAAAACTACAAGTGTTTGTTTTTTCACACTTAACTACCCTCTGAAAATGAAAAGCATATCTGATATTTATAGAGGTTGATGATGAGTTGTTGAGGTAGTCTAACGTGTCTCAACCAATGAGGATGTGCCAGGTGTCACCAACTGGTAAATTGTGGATTTTACTCCAAGAACACAAAAGGGTTTTTTGTATTCATCCACTTTCAATCTAATTGACTTGTGTAGTTGAACTCGTCTCTTCATTCTGAGTATTTTTCTTGTATAAAGTTCTTCATGAAATGCATTGAAGCTCCACTTTGATTCTAGGCTTGTTGATAGTTAACGTTGACACGTGGCATTATTTGATTAGTCCTTGTCTCCTCACACGGATCATTATCCGAAAATGGATAAATGATTATTGCATGTCTTGTTTCTATTGGTGGATAAAAGTATAGTGGAGGTACTGTTTGGAGATCCGGTTAATAAATGCATTGGTGAGCTGGCCATTACTTTGGCAATCCACACTCTCTTTTTCTTGTGTTTTGATTGGTGGAAAGGCATGTGACACGGATCAAGGCCAAAATTTTATGCAAATTTGTCATTTTAAGTCCCTCTCTTTAGCAGATTATCCAAATGAGCTCCTTTCTTCATTCTAATGGCAATTTCAGTCCTTTGACTTGTATTCTTGCTTATTTGACTCCCTTGACTTGGTTGACTTGAATTTTGACCAAGTTTGACTTTAATCTTGACTTTTCTAAAGTTTACATTTAAGTCCCTCAACTTTTGAATGTTGTCAAGATAGGTCCTTCATCTTCAAATGACTTGTCAACTTTGATCCTTCTCTTGTCTTTTCATCATAAATGAGCTTTATTTCCTCTTGTTTTCTTGAAATTGTATCCTTGTTACCTATTTAAGCACAAACACAAAACATACCACATAATACTGCTTTATAGCACAAAAGTTAGGTATTTTCTATGTGTTTTAGGGTGATTTATTGATTAATTGATATGAGATATTGCTCATATCAAGAGTCTACATAGATTCCACTACCATTAATCACACGGTTAAAGAATGTAAAGGATCAAGCCTTAAATCACATGATAAATACTCAAGGTACAGGTTTTCACCGCTCGGCCAACTCAGGGCAGTCTACAAATGATTATTAACTCCTTATTATTCTTAGAAACAAACAGATGGTCCTTAATGATCACAAGCATGAACTTATTAAAATATAGCTTACCAACGTGATTCATCAAATTCATGAATGCTACATGTGCATTGGTCGATCCAAGCGACATCACATGAACCTCATAATATTCATTACGAGTTCTGGATGTAGTGATTGGAATAGATAATCTTCTTTGCGGACGCGAAGTTGATAATAACCATGTCGTGGATCAAATTTCTGAATATACGCTAGAACCTTGTAAATGATTGAACAAATCTTCCATCTTGGGAAATGGATATAAATTTTGATCGTCAATTTATTCAGTTCATGGTAATCCATAAATATAAGGAATGATAACACCATAGCTCTTCATGATGACGAGATCGGTAGAATAAAAGCTTTTTCCGACAACTATCTCAGTTGCACGGTAACTCTTTTGATTCAGATGGTGCTGACGTACAGTGCACATGCCACAGGTGCAGCACCGAGAATATAATCAATATCAAATTCAACTTGCCTTAATGGCGAAAGTCTAGGTAATTCATCAGCAAATACCTCAGAAAGTTTCAAATAACAGGAACATCTTTTAATAAATTTGCTTTAGGTTCTTTCTAGATCGTTAGATCTATGATTAGTTCATAACCATTCACGGTATAATTTCAAGTCTAAATGCAGGATATGGTCACCCATCGGGAATTATTTAGATCACTTTGATAATCAACATCTTATCTTTCAGGGGATTTCTACTTGAGTTCCCATCAATTTAGACAATGACATCATGTCATAATCAACCAATCCATTCTACTGGCACTAACAACTTCCTAGTTTCATTACCGTTGATAAGATGTGAACTTCTCAAAAGACTAATAATAACTCATAACCCTTCACAAATACAAGGATATCTGGAGACATAGCTACCATTAAAAGAGTAAGGTCAACGCATAATCTACGAGAGAGAATTTCAAATCAGATAAAGACGAAAACATTAACGAATATGAATATATCCCATGTTTTCATGATTTGAGTACGCATTCGAAAGCACCTCGGATCGTTACCCATGTCATTCAAATGGAATCTAATTAAAGAAATGATAGGAACGCCGATACACCCAGTCGGGTATCAACACTTGATAATTAGTAAAGTTGCCAAAGAATCTTGCCATGAAAGAATTGGACAAGAAGGGGAGGTCAATTGTCAAATAAGACAATTTCCACAGATGAGTAAATTTGATTCAGAAAAATAAATGGTACGGGAACATATGTAGGTGTCCCTAACAATATGTCCCTAATTTGCACTTCTTGCAGATCTCATAAAAATTCAATCTTTCACAATTTCAAGGAAAATGTAATTGTAGAAACTAGAAGGGGGGGGGGGTTGAATAGTTTCTTATATTTACTTTTTAAAAGATGGTTTTCAAAAAATCCTTTTTCAAAAACTTAGGCATGAGGAAATATGTGAAATCTTCTTATGCACAATATGAACAATGATAGTGCAACTAAACTAATACTAACTAATGTATATGCACAAAGAATAAAGAATATAAAGAGTTAAGGGTAAAGAAACATCAAACCAAACACCAAGGATTTATAGTGGTTCTGCAACGAAGCTCACTCCTCGTTCCTACTCCACTCCTCGAGTACTCCTTACTCGAGAGTTCACTACACAACAAGCTCCTTATGGTGGAGAAAACCGTACACGTTGCTTAACTAATTTCCGAGTCTAAGCTAAAATTCGAGCCCTAATCGTAGCTACGACCAATCTACACAACTATACTTAGTACATATAAAACTTCCAAATAGAGACAACTACTTGGATCTTCACAACTATGACACAACAACAAATGTATAAGATTTGATCTTCAAATGATCTTTGGTGGTGGACTCTACACTTAACAAGGATAGTGTTCTTCTCTTTGCACTTGGAGAGGAAGGGATGGATGGGATAGATTCACTTCTAAACAAGTAGTAATCAATCAAATGATCAAGGATTTGAGTGATTTAAGAAGTATGTTTGAATCTGGAAATTTATCTGCAAAAGAGGTGAAGAGAAAGTCTGAGAATGGTCCACTATTTATAGGACAAAGGGCCAACGGCTACATCTGCCCGCGGTTCCTTATCTCAACCGGCGGTACCTTATCGATAAGGAACCGCATAGGCACTAGGGAACCGCCGGAGTAGACTCCGCTCCTTTTTTGTCCTTTAGTGGTGGAGGTCTTATCTGATTATAAAATATCCTGAAAGAATAGTCCAAATCAAAAAAGAATATGCCATTTTCAAATTTTCAAATATTTAATTTAATAAAACCTTTTATTAAAAAGAAAGTTTAATAAAAAAACTTGTCACACTTAATAAAAAGTGAGTTTTAAGAAAAGATTAAATCACTTGATCACTTGATTAAGGTTAGTACTTGTTTATTCATACCTTAAGTGAAAGTGGGTAAAATGAAAAATACTTGAACTCGAGAATTCTTTTTTCGTTGTTTTCGTAAATGCTTGTTTTTACATATTGTCGTAATCAAAACTAAGCGAGACCGAAAAATGCAAGTAACGTTTTTAGGCATTATTGCATTAACAATCTCCCCCATTTTGATTCCGACAATACATAAACTCAATCACACAAAAACAAGATTTTCGAAGATGAGTTTATTCATTTCTCCCCTTTGTCGAAGCAAAAAGGTTGCACAAGTCGGTTTTGAAGAGACGGACTTTGCAAAGACAGCCCCTTGGTGCTTACTCCCCCTTGCTTGGGGCACCGAGGAATCGAGATATGGTGACAAGCTACATATAAGGGTTAGTTGAACAAAAGAGACAACCAACAAGATATATCTATAGGTCACAACAAAAATAAAATAAAAAGAGAAGAAAACACAAAGACTAAGATCCAAGTGAAGTTATGTAAATAAAAATCGTACAAAGATGTATGAAAAAGGAAACAAGCCAAAAGCATAATTCTAATCCTAGTTAATCTAGAATTCTAAGATTTGCTTGATTTTAGGTGTCTTGTGGATAAGCAACCAATGCTTATATGAAAGACAAGGTAGTGGCGGAAGGTGGTGGTGGTGGCTTGGTGGAGATCTCATAATCAAAGTGAAGAGGAGGCTTGATTAAGAGACTCTTGATGTAGCTCAACTCCTCATAGATATGTGCCATAGCAAGATGTTGATATTGACAACAATGACAATATGTCCCATCGTGCATGACATTATCATGAGAAGGAGGAAGAACACTAAAGGGTGGTGGTGGAAGAAAAGATGTTCCACAATCAACATTCTTGGTAGGAGAAATGTGATTAAGAGTGTTATTGGGTGAATTTGGATTGAAAGTGTTCTTGGGTGAGTTGGGATTGAAAGCAAATTGGGAAAATGGAGGAGAATCAAGGCTTTCATTAGGAGAATAAGACATTTTGGGATGTGAAGTATGGCAAAATGCTTATGGTTAAATTGGGAAGGCTCAAGGTATTTTTAGGGTGGTCAAAGGGTTGAAACAAAGATTCCCAAAAGTGTTGGAACAAATTTGGAGTTTCAGAAAAACCCGAAAAAGGAAGCACTGTACGCGGTTCCTTATCACTGCTGGCGGTTCCTTATCGCTAAGGGACCGCGGTTCATATATGGAACCGCCTATAGAGGCTGTGTTTTGGTGGTGAAGGAAGATGTTTCAATTCTGAAAATCTTATTTTTCTAGTCTAACTAATCATAAGGATATTCTTAAAAGCAAAGATAGACAAAGAAAAAATACATACGAACTCACCAAATAGATATTTGACCAAAATACATGGATTTTAAAATAAAAATTGATGTAGGAGGTGTGTAAGACAAGACCTTATGTCATGACACAATGATCCTCCATGATTATATCTTGTTCTTGCTATGTTTGAGAGAATCATACATATGAATTATGTAAGCTCGAGATTAATAGCAAGAATCTATGAAAAACGTTTTTAGATTGAATTAACAATGTCAAAACATTTCTCGACCATTTTAGAAAGAGACTTTGAGAATTTTGAAAAGGAGAAGAGAAGATTTTCAAGAAGAGTTTAGGAGACTCAATGACTCAAAGTGATAAAAGACTCAAAAGAAAATAGGAGACTCAATAAAGGAAAGCAATTAAGGAATATGTTCCATTAATCCTAGACCTAGACACAAGTAATTAAAAGGTTCCCTCTTAATTGGCTTAGTGAAGATGTCGGCTAAGTTATCCTCGGAGGGTACCTTCTCAATCGAAATGTTCCCCTTTTGAACATTATCCCTAAGGAAATGGTGGCGAATTTCTATGTGTTTGGTTCGCGAATGTTGCACGGGATTCTTGCTAAGGTCTATAGCACCTTTATTGTCGCACATGATGGGAACATCATCAAGGGAAATCCCGTAATCAACAAGCTATTGCTTCATCCATAGAGCTTGTTGGCATGCTTTTCCGGCACTCACATACTCGGGTTCCGTGGTGGATATCGCAAGAGCGGTTTGTTTCTTGGAGAACCAAGAAGTTAAACAACAACCCATGAAGGTACAAACTCCACTAGTGCTTTTCCGGTCCACATAGTCTCCCGCATGATCTGAGTCCGCATAAACAATTGTTTCTACGCCGGTCCCTTTAGGATACCATAATCCTAAATGTATAGTGCCCTTAATGTATCAGAAGATACGCTTAACCGCTTCAAGGTGAGAGGTTTTGGGAGCCTCTTGGAAGCGAGCACAAAGGAAAACACTAAACATGATATCCGGTCGACTTACCGTTAGGTACAACAAACTACCAATCATACCTCTATATTTGGTGTTGTCTACCGACTCACAATCATCATCTATGGTGAGTTTAGTATCCGAGGCCATTGGGGTCTTCATTGGTCTAGATTCTTCTAATCCAAATTTATTTAGCATTTCTTTAGTATTTCTTTAGCATACTTAGATTGACTAAAGAAAATACCATCATCCATTTATTTAATTTGGAGTCCTAAAAAGAAGTTAAGTTCTCCCATCATACTCATTTCAAACTCATCATGCATGATTTTGGCAAAGTCATCACACAATTATTGACAAGTTGAGCCAAATATAATGTCATCAACATATATTTGCATGATTATGAGGTGTGAACCTTTCTTCTTTGTAAAGAGAGTGTTGTCTACCATCCCCATGGTATACTCATGTTTAACAAGAAACGCTTTAAGTCTATCATACCAAGCTTTGGGTGCCTGTTTAAGACCATAAAGTGCCTTCTTAAGCTTGTAAACATGATCCGGTTTCTCAAAATCAATGAAGCCAGGAGGTTGAGCCACATATACCTCCTCATTGATCAAACCGTTAAGAAACGCACTCTTTACATCCATTTGTTGAAGCTTAAAGTCTAAGGCACAAGCGTAGGCTAAAAGGATTCTAATGGATTCTAATCTTGCTACCGGTGCATATGTCTTGTCATAATCGATCCCTTCTTGTTGATTATAGCCTTGAGCTACAAGTCTATCCTTGTTACGAGACACAACATCATTCTCATCTAACTAATTCCTATAGACCCATTTGGTTCCTATAATGGTAGAACTTATAGGTGGAGGAACAAGTTCCCAAATATCATTAGCAACAAATTGATTCAATTCTTCTTGCATCACAATGACCCAACTCTCATCCGTCAAAGCTTCTTTAACATTATTTGGTTCAATCAAGGAGACGAAACAAAAGAATTTGCTTTGGTTTTGGACTTGAGATCTTAGGGTCCTTTGATTTAAGTTACAATGATATTATTGAGAGTATGATCCTTAGACTCCTTAATGTTTACTTCCTTTTCAACACTAAGGTCTTCAACTCCTATTTTTCTAACCTCTTTGGCTTTGGCTACTTCTATTTCATCCAAGTCATCATCAACCAATGGTGGTGTCTTGGATAAAGGAGGGGTTCCATCAAAAGTCACGCTAAGTGATTCTTCAATTACGCCCGATGTTCTATTGAGGACTATGTAGGCTTTACTAGTTTGGGAATAACCTAAAAAGATACCTTCGTAAGACTTTGGGTCGAACTTGGTAAGGTAGTCTTTGATGTTGAGGATAAAGCACTTGCTTCCAAACACCCTAAAGTATTCCAATGAGGGTTTCTTACCTTTAAGAATCTCATAGGGGGTCTTTCCTAGGAAAGGTCGAATAAGAATTCGGTTGAGAATATAAGTCGATGTGTCTACGGCATTGCACCAAAACTTTTGAGGCAAAGATTGCTCGTTTAACATCGTCTTAGTCATCTCTTGGATGGTCCTATTCTTCCTTTCAACTAACCTATTTGATTGTGGAGTGCGAGGAGCCGAGAAGTTATGGGTAATACCATGAGATTCACAAAAGGCACCAAATTTCACTTCATTATCAAACTCCCTACCATGGTCCGTCCTAATAGAGACAATTGGACATCCTAGTTGATTTTGAATTCTTCGACTAAAGATTTCGAAATGATCGAAAGCTTCATTCTTAGATGCAAAAAATCTAGTCTAAGTGAATCTAGAATAGTCGTCAACTATAACTAGGGTATAAAGGTTACCTCCATAACTCCGTATGGCGGAAGGTCCAAAGAGATCCATATGTAGGAGCTCTAAGCACCGAGAGGTTGAAACCAAATTCTTGGCTTTGTGACTTGAGTGAACTTGCTTTCCAACTTTACAAGCATCACAAAAGTGACTATCAAACTTCATCTTGAGGAGTGTCTTACCAACTCCTTAGAGACTAAAGATTAAATTAAACGCATATTAGCGTGACCTAATCTCCTATGCCAAAGAGTAGAACTATCATCTATAGTCGCAAGACATATGTTGTCTTTTGACTTCTTATTGACCTTCATGGCATAAAGCCCATGCTTTCTAACACCTTTTCCAATGACCTTTCCATCTTTTACGATTTCACTGTCATGTTCCGAAAAGATGACCTTACACTTATTGTCACAAATTTGACCTATAATTAAAAGGTTAAACCCTAAATTATCTACATGCTCAACATTTTCAATGGTCATGGAGTCAAGAGAAATCGTACCTTTGCCAATGATATTACCACGTAGACTACTAGCGAATGTGACGTTACCTCCATCATATGCTTTGTAGCGCAAGAACAAACTTCGATTACCCGTCATGTGTTTAGAACAACCACTATCGTTAATCCACATGTCGGGTTCCAAATCAATTCCCAAGCATATCTAGGTAACAACACACACGATCAAACATTTGGTCCCTAATATCTCATGGGTCCAAAAATTTTAGTTCCAAACATCCCTTGCATTTGGTTGGGATGCATGAATGGAGGAGAGGTTCCCCATGGGGAACAAAATGGAGGAGGATAATAATTCATATAACCATTTTGTTGTTCATTATTTCTCCTAGGTGTATTTGATCTTGGTTTAGAGTTGTGGTCATTCCTTCTAGGTGTTGGAGTTTTACTTCTAGGTCGTGAATTGTTTTGACTATCTCTTCTAGGTGTTGTCGTTCTACTTCTAGGCCTAGACTCATTCCGTACTCTTGGTGGAGTAGTGGATGGTCTTGATAAATTTCTATTCCCCATTAGAGGTTTACTCAAGGGCTTATAGAACTTATCAACGACATTGTCGTCAAGTATGGGTAATTTGACCTTGTTAACAATAAGATGCTTTGGTTGTTCACCTAAATTTGACTTTTCAGAAAGTTCAGGATTTTCAGCAAAAACTCTTTCTGGTCGTGGTTCATTATCTAGGGCGGCGGTTCCATAGTGATAAGGAACCGCCCCATACAATCTGGGACCGCGTATAGCAGATGATTTTTCTGAAAATCTTACTTGTTTAGGTTCACTAGTTGATGCTTCATTTGAGTTAAAACCTATACCAAGTCTTTCCTTAGAATGAATTTGTTTGTTTAACATATCATCAAGAGCACTAGTACCTTTCATGAACTTTTCCAATTTAATGGAGGTGCTCTTGAGATCTTCATTCTCTAATCTAAGTTTCTCACAACTTAAGCAACCTAAATCAACTTCTTTATTTTTCTCAAGCTTGGCTAATTTCTCCCTAAGTTCATTGATCTCATTTTCAAGCTTAGTTTTGGTTGATTTTAAGGTTTTGTTCTTTTCTATGAATTTAAGGCTAAGTTTGTGTAAATTATCATATTGGCCTTCTATTTCAATATCATCTAAGGTGGATCTATCATTGCTATAATATTCGGTTTCAGAATGTACCTCTTTAGAAGTATGAGCCATAAGATATTTCTCCTCTTTGGGGTTGTCATCAACATGTTCACCGCTATCGCTCCAAGAACCACTAACGAATGCCGTGTGATTCTTATCACGTGAGGGCTTTGGACACTCACTAATGAAATGATTTGGATCACCACATCTAAAGCAATTCCAATCACCTTTTTCGTTCTTGGCAAATTGATTCTTTGAGAATGGTTTCTTGTCATTGTTGGGTTGCCTCACGTGTTGACCTCGTCTTTTGAACAACCTCTTGAAATCACTCACCGCCAATGCATACTCCTCGTCATCGCTATCCGAGGAACTATCATGATCGCTTTGTGCCTTCTTGGCTTTGAGTGCAAGAGACTTCCTTTCACTCTTGGTTTTCACCAATTCCGAGTCCTTCAAAATTATCATTTCATGAACCTTCAAATTGCCTATGAGTTCATCGAGTGATAAAGTTGAGAGATCTTTCGATTCTTCAATTGCCGTGACTTTTGCTCTCCACTTCGGATGTAAGGCCCTTAGAAACTTCCTAACATTGTTCTTCCTAGAAAAACCTTCATCAAGTGCTTTTAGACTAGTAATAATAGTGTTAAATCTAGCAAAAGAACTATCAATAGTTTCATCTTCTAAGATGACAAATTGTTCATATTGTTGGACAAAAAGATCGATTTTGCTTTCTTTAACTTGGCTATTACCTTGGTGGGTTACTAAAAGAGTGTTCCAATTATCTTTAGCAGTTTCACACATAAAAATCCTTTCATACTATTTCTTAGGTAAAGCATTATAAATCACCATTTTAGCCTCATTATTATTTGAAAGTTTCTTTTTAGTATCGTCATTAGCTTTGTCAAAAGTGACCAATTCTTTTGTTTTAGAAACTTCATTAAATTGATAAGGTAAAAAATCACCATTGGTAATAAAATGCCAAAGATCTAAATCTTTTGATTTCACATAAGTCTCAAATCTATTTTTCCAATAAATAAAACTATCGGTTTCAAAAAGTGGTGGTCTTTGCTAGGTAATTGTTGGAATCCATAGATCGATTCAAGTTTTAAAATACAATATACTTTAAAAATTCTTGAGCAACCTCGCTCTGATATCAATTGTAGAAACTAGAAGGGGGGTTGAATAGTTTCTTATATTTACTTGTTAAAAGATGGTTTTCAAAAAATCCTTTTTCAAAAACTTAGGCATGAGGAAATATGTAAAATCTTCTTATGCACAATATGAACAATGATAGTGTAACTAAACTAATACTAACTAATGTATATGCACAAAGAATAAATAATATAAAGAGTTAAGGGTAAAGAAAGATCAAACCAAACACCAAGGATTTATAGTGGTTCGGCAACGAAGCTCACTCCTCGTTCCTACTCCACTCCTCGAGTACTCCTTACTCGAGAGTTCACTACACAACAAGCTCCTTATGGTGGAGAAAACCGTGCACGTTGCTTAACCAGTTTCCGACTCTAAGCTAAAAGTCGAGCCCTAATCGTAGCTAGGACCAATCTAGACAACTATACTTAGTACATACACAACTTCCAAATAGACACAACTACTTGGATCTTCACAACTATGACACAACAACAAATGTATAACATTTGATCTTCAAAGGATCTTTGGTGGTGGACTCAACACTTCACAAGGATAGTGTTCTTCTCTTTGCACTTGGACAGGAAGGGATGGATGGGATAGATTCACTTCTAAACAAGTAGTAATCAGTCAAATGATCAAGGATTTGAGTGATTTAAGAAGTATGTTTGAATCTGGAAATTTATGTGCAAAAGAGGTGAAGAGAAAGTCTGAGAATGATCCACTATTTATAGGACAAAGGACAACGGCTATATCTGCCCGCGGTTCCTTATCTCAGCCGACGGTACCTTATCGATAAGGAACCGCATAGGCACTAGGGAACCGCCGGAGTAGAATCCGCTCCTTTTTTTTCCTTTAGTGGTGGAGGTCTTATCTGATTATAAAATATCCTGAAAGAATATTTCAAATCAAAAAAGAATATGCCATTTTCAAATTTTCAAATATTTAATTTAATAAACATTTTCTTAAAAAGAAAGTTTAATAAAAAACTTGTCACACTTAATAAAAAGTGAGTTTTAAGAAAAGATTAAATCACTTGATCATTTGATTAAGGTTAGTACTTGTTTATTCATACCTTAAGTGAAAATGGGTAAAATGAAAAATACTTGAACTCAAGAATTCGTTTTTCGTTGTTTTCGTAAATGCTTGTTTTTACATATTGTCGTAATCAAAACTAAGCGAGACCAAAAAATGCTAGTAATGTTTTTAGGCATTATTGCATTAACAGTAATGTTTATTAACAATTTCATGGTGACTACTAATTAGCCTTGCATGGTCCCTTCCAAATTGTACATAGGCGTGCAACTATATACAATTTTAGGATTAACGATGCAATACTCAGTTCGTCAAAACTTTGTCATCATGTTTAAAATAAAAATAGTTTCATTCTTAATTCTGGAATAAGAATCAAAATGAATTTACAGAGATGTTCTTCGTTATGGAAGCAATTAAGTTTTCCAAGGTGTTTCATAAACAAATTTATTTCGATAATGATTACTTATAAGTCTCACTTTAAATAATCCATATGTTGATGAAAATTCAATTTTTTTCAAGGGCCGCTATTTTAACTTAAAAAACAATGAGTGATCTGCAGAAGAGTGATGAAGAGTTGTTCATCAAGAACTAATTACAACATGACATGAAATAAGCTTAGCCAAATAATCATGAGGTTCATGACCTCGATGGCACTCAGGAATACAAAGAGAAGAATCTACAACGCAACTCTATCAGAAATGAGTACTCGTTTGATGGTTGCATCACTAATAGAATAGTTAGAAGAACCAAGAAAGGATAACTAACATCGATACATGCAGGATTTAGCAATCAAAGATAGTCTTTTCATTAATCACAAACAAGTAAAAAATTGTACCGTCACACATTACATGTCACTATGTCATACAACTCCAAGGACTCGTCCAACCACTGATATCTCAGTTAAGTTAGTGATTTTAAAAGATACTACAAGAGTCATTAGGTGTTCCACCTGTCCCGGAAGATCCATCGCTCCCAATTCAGAAGAAGATTTCTTCAATTTATTTCTTGGACATTGGGCATCCTCGTCATTGGACAATGGCCTGGGATCAACCCTTAACACAAACCAACAATCATTTAAAACCTTATAATTCAACCACGGTACTTAACGACTTCCTCTTAAAAATCTCGTATTGCATACGAGTTAAATTTGACTTTATTCAAGTTTCAATCAACTTATACTCAATGCGACATCCTACCTTATTCTCCAATACTTCCAACCTTATTCCTAGACCTTGAAAGGGCAATAAAATCTCGATATGAACAACACTTAATTTCCAATCCTATAGCTCTTACAACAATAAATATCAAATGAGTCACTAGTATGAAATGACTCACACATTCAATTAGACTTCTCGAAAAGGTACTAGTGGCATGAGGCTTTTGGGTAATGGTTCCAATGACATCCTCAAGTGAAACATTTACCTTTTCGGTTTCAATTTAAGAATTGGATGACACCGAATCAGATGACACCTTTCTAGGTGGTAAGGTTTTGTCAAACTCAATTCTATAAGGAAAGATCGTCATGACATCGATATTAGATTTAATCTAACCAATTCTTCTTCAAGATCACAATCAACTAATATCAACTTTTCTACGAATATTAACCATTTTGTTGGGACTATAAACATCCACAACTTGGTTTAGATCTAGAATAGCTAGATTTCCTACAGGAATAGCTTCGATGATTTGCTAGAGGAGTTAGGGTTCCTCGTATAGGTATTAAAATAATCATCAAACAATCATGTAATCGAATTACAACATATATATATATATATATATATATATATATATATATATATATATATATATATATATATATATATATATATAATCCAAGTTATATATATATATATATATATATATATATATATATATATATATATATATATATATATATATATATATATATATATATATATATATATATATATATATATATATATATATATATATATATATATATATATATATATATATATATATATATATATATATATATATATATATATATATATATATATATATATATATATATATATATATATATATATATATATATATATATATATATATATATATATATATATATATATATATATATATATATATATATATATATATATATATATATATATATATATATATATATATATATATATATATATATATATATATATATATTAAAATAACACTTCTCAGTCTGGCCTTGTCGGTAACTCGGAAATTCTTCGGCACCGTTATATTCAAAAGATTTTGAAATGTTTTATTCAAAACCTTGGTTTTAAAAATCTTTCGTTCTCTATAACGAGAGCTCTGGTACCAAACTGTAACACCCCCAAATATTCACATTTTGAATCAGCGGAAGAGTTGTTGTGTTACGGGATAGCACATTACTCAAATCATAGACGACGCTTAAAAATCGCGTCGTTTAATAATAAATCATTTTCCATTCATGAATATCAAATTACATAAGTCGTCAGGTCATAGTATATCATACAATTTACAAAACATTTGAATGGAAATTTTTATTTGAATGCGGGCCATAAATTCTTGTCGTCTTCCCGAGAATTACCTTCAAGTACCTGAGATAAAACATGTTAAAAGTCAGCGAAACGCCGAGTGAATCCATAGAGTTTGATAAAAACCATTAATATATATATATATATATATATATATATATATTTATATATATATATATATATATATATATATATATATATATATATATATATATATATATATATATATATATATATATATATATATATATATATATATATATATATATATATATATATATATATGTATATGTATATATATATATATATATATATATATATATATATATATATATATATATATATATATATATATATATATATATATATATATATATATATATATATATATATATATATATATATATATATATATATATATATATATATATATATATATATATATATATATATATATATATATATATATATATATATATATATATATATATATATATATATATATATATATATATATATATATATATATATATATATATATATATATATATATATATATATATATATATATATATATATATATATATATATATATATATATATATATATATATATATATATATATATATATATATATATATATATATATATATATATATATATATATATATATCGCCGGTATATAATCATTACCGAAAATCATTTTGTACAATTCTTTGTTGTAGGCCATAAAATAGGCCAAAGACATTTTATACAAATCCTTGTCGTAAATCATAATATAGGCTTTTGCCTTCAAAACCATTATACGAACCATTGTCGTAAAAACATCATACAATACGTTTTATAACGTTGTATAGCGTTTAATAAAGACCGTTATATGAAAATGATTATGTAAAACCAAAACACGAACATAATATCAGTATTAAGACCCCGTATTGCTGGTCAGGCAATATATTATAATTCAATTCGTACATCAGTATTTTCATTATTGGATTATTATAAGCCGCATGACATTGTTACCTTTCTATAACATATATCTGGTAGCTAACCCGTAATTCCTTTCCCATATAAAACAGCGTGTTGTCAAAATAATCACGCTTATATAAATTTTCTCATACATAAATTCGCTTACCAATCAATGTTGCACGACGGGGATCAACCGTCAAGGCGCGAACTGGGGTGATCTTCCCCAAATAGTACTATTATATGCATAAGCGTCTACTAAATCCCGGTAGTTCACAATCATGCTAATGGGACTTTTAGTGACATAACTAAATAATAATAATCCATTTCATTTCATTCATCGGGTCATATAATCATTCGGGTCCATATCAATAACATACAATCGGGACAACTAATGTCCTGTTTTTATTAAAACTAACATGTTATCACCCTCGCGGGTTTATAAAACATTTCATAAAACATTTAAAAGTGTAAAACCCGCATGATTTTACCATGAATAGTACCCTTAAGATCGTACGTACTAAATTTAAACTTTCCTAATATAGCGTGATTACAATTACGTGTTAGGATTTTACGTATTACGTACGTGTTAGAACACGATAAGTATTTACTACGCACGATCACGTAATAATTATTTGACTATAATTAATCACGAGCATGCGATCGTGAAATCATGAACGTAATTAAAACACGAACTATTATTTATTACGTATATATGTTAGAAATACGTTTTTACGTATTTATGAAGGATCGGTCGCTCCAACGATAATTATGTAATGGGATCGTGATCTATTTAATTAGTGTATAGTCCATATAGCCCACATGTAGGGTGTGCTATATATATCCCCTCCTAGCATGTTAGGAGGGGTTGTTGATTGTTCATTTGACACTTAATCATTTCCATCTTTATTTTCTCTCTCTACTTCTCTCCCTTCTCTCCTTTCTCTCTCTAATCCCTCATCTACTTCCTTTATCTTCTTTATTTCTATCAATTAAACAACCATCTTAATCCATCAAATCCATCATGTAGAATAGGCCAATAATTACGTAGACCTTTAATTGGTATCAAGAGCCAAGGTTTGATTGGTTTATTCTTACTTTTATTTCTTTTTGATTTTGGTGGGTTTTGATTTAATCATGCTTAAATTTTAAAAAGTTTGTATTTTTTTATAAAAAGTTTGTGTTTTTATGTGTTAAATCATGTCAAATCTTTAGATTTACTTACCTTTTTAGATAAAAATCACAAATTTTTATATAAAAATCAAAAATTTCATTATCAAATCTTAAAAAGTTGGTGTTTTTTATAAAAGTTTGTGTTTTTCTCTTTTTAATTTTGTATTTTTTTGATTAAATCCTTCTATTTTGATTGCCTTCTTGTTTGAATTTCTTAAATTGAACTTTTAATTTTGTCCTTTTTTTATTTTTTTAATCAATTTTACCACTTTAATTTTTTTTTATTGATTTTAGTTTATCAATTTTTAGTTTTATCCTTCTGTTATCAGTTTTTTTTATTTTATATAATTTTTTTTTTATTTTTTTTTATATAATCAGTTTTTATATAATTTTTTTGTCCTATCGAATCTGTTATCAGTTTTTATTTAATTTTCAGTTTTTATATAATCAGTCATCTTTGTCAAGTGTTGTCCAGTTATCTTCTGTCCAATTGTCCAAGAATCTCAGTCAGTCTCTTCTAGTTTCGTACCTGTTTCTACTGATCCTAAAGTTCCGATTCAAACCCAAAAGTTTCGATTCAAACTTAAAGTTCCGAATCAAACTTAAAGTTCCGAATCAAACTTAAAGTTCCGAATCAAACTTAAAGTTCCGAGTCAAACTTAAAGTTCCGAATCAAACTTAAAGTTCCGAATCAAACTTAAAGTTCCGAATCAAACTTAAAGTTCCGAATCAAACTTAAAGTTCCGAATCAAACTCTTCCGATTCGGAACTCTTCTGATTCGGAACTCTTCCGAACGAAGCATCCAATTCAAACATAACGGCCAACCAAACTGACACCCTCACAACACTCTCGACTTCCACTCGCACAATCACCAAGACTCCCCCTCACCCTCACCTCTCTCGGTCAAAACACTCCTTCACCCATACCACAACTCGTACACCCTCATCTCGACCCACCCACACCAACAACAATCTCAACACTCAACCCCATACATCTCAAGAAAGACACTACAGAAGAGAGAGGGACTCAACAGATCAAGCAAATAAAAACCTTACCCGAGACCTTTATAAAAAGATCTTGAAGCAATAACTTCTTCATCTTCTTGTTTGGTTTGAATTGACAAGGCGTGTGGTTGGCTGTTAGTCACAAAATCAAAAGGATTCGTCTGATGATTCGTTTATTGGGTATACTCATCTAGTTTTGATAAGAACTTGCTTTAGATTTGTTGATTGGCTGTTGTAAGATTTATTTACAGGAGAAATAGGGACGAAGGATTTATTTGTGATTTAAATTTTGAGATTAAAGGTATAGAAGAGAGAGAGAGAGACGGAGTATACAAGAAATTAGGGAGGCGATTTATTTGAGGAGAAAGAAGATTGTTTGTGTTTCGAGAGAGATAAAAGAGTGGATATAAGTTATTTATATATTATTTTCAGGCGGAGGAAACAAGGTGGGTATCAGTGATACACGTGTTAACAAGGGTTGCATATCAGTGGGATAACCACGTGTCAAAGGAAATTTTTTTTTTCTTCCCTACGCAATTTCTTTTTCATTTACTTCCCATTAGCAATTTTTTTTAAATTTATTATTGTCAAAGGATTTTTTTTAGTTAAGTAAACTTTTTATTAGCAATTTTTTTAAGTTAAGTCAATTGTGTGTTTTCGTTTTTGGTATATCGTGTTGAGGCGGGTATTTCGAAAGAACCACAGTGGTAAAATATTTCACGGGCCGATCATTATATTTATTGTAGCTTGGATTTATTCATTGACGGGCTTTATTTTTAGAGTGAGCTGTATTTGTATTGATCTTCGGTTTGTTTTATCAACGTTTGAGCCGACAACAATTATTGAGCCGATAAAAGATTTATATCATCCATCGAGGATTTTTAAGTGTTATTTACGGATCTTTCGTTTTTTCACGAAGTGTTAAATTCCGAAAACAACCACATCCTCAATCATTTTTTTTATCACATTCAATGGATTTGTTGAGTTCGACATTTCAAGAGGGAGTATCGCATTCAATGCAAAACAAAGTTACAAAAAGTGGCATCACTTCATTTCAAATGCTTCAGTCTCATCTTGTCACTCTTTCGAGGATTCAAGGAGGGAGCGAATTTGTGACAATCTTTGGTCAAGATCGTCATATATTCATCGACTCTATCTTTACCACTTTGACCCAACTCGCCGAGCAACTCAACCATGGAAACTTTAATCACTCTGCATCGGCACTTGCATATAAGGCTCTTGTGACACAACTCACGCCTTTCCTCCAATTCAATATCATTAAGCCTGAAAGTTTAGTGATTTGCCAATCATTTCTTCGAGATACACATACCGAGCTTCGAGTTTTCCGTGATACAATATTGAAACTCATGACATCGGTCTCGTCTTCGATTTATCAACAATCACAACTTCAGCAAACGTATGATAATGGAGTGCAAGAATCAATGCCGCAGATGCAAGAGGAGAATGGTCATACGGTTGACAACTTGGAGCATAACAATGGTAAAAGCACGGAATCAGGAGGACAACATGATACCAGTGGCACGTCAGGGAATGTTCACGAGATCCTTCTTGATGACGCCTTACCCGTTTATGACGAAGAGCCTGCAAACATGGTACTATGTAATGTTGTTTATGATATATATGCTGATGAAATGCCGCATATTGAGCATTCTGAACCTAATTATGACAAACATGGGATGGAAAAGAGTGATAGCAATACCACTTCTGATTCATCCGATGTAAGTCATAATGGGGGAGAGATTGTTCAGAATGCTAAACATCATGATAATTATCCTATAACTGCTTCATTGACTGCTTCTGATTCCAAGATTAAAGAGCTCGAAACGATCGTAGCTCGACAATCAAAAGATCTTGAGGATGCCAAACTTGAATTTTCTAAGAAAACGGACAAATTTGAAACATACTTTGAAAAACTTGAAAAGTCAAACGTTGTTCTTGAAAGAAAATTGGATCAAACTGTTCTAGATTCTAAAGATGAAAAGGATAATCTTTTGAAACAAATTCAACTGCTTGAATCTAAGTTGGCATCCCAAGATAACTTGTTCAAAGAGAATGAGACTTTAAAGGCCCAAGTACATGAAAAGGTTTTTGCTATAGCTGCGTTGAAAAACGAGTTAAGGAAAAGTAAAGGACCTAGTGTGAACACTAAGCTTGAAAAACCATCAATCTTGGGGAAACCGCCTACAAATCAGTTCGTCAGACAACCGATTGTCAGACAACCTACTGCATTTAGATCCGAGCGACCACAATCCTCGAGACCGCGGTTTGCCTCCCAAGTTGATTTGGGACATATTTCTAGAACAGTCACTCCACCAACTAGGCCTAATGTGACTAAATCAGTTTTAGCAAGACCTCATCACATGATTGCCCCTAGTTCCTCTAAGAATAGTTCAATGAACACGTCTAGAACTAGTTCAACTGATGTGCGCCATGATTTTGGTCAAAGGGAAGCTATTCAAAAGACACATGTAAGAGATAGCAATGTCCAACCTAGTCAGATGCCTTCTAGATTACCCAACACTGCTAACCGTAGCATGTCATCTCCTAGGAGCGTCGATGAATCATCTAGGAATTACTCGGACATTAAATATGCTACTTGTAAAACATGTAGAAAATGTGTCTTTACGGCAAATCATGACTCCTGTATCAAAAAATTGCTTAATGAGGTGAACTCCCGTGCTAGACTTAAATCCCAGTGGGTTGCAACAATCAAACCCATTGGTAAAATGTGGCGCCCCACTGGTAGAACTTTCACTCTTGAAGGAAACGAGTGCCCTTTAACTAGGATAGTCTTCGATTCTACTAAGACTACTAGGGAGGAAATTGCAAAGGATGATACATCACTTAAGCCTGAACTTAAGGTTTTCTATAAAAGGAAACGTTTGCCAACTAAGATAAGTGAATCATCCCCTCAGGCCACCTCTGACACAAGAAAAGAAAACCGTGAACCCCCACGTGCTTCTAAAATAGATATCTCTAACCCATGCAAAAGTATACAAACTCCTAATGAGAATGCAGGTACCAATGTTGATGTTCCAAAAGAACGAAGCGGTCCAATCATTGTATACCGTTCAACTAAGGACACTCTCAGAATTTGGTTGCTGAAGAAGCAGATATCAGAGAAACTAGTATCTCAGGGGATTCATGGTTAAAGCTTACAAGGACTTATAGTCACATCACAGACTATAACTCGCTCTTCAAAGAAAGGAAAGTTTATCGCCGATGGTAAACTTATCCTAACAACGAGAAATTAATTTTTCTCGGGCATGAGCTTATATAAAAAACATTCCAAGTTTTTTAAGCTCATGCACAATGGCTCCTCGTTAAATGACAGACGACGACCCGGACTTCAGAGACAGGGAAGTTTATCTACGCAACGATAACTTACCCTCTTAACAAGAAATTAAGTTTTCTTAGACACGAGCTTATCCTAAAACCATTCAAAGGTTTGAAGCTCGTGTATATGGTTTATCATTAAATATCAGATGGTAACCCGTGCTTCAAATAAAGGAAAGTTTATCGCCGATGATAAACTTATCCTTACAACGAGAAATTAAATTTTCTCGGACATGAGCTTACATTTAAACCATTCAAAGGTTTTAAGCTCGTGTACACGACTTCTAAGTAAATGTCAGCTTAGGACTCGTTCTTCAGATAAAAGGAAAGTTTATCGCCGATGATAAACTTATCCTTAACAACGAGAAGTTTACAACTTCTCGGACTTGAGCTTTCCTAAGATATTCCAAATCTTAAGCTCAAGTAATTGGTTTTCAAAACTTTGAACACAATTTTTTCAAGAATTTCTCAAAAGGTTTTTCTAAATCTTTCAAAATTGTGTGTTCAAAAATGTTTTGATAAAAAGAGCATGTCTTCTGGAATCGATAATATTTACGAACCTAGAAATGTCATTCAATAATGACACGGGGTTGTAAATAAAGTTCGAGCAGAAGTTTAAAAGATTTAAAACATGCTCCATTATGGTTTGCTATTATTTCCGATAGTAACCCGCTTTTCACTTTGAAGTCAAGTTTTTCACCGGAAAGCTTTGACTTCAGAATCCGAAGTTATCATCTCCACAAACCGTAGCAACTTATAATTGATATCTACATACTCGACGATGCGACTACTCAAACGGTGACTACAGCTCTTTCAATAGAACACGGGTCAACAATTGAGGGGGAGCATTTGTCCAGCATTCAGAATTTTTGATGCCGAGAGTGCCAAGTTCACATATTGGTGTTAAGACAACGATATCAATCATACACATGGAGTCAAGAGATAACTTCAGAAGTTACGGGGAAGACCAACATTCGTGAACAAGAACCATGTGAATCTTTCATATGATGTTCTCCATCATTCAGGTCCTACCTCGTAAATTGTTAATCTTGTGAATTCATTCTCATATATGATCTTTGCACGTAATAAATACCTTACACTTGTGTTTAAAAGGTATTTAATTTACGTTTCAGCACACCCTCATTAATTTGAGGGGGAGCTTGTGTAATTCATGAAGATAATTGGACTTGCATTTTTCTTCCCAAATTTTCTTAAAATGCTATTAAATCAATTGATATTAAAAACATCGATTGCGTTAATATTTTTAATATGGGGGAGAAAATGTGATTTAATATGGGATATGATCAATCATAAATGGTTTGACTTAACGTGATAGCTCATCCCGACATGTGCAAAATGTTTTCGGATATCGTGGCATATGTTAAGGGGGAGCAAAATGGATTTGCATTTCAAAATGGATTTCATGGTGACATACACTTACCCAAAACATCTCTATTCACGATGATGAAGATTGTGGTGACATAAGGATGGTAGGATAGGTTAAAGTCCAATGATTCCTCTAGAACCGGAGGAATCTTTCCAAGGACATTCCATAGCTAGAAATAGTAGTCCTTAGGAAAGATGGAGAAAGATTGTGAACGTAGCTGAATGCCGACCAAGTACTTAAGTTAGCACTGGAACAATCACAACAAGGTGCTAGTGATGACGTATTGGTAAGCATTGAAGGGGTTGAAGAATGAAAAAGAATTGTAAAGATAAAGGGTGTAAAGAAAGAAGGCCTCCTTACAACCTTAGGCAGAAACCGGGTCAATTCATATGCTATTGAGATCATTTTTAATGATTCTCGATATTGAAGAAAGACATCATGGACCCAGTGATGCAATGCACAACCCTTCCCAGCTAACTCAAATATCTCTCAAAAGGTATTTGTTTTAATCACACGGAGATCAACACGTTATCTATTAATTTATTCACTCCGAATAAATTGGTATTGAAAAGGTGGCACTCCTCTCCAGCCTCCGATCACTAAAAATCCAAAATGCACGATCGAGTCTAGAGCCATTTGAGATCATCAAATATCTCATTAGGACACACTTTCATATTTCCTTGCTTCTTCACACACTGTGAAAAGTAAGAAAGATCTTAAGAGTCCTACGCAAAATCTTCATGATCTTGCCTGAACATCCGAGTAATACGAAAGTATTTACAATGAAGATGGAAATCCTTCTTGAGCGAATATCAAAAAACTCATGGTAGGTGACTTGTGCGATTCTTTATGAATCAAACTTGTGATAACTGGAAAGCAACAGTGGTTTAATTCTTAAATGAATTTAAACACGTTCCTGGCCTCTACGCAATATCTTAATGATCTTGCCAGAACATTCAGAGTAATACTATTAAGTATTTACAGTGACGAATGGAAATCCTTCTAGTGTTAACATCAAATAACACTTGGTAGGTAACTTGCAAGATTCTTTATGAATCAAGCTAGTGACAACTGGAAAGCAACGATGGTGCGGTTCTTAATTGAACTTCACTTGTTCCAGGAACATGAATTGACGGCTTCAAATCATGCGGATAATATTATCCAAATGATCCACTCTTTACGTTCGCAGTCAGCTTTGGACGGTCGAGTAAAGAGAACGGGTTTACCCGCAAAATCTTGTCAAGGAGGTTCTTTTGAAACTACCTGCCACAAGTACGATATTTAATATCGTCCAACGGTCCTCACCGACCGGAGGTAAAAATGCTACCGAATTAGAATGAAATGTTCAAGGCCATTTCATCCATGTATATTGTTTGTTGCTAATTGTCTTATACAGCATAACAAGAAGGTGGCATTGCGGTGTACAATCCAGAAGAAGTCGTCACCACATGCTTATACTACATACAATTAGTACTTCAACAAATTCAAGAAAGCCTGAAGGTCAAGTCTTCCGCTGTATCAAAACTCTGAAGCTTTCAAGAATTTAAAAGTATAAGTATGTGGAACATGAAGTCACGAAGAGGCAAATATCACAAGTAAAGAATGCACAAGGTCGAGGCAAGGAAACATGCTCAAGACTAAAGTCAAAGATCACATCAAGCATATTCACAAGAACAAGATCGAAGACTCAAGCATAGATGCTAGGTTTAAGATTTTGTAAAAAGATGTGACCTCCCTTAGGGGGAGATTGTTGGAAATACGTTTTTCCCAATAAAGTCTCGGTCACATCTTAGTTAGTATAGATCACGAGTTATAGACTATTTAGAACTTTGTTTCTTGGAGCGACCTCCCTTAGGGGGAGATTGTTAGAAATACGTTTTTACGTATTTATGAAGGATCGGTCGCTCCAACGATAATTATGTAATGGGCTCGTGATCTATTTAATTAGTGTATAGTCCATATAGCCCACATGTAGGGTGGGCTATATATATCCCCTCCTAGCATGTTAGGAGGGGTTGTTGATTGTTCATTTGACACTTAATCATTTCCATCTTTATTTTCTCTCTCTACTTCTCTCCCTTCTCTCCTTTCTCTCTCTAATCCCTCATCTACTTCCATTATCTTCTTTATTTCTATCAATTAAACAACCATCTTAATCCATCAAATCCATCATGTAGAATAGGCCAATAATTACGTAGACCTTCAATATATATTTATTACGAGCGTAATTAAATATATTAGATCACGATATTTACGTAACGAGAACACTTAAAACGCGAACACAAATAATCACGAACGTGTAACTTAACATCGAGACACGGAAAAAGGTACGGGTACCCCAAGTGGGGCCCCCTACCCGCAGCTACAAGGTCAAATGGGCCAAGCCCATTTGTAAATTTTTACTAAAAGGGAAAAAGGATTTTCACTACTCATTTTTAGTTTTACAGAAGATTTTAGAAAAACCCTAAAACCCTCTTCCCTTTTCTTTTTGTGCCGCCACCCTACAAACACCACAAGGAGGTGGTTTGTGATCTTGGATCTTGGATTATTAGTTGGTGATCGTGTTTGTTCTTCGTCCTTTTGATCCACGAATTCGGTAATCTTTTTTTTAACTTTTTCTTTTGATTTGATCTTTTAATAAATCAAGAACATGTTATGTTTTTTTTTTACAAAAACCTAATAAATAAACATGGATCTAACATAATATGAGGTTTAATGAAATCAAAAGTATGGTTTAAGGGGTGTTTGTTTTGGTTGCAGGCTGCACCGAACCCAAAGGGGGTTTCGGTTTGGCCAACCGACCACCACCAAGACCATATGGTCTCGGTTGGTGGGTGTGGGTCCCACGGCAGCCTCAAGACACGGGGTACCCCGATTTGGTTCGGGGTACGGTGTCGATTTCATGTCCGGTTCAAGGTTTTGATTCTAGATCCGGTTCATGGTGTATGTTTAGTTTTTATGTTTTATGATCTTATGTTAAAAATTAAATTAATAAAATGACATGACTAATCTAATAACATGACTTAGGTTATTTTAATTATTAATAATCATGAAATTAATTAACCTAAGTATGTTATATTTTAGACTTATAATTAATTAATTATTTAAAAACCATGATTATAATTAATTAATTAACATGACTTAGGTTATATTATTAATATATAATAATACATGTTTTAACCTAAGTATTTAACTTTATTTAATTAAAAACATGTTATACTTTAATTAAATATTTTAACCTATAGTTTAATTTAATTACATGGAATAATTATTAAACTATACATTATATCATATGACTTAGAAAATAATTATGAAAACACTTAGGCTTATATACTTAGCTTATTTAACCAGCTTATTTCTAATTATGGAAACTTTCTATTTTTAGAAACTTAATTAAATAAGGCAGCTAATCTATTCATGGAAACCTTCTATTTTTAGAAACTTATTTATGTCAGGCAGCTAATCTGTTTATGGAAACTTATTTAATTAAGGCAGCTGATCTATTTATGGAAACTTTCTATTTTTAGAAACTTATCTATTTTAAGCAGTAATTCTATTTTTGGAAACTTTCTATTTTTGGTAACTTTCTATTTTTGAAAACTTTCTATTTTTGGAAACTTTCTATTTTTGGAAACTTTCTATTTTTGGAAACTTTCTATTTTAGGAAACCTGCTATTTTTGGAAAGTTACTTATTATTACACAGTAAGTATAATAACACATGAAATACCATAAATACTTAATCAGATTAAACATAATATAAGATAAACACGATTTAAGGCTTTAAAACAGTAAAACTTGGTAAGAACATATAAAATAAGCTAAGACATGACATAAAACCAGCTACGTATTTAGTAAGCAGATACTTATTAATGTATGTATTTATGTAGCACTAGTGATTTGGAAGTAGGATTTCTCTCAGTTCATCTTCTTCGTTCACTGGACATAAGGTACGGATTCCCGTCCTTACAGTATGGACATTCTTTCCTTATTAGGATTCCCCGTATGCAGCCAACTGTTTTCCCGTAGTATAAGTTACGTGTTTGATTGCTTATGTTTAATTAAGATTACCTATAGCCGTATACATGCATGACCAGTTTCACCTAGTTATGGAGGTACCATAACCATAACATTAGAGGCACTGATGTTATGACTTCACCACGGCGGAGTGATTGCTCGTGGTGTCCCTTCAGCTTTTGGCCATTTATATTATATTTATCATGTGGGGCGTATGGGTGCATCCTAGTTACATGTTTTTAGTCAGGATTTCATGGTGAATGTGGTGTGTGCCTTGCATCCTTCACAAGGAGCTGATCCCTCCTACCCAAAAACCAGTATATTAAATTAGAGGCGGCCCCTCTAATTTGCATGATGAGGTCACCCCTCCAAGTATTCATGCACGGTGGATTTTCATGACCTATATTGGCTAATGATAAAATATGATAAACAGTTTTTATAAGATAAACATAAGACTTTCAAACTATAAACCAGTTTTATCAAGACTTAACCAGGTTACTCGGGACATAGTTTTCTTCCGCTGTTATATGTTATATGCTTATCTTGTTCATGATTTATTGTACATCCGTGCACTGAGCGTATTTGCTCAGCCGTTTTCCTTTTTCTATGTTCCCAAAACGGCAGGTACTCAGGGACGCTCGTAGACACTAAGAGTACGTGCATATGGACTGGAAGCTGTCTAGCCTTCTTTACTTTATGCATTTCCTTTCTTATGATACATTTGCTTTGGACATTGTTTAGTCCTTTCCTTTACTATACTATGTTTGTGTGTGATGAGCTTTACTTTTGGACTACCGATGTTTGATTCCGGTATTTTCCTTTTATGGTCAAATAATGTTTAGACATTTTTCCTTGTATGCTTTGATGACACGCCATAATTTCATGTGACATTTCCATTATCAAAATGGGGTGTTACAATTATGGTATCAGAGCCAAGGCTTCGACCTGTAGGCTCTCAAATATGACCTGTGATTAGTGGGTAGTCACTACGGTCTTCCTAGAACTGACAGTTGTTTTCATGCATTCATCATTTTTAAGCATACATATACATGTCATTGTCGCAGATTTTTGACTAAGTAATGGTTGGTACAGGACTGGCCCTATTTAGTCGCATGTGTTTTATCGAAACTTTTAGATTTGGGACCGACCCATAGGCGTCCCCTCGCTATGTCTTTTGTTTTGGGTGAACTGACCAGAGGCGTTCACTCTCGAGCATACAAAAGTTTTCATAAAACTGCATCATGCATTCATACACAAAATTTTCTTGCATAAAATTTTTCTCGTGAAATTTTGGTATAAAATTTTTTTTATGTATATATAAATTTTATGTTTTGATCTGTTTAATCATATGTTTTATGTTATACTGTCAGATGGTTCTCACACGCGAACAGGAGCAGCTCAATGCTGCAATTCAGGCCACTATGCAAGCTTTGCTTCCTCAACTGAGGAATGACATCAGGGCTGAAGTTCAAGCTGCCAACAATCAGCAGCATAATCAGGCTCCTCCTCCTCCTCCTTCAGTGACATTAGCTGTATGGCTGGAGAGATTCAACAAGCTCCGCCCTCGAGATTTTGAGAAGACAGATAGCCCCAGCGATGCTGAAAGCTGGTTGGCTCACATCGAGAAGATTTTTAATGCTATGGGCTGTGACCCCGCATACAAGGCGAGGTAGGCATGCTATCGGTTCGAAGGCGATGTACTCAACTGGTGGTTAGCATTGATGCAGTCTGAATTTGGTGAGGAGTGGGTTGCTAGTTTGACTTGGGCTCAGTTCAAGGACAGAGTGATGGAGTAGTTCTTTCCCAAGGCTGAGCCGGACAAGCTCAAGAGAGAGTACCATGGGATCCGACAGAGAGCTGGGGAGAATAGCAACGAGTTTATGCAGCGCTTTCTTCGCTTAGCTGGTTTCCTTGGTGCGGCAGCAGGTACTCCTGAAGAGCAGGCACATCACTTTAGATGGGCTCTTCGCACATCGGTCGCAAACAATCTGGTGTGTGTTACGTTCAACACTGTAGCACAAGTGGCCGATGCAGCACGAAAACTGGAGATGCTGCAGGAGAGAAATGAGTTCGGGGAAGCTGAACGACCCGACAAGAGGTAAACCTTTGTATTCAAGCGGTGATCAATCCGTATACTTTCCATATGTCAATTATTCATCTCTTAAATGTATCTTCCAGGCAGAAAACTAGGGACCGGTCTCAGCCGGCTACTCAGCAGCAGCCTCATCAGCCCAAGGGAAACGGTCAGACTAACGACCGTTCTGCTACGGATAGGCGTGGCAGTAATGATAATTACCGTAACAACGCTGGGCACTCCAACAGCAGCAGGTCCTAATACTTACGCATTTTCCTTATGATTTCATGTTATAACTCATATTCTGACACTTTAGCAAAACTTCTACCAGGAACCATGGATACGGTAGGGACCAGAACCAGAGAGGTTTGCAGCCTAGCCGTCCAGCTATCACTGGTATTCAATCTTACGATTATCCGCTTTGTCCTTTGTACCCAATTACCATGTCTTATGTAAAATGTTTCATCAGGTTCCCAGCCAGCCAGAGCACCTGCTGGAGGATTCACTAATCCTCTTTGCTCTACTTGCCACCGTAGGCACCCAGGACCATGTCGCTGTAATACTGATGCGTGCTTCAAATGTGGTCTTCCTGGCCATATTATGAAGGATTGCCGTAAGGGTGAGATGGAGGGTACATCGGGACATGCTGATACCAAGCCTCCTCCTACTGCCGGGCGTGTCTACACGAAATCTCAAGACCAGGCCAACAAGTCTACAGGTACCATCACTAGAATCTTGTATATATATTGTCAAGCTGCATGTGTTCTTTTCGATACGGGTGCTACTCACTCGGTTATTTCTACTGCTTATGCTAAGAACATTAGGATGCTCCCCATGCCACTAGAAAATAGGCTTACTATTTCCACGCCTTTGAGGGACTCTGTATTAATCACCCATGTATACAAGAGTCTTCCCCTAGAATTTGACGATAAGGTTCGACCTGTCGACGCACTTCCGCTGGACATGATTTATGGCATGGATTGGCTATCCAAGCATCATGCTACCATAGACTGCCATTCATATCGAGTTATCTTCGGTGATGTTAATGCCCCAGAGTACATTCATAATGGGTTCATACCCGGACGGTCTGTACAAATCATATCTACCCTGCAAGCACGTGCACTATTGTCACATGGCTGCGAGGGTTATCTAGCTACGGTTCACGACATGGATGCTGAATCCCCATCAATTCAGGATCAACCTATAGTGTCGGAATTCCAAGATGTTTTTCTAGCAGAACTTCCGGGTATACCACCTGCACGAGAAGTGGAATTTAGTATCGAGCTGGTTCCAGGAGCTAAACCAATCTCCAAGGCTCCTTATCGCATGGCTCCCATAGAGCTGAAGGAGCTGAAGGATCAACTGCAAGAACTTCTTGAATGAGGTTTCATTCGACCGAGCGCATCTCCATGGGGCGCACCGGTCTTGTTTGTTAAGAAGAAGGACGGCAGTATGCGTCTTTGCATAGACTATCGCGAGCTCAACAAGATTACCATTCGGAATAGATATCCACTGCCACGCATTGATGATATGTTTGACCAACTCCAAGGGGCCAAACACTTCTCCAAGATTGATCTTAGGTCAGGCTATCATCAACTACGGGTCAAGGAGCAAGACATCGCTAAGACTGCCTTTCGTACCCGTTATGGCCACTACGAGTTTGTAGTTATGCCATTTGGCCTGACAAATGCTCCAGCAGTGTTCATGGATTTGATGAACAGAATCTTCCATGAATTTCTGGACAAGTTCGTCATTGTCTTCATCGATGACATCTTGATTTTCTCAAAGTCCAAGGAGGAACACGAAGACCATCTTCGTACAGTACTACAGATTCTTCGCCAGAAGCAGCTGTATGCTAAATTCTCCAAGTGTGAGTTCTGGTTAGACAAGGTGGCATTCTTAGGTCACATTGTATCAGCAGAAGGAATCACTATGGATCTAGCGAAGGTTGAGGCCATTACTAAGTGGCCAAGGCCGACATCAGTGACGGAAGTCCGCAGTTTCTTAGGCTTAGCAGGCTATTACCGTAGGTTCGTGGAGAACTTTTCCCGCCTAGCACTACCATTGACCAAACTGATGCGGAAAGGGGAGAAATTCGTCTAGACTGAAGATCGAGAGAAGAGCTTTGAAGACCTGAAGCAGAAGCTAGTATCTTCAACTATTCTTACTCTACCATCTGGTACGGGTGGATTTCAAATCTACAGCGATGCATCGGGGAAGGGACTTGGCTGTGTTCTCATGCAACATGGGAAAGTGATCGCGTATGCTTCACGACAGCTAAAGCCTTATGAAGAAAATTACCCCATGCACGACCTGGAACTTGTTGCAGTCGTGTTTGCATTAAAGATATGGAGGCACTACTTATATGGAGAATCGTGTGACATTTTCACGGACCAAAAGAGCTTGAAGTATATCTTCACTCAGCGTGAATTGAACATGAGGCAGAGGAGATGGTTAGAGCTATTGAAGGATTATGACATTAATCTATAGTATCATCCCGGAAAGGCAAATGTAGTAACAGATGCTCTTAGCAGGAAGTCCGGAATGATCAACGGCATTAAGATCGAAGAGGAAATCATCAGAGACTTGGAGCGACTAGACATCGAGATCATGGTACGTGGACAGCACGGTTACTGGGCTAATCTTAGAGTAGAACCCGAGTTACTATCTAAGATCAAGGAAGCTCAGAAGGATGACGGAGAAATCTGGGCGATAGTACAGAATTCGGAGAAGCAGACAGAATTCAGAGTAGATGCAGATGGTATCGTATGGCAGGGCACGAGACTTTGTGTTCCTGATGACCAAGAACTTCGGGAAGCTTTGTTAGCTGAAGCTCATAGCTCCCCATTCTCTATACATCCTGGTTCGACTAAGATGTACCATGACATCAAGCAGTACTTTTGGTGGAGTGGTATGAAACAGGATGTGGCCACTTACGTCTCCAAATGTCTTACCTACCAGCAGGTTTAGATCGAGCATCAGCGATCTGGCGGTCTCCTTCAACCGTTAGATATCCCAGAGTGGAAGTGGGACAAAATCACCATGGATTTTGTTACTGGTCTTCCGCCTACCAAGAGGAAGCACGATGCAATTTGGGTTATCGTTGATCGACTTACCAAATCAGCTCATTTCTTACCGATCCGCAAGGAAGATTCGGTAAGTAAACTCGCAGATACGTACAGAAGAGAGATCATGAGACTCCATGGTGCACCATCCAGCATCGTCTCAGACAGAGATCCTCGATTCACTTCACGCTTTTGGAAAAGTCTGCAGAAAGCTTGGGGTACACAACTTAAGCTTAGTACGACTTTTCATCCTCAAACGGACGGACAGTCGGAGCGAACCATTCAGACATTGGAAGATATGTTGAGGTCATGCGCGTTGGAATGGACGGGTGATTGGGACGATTACATCTGTTTGGTGGAATTTGCATACAATAACAGTTGGCACGCAAGTATCAAGTGTGCTCCATTTGAGATGTTGTATGGCAGGAAGTGTCGCGCCCCAATCTGCTGGGATCAGGTTGGTGAGCGAACACTTGAAGGACCAGAAATCATAGAGATGACCAATGAGAAGATCGCAGTAGCTAAGCAGAAAATTCAGGAGGCACGGTCACGTAAGAAGAGTTACGCCGATAAGCATCGTAGGGATATACACTTTATCGTAGGAGATCACATCTTCCTTAAGGTTTCGCCGGCACGTGGTGTTAGACGCTTCGGGATTAAAGGGAAGCTCAGTCCTCGTTTCATCGGACCGTTTGATATCATTGAACGAGTCGGTGAAGTATCTTACCGATTGGCGTTACCTCCGCAGCTTTCGCATGTGCACAATGTGTTTCATGTGTCCTTACTCAGAGGGTACCAGTATCATCCCCTTCACATGGTTCAGTATCAACTGGAACAAATACGTGAAGATCTTACTTTTATAGAAGAACCCGAACGAGTTCTTGACAGACAAGAACGAGTCATGAGGAAGAAGACGATTCCATTCGTCAAAATCCTATGGAGGGATCATACCGAGCGGGAAGCCACTTTGGAAACAGAGGAGTCTATCTGGGCTTCTTACCCTCATTTCATATTTTTAATTCGGGTATGTTCTTCTTTTCCAGTTTACTTTATCTATAATTCGGGGACGAATTATTCTTTTTAGGGGGAAGAGTTGTAAAACCCGCATGATTTTACCATGAATAGTACCCTTAAGATCGTACGTACTAGATTTAAACTTTCCTAATATAGCATGATTACGATTTCGTGTTAGGATTTTACGTATTACGTACGTGTTAGAACACGATAAGTATTTACTACACACGATCACGTAATAATTATTTGACTATAATTAATCACGAGCATGCGATCGTGAAATCATGAACGTAATTAAAACACGAACTATTATTTATTACGTATATATATTTATTACGAGCGTAATTAAATATATTAGATCACGATATTTACGTAACGAGAACACTTAAAACGCGAACACAAATAATCACGAACGTGTAACTTAACATCGAGACACGGAAAAAGGTACGGGTACCCCAAGTGGGCCCCCCTACCCGCGGCTACAAGGTCAAATGGGCCAAGCCTATTTGTAAATTTTTACTAAAAGGGAAAAAGGATTTTCACTACTCATTTTTAGTTTTACAGAAGATTTTAGAAAAAACCTAAAACCCTCTTCCCTTTTCTTTTTGTGCCGCCACCCTACAAACACCACAAGGAGGTGGTTTGTGATCTTGGATCTTGGATTATTAGTTGGTGATCGTGTTTTTTCTTCGACCTTTTGATCCACGAATTCGGTAATCTTTTTTTTAAACTTTTTCTTTTGATTTGATCTTTTAATAAATCAAGAACATGTTATGTTTTTTTTTACAAAAACCTAATAAATAAACATGGATCTAACATAATATGTGGTTTAATGAAATCAAAAGTATGGTTTAAGGGGTGTTTGTTTTGGCCGCAGGCTGCACCGAACCCAAAGGAGGTTTCGGTTTGGCCAACCGACCACCACCAAGACCATATGGTCTCGGTTGGTGGGTGTGGGTCCCACGACAGCCTCAAGACACGGGGTAACCCGATTTGGTTCGGGGTACGGTGTCGATTTCATGTCCGGTTCATGGTTTTGATTCTAGATCCGGTTCATGGTGTATGTTTAGTTTTTATGTTTTATGACCTTATGTTAAAAATTAAATTAATAAAATGACATGATTAATTTAATAACATGACTTACGTTATTTTAATTATTAATAATCATGAAATTAATTAACCTAAGTATGTTATATTTTAGACTTATAATTAATTAATTATTTAAAAACCATGATTATAATTAATTAATTAACATGACTTAGGTTATATTATTAATATATAATAATACATGTTTTAACCTAAGTATTTAACTTTATTTAATTAAAACCATGTTATACTTTAATTAAATATTTTAACCTATAGTTTAATTTAATTACATGGAATAATTATTAAACTATACATTATATCATATGACTTAGAAAATAATTATGAAAACACTTAGGCTTATATACTTAGCTTATTTAACCAGCTTATTTCTAATAATGGAAACTTTCTATTTTTAGTAACTTAATTAAATAAGGCAGCTAATCTATTTATGGAAACCTTCTATTTTTAGAAACTTATTTATTTCAAGCAGCTAATCTATTTATGGAAACTTATTTAATTAAGGCAGCTGATCTATTTATGGAAACTTTCTATTTTTAGAAACTTATCTATTTTAAGCAGTAATTCTTTATGGAAACTTTCTATTTTTAGAAACTTATCTATTTTAAGCAGTAATTCTATTTTCGGAAACTTTCTATTTTTGGAAACTTTCGATTTTTGGTAACTTTCTATTTTTGGAAACTTTCAATTTTTGGAAACTTTCTATTTTTGGAAACTTTCTATTTTTGGAAACTTTCTATTTTTGGAAACTTTCTATTTTAGGAAACCTGCTATTTTTGGAAAGTTACTTATTATTACACAGTAAGTATAATAACACATGAAATACCATAAATACTTAATCAGATTAAACAGAATATAAGATAAACACGGTTTAAGGCTTTAAAACAGTAAAACTTGGTAAGAACACATAAAATAAGCTAAGACATGACATAAAACCAGCTACGTATTTAGTAAGCAGATACTTATTAATGTATGTATTTATGTAGCACTAGTGATTCGGAAGTAGGATTTCTCTCAGTTCATCTTCTTCGTTCACTGGACATAAGGTACGGATTCCCGTCCTTTCAGTATGGACATTCTTTCCTTATTAGGATTCCCCGTATGCAGCCAACTGTTTTCCCGTAGTATAAGTTACGTGTTTGATTGCTTATATTTAATTAAGATTACCTATAGTCGTATACATGCATGACCAGTTTCACCTAGTTATGGAGGTACCATAACCATAACATTAGAGGCACTGATGTTATGACTTCACCACGGCGGAGTGATTGCTCGTGGCGTCCCTTCAGCTTTTGGCCATTTATATTATATTTATCATGTGGGACGTATGGGTGCATCCTAGTTACATGTTTTTAGTCAAGATTTCATGGTGAATGTGGTGTGTGCCTTGCATCCTTCACAAGGAGCCGATCCCTCCTACCCAAAAACCAGTATATTAAATTAAAGGCAGCCCCTCTAATTTGCATGATGAGGTCACCCCTCCAAGTATTCATGCACGATGGATTTTCATGACCTATATTGGCTAATGGTAAAATATGCTAAACAGTTTTTATAAGATAAACATAAGACTTTCAAACTATAAACCAGTTTTATCAAGACTTAACCAGGTTACTCGGGACTTAGTTTTCTTCCGTTGTTATATGTTATATGCTTATCTTGTTCATGCTTTATTGTACATCCGTGCACTGAGCGTATTTGCTCAGTCGTTTTCCTTTTTCTATGTTCCCAAAACGGCAGGTACTCAGGGACGCTCGTAGACACTAAGAGTACGTGCATATGGACTGGAAGCTGTCTAGCCTTCTTTACTTTATGCATTTCCTTTCTTATGATACATTTGCTTTGGACATTGTTTAGTCATTTCCTTTACTATACTATGTTTGTGTGTGATGAGCTTTACTTTTGGACTGTCGATGTTTGATTCCGGTATTTTCCTTTAATGTTCAAGTAATGTTTAGACATTTTTCCTTGTATGCTTTGATGACACGCCATAATTTCATGTGACATTTCCATTATCGGGGTGTTACAAAAAGAGTGTGAGACTATGAACTCACTTTGGTGTGGGAAGGCAGGTTATCGGCAATTAGGATGTATGGCGCGTGCCTCGATCACGGTAACCTAGACAAATAATACTCGGTCTTAGGCTATGCCCAATAACTTTATAAAAAGTTGTTATGTATATGTAATGATGTCAATATATGATGATCAAGTGAGGTTTTATCACCTTACAACATTATTAGTTGTTAAGTACTAGTTAACTTAGGCTTATCATACTAGTTACACTAGTTTTAGCCCATTTACACATTAAGGCCCAATAAGCCCATTAAGAGTCCAATATCATTTTAATAGTCCATTTATCTTTTTAAGACCAGTCCCATACTCATATGTTGGGCCCAATTAGGTTAAGCCCATGAGTAAGTCCAATAACATTAAACCAAACTAGTTGGGCTAATGGTCCAATAAGGCTACTTTGGCCCATTATGGTCCATAAGTTATAAAGCCCGGGTTTATCGGTTTTTACATGTCAAATGTGTTTACATATCAGTATATGAGTTATAAAAATGTTACATTAGACGGGTCCGACTGTCTAAGTTTTATTTGACGAAAACATTAATCTTTCGATTTTAGCCGAAAAGACGTAAAACTTATATATAGTTTTTAGTTTTATAAAACATTTGAGTTTTACTTTTATAAAATGTCATATTTATTTATTTTAGTATAAAAACTCATTTTATAATAGTTATTATTAGTTAGTGGCTTTTATATACTTATTTTATAATAATATTTACTTGAGTGCTCTTTTTATACTATATAGTTTATTTACAAATTTTATTACTAAAGTCCATTCCACCATGTTTGCCATATCTTGAGTTTTACAAGGAGATAGAAGCTCAAATTTGAACAGCATAAACTACATGATGTGTTCTACAATTAACTCTATTATAGCCACTGCTCAATCATCCTCTAAGTATTTTAAATAATTCGTCCAAAACAGACTATACAGATTTGTACATCAATAATATATTGATCATATCTTGCTCATTTTAATGATTACATTGAGTGGCCAACTCTCCACATATGTAACAATCATATATCTATCTGTATATTTAATAATTCAAACCCTTTAACCAAGTGATCATATTGATACTTTCTGTTTTATACAGCCTATGAAATTAACCAAGATCTTAACATTTTTACTTGTTGATTTGTCTCTTTAACCAAATCTATTAACAAAAATATCCCACACAATATTTTGATCATCATTTATCATCATATACATATACATTTATAAAGAAAATACATGAGTACATTTACAAAATAACAAGATGACAGGAAGAAATTGATCTCTATACCAATCAAATAGATGAAAGATTGAGATTTTTGGATGAACAAGACTTGGTTTTTGTAACCAAATCTTTATATTCTTAAAACATCTCTTTGTGATCTTTAAACATATGTATTCCTCTTTGAGAAATCAGCCTTGGAACTCCATGAAAACTCATGTTTACTTGTTAAGATTACATCCAATCTTCATCTTTTCAATAGGTTTTCATCATATGTAAATTATACATAAGATTGTGGCTAGATTTTTGGTGTATGATGATGATTGAGGGTGTATATGGGACGGAAAAGGCAAGAGGGAAAGAGTGGGAGAAATTTTTTTCTAGTTTGCATGTTGTAAATGAAAGGAAATGGTTTATGTTAGTGGTTTTGATGGTTTCTGTAAGGCTAGGACAAGTGTCCTTGTGATTTATGTAAACTTGACACCACATATGGTGTTGTGGCTTGTCTTTGGCCACCCATTATGGGGGTGAGGCAAGTGTAAACTTGTCTCATCTCCACTAATTTACGGGTACTCCTTGATTCTAGTTTCCTCGATTTATGTGCCCTCGGGTCGTTTTACGAAAAACGTTTTTATAAATTATGAATCTACGGCACAAAATGATTCTGTCGACGTATAGTCGGTACTCGGCCCGGCCCGACAGGCCCGCGGCCCACATACACCTAACTTATTCTTCAAGAAACCCTAGCACTATATAAACAAGGCTAGGGGTCTCATTCTAGAGCAGGTTTTTACTCTCAACTACACCTATTTTACAATATTTCGCACCGATACTAACTTGACCGTTGGAGGTGGACCCCGGGGCTCCGGCCTCGGGTCTACGTCTAACCGGTTCTTCTTTGTTTGCAGCATTACTCAGGACCCGGGAAGACGATTAACGGCCCAGGAAAGTCGTCGAACCGGTCCAGCCAAATTATGCTCCAACAATTTGGTGCCATCCGTAGGACCATGAACACATATGTTCCGCGTTCTCCTATTGCCGAAAAGCAGAAATCAGTTCGCTCGAAAATCGGTAACCCTAAACTTTTCGCGCTTTTGCTTTTTCATTCACTATATTACACCTATGATTACAAGTGTTTGCATGAGATCCTTACGTAATTATGCTACATTCACTGTATAGAGACACGGAATTAATTATATAAACAAATCGGTAAATCTGAAATCTTTTATCTTTTACCGACTGTCATTTTGAGAACCACATGATGCACTTGGTTTCCCAAGAAATTCACACTTTTTTTACAGCAATAGATATCCAAACTTTTCTCGCTACACAATTTTTTTTGGCACGAAAAAAACCTGCAAATAAACGTTTGACGATAGGTTCCAAAGTGAAAACTCTCTTATTTTATTTTCGGATTCACTATAAAATCTTTCAAAAGATATGGTATTTCTATCCTTTTTTCAAACGGATACTTACGCGACAAAAATCATCTAAGAAAATAATAATATTTCACTTTGATAAATATGTGGCTATGAATTTATTCGATTAACTTGGAAGTTGGATTTTTTACTTTCTATTACATCATCATTCTACATCATATGAAATCCTATGGAGATAGCCAAATCGATACACCATATTATTTATTGATTGGTGCGGATGTTTTCGTTAGATATATTTGCCATCTTCCTTTGTGGTACATGTATATTTGCCATCTTATTTTTATTTAGGTATACGCCATCAACTTCGAATTTCCGCACGTTCGAATCTTCTTAGGATACGCCATTCAACTTCGAACTTCCGACGTTCGAATCTTTTTTTATTTTTGTCCTAGGTGAGATAAAATTATTACAAGATATTATTTATCTTTTTAATTTGGTTAAGATATATTCCGGTATATTTATTTATAAAAGATATTCTGTATATATTTTAAATCAGTGAGATATATTACATATATTTTCTTTAAATAATATATTTTATTTGTCATCCACGGTCATGGTACGTCCATCCGCATTTGTGTGCACGTTTCAAACATCTTAAGCCTACGGGCGTACATGTACTTATCGTTCCCATGCGGAATAAGAGGATTCAGTGAACCTAATAATTCAACTTGTCGTGTGAGAGGGTTGCAAACCCAACGACCACGGATCATGTGTATCCTCGTTAGACACCTTGCTATCAAGACGTTGTAGTAAGTTACGCAAACCACATGACTCATGATGGACTTGCAAAAGACATACTGTGCACGTCTAATAACATTTTGTCAAAATATTGATCGTCCTTATGGTAGTAGCGGTACGCAGAACGTAATGGATTAGCTCATCCAATAAGTTAGTTAAGATACTTCTTATACTATGTGACAATTCGTGGTTATGGCAAGACCCATCCGTGTTGGTTCGCACTTTCAAACCCAATTTTTATCTTTCGTACGCGGATATGGTACGTCCATTCGCGTTGGTCTACGTGATCATAATTTTTTGAATACTTGATTAAGTTTAATACTACTAATCGAGTGTAGCACCATTAAACTTGGGGGGCTACTAGGGTATACTAATACCACTATTTCCGTGCACGTCACGCAGATATATTTTGATATATTCCTTTGCCGCAGAAGTCTGCCTTCTGCCGATTTATTCATTTTCCATGGAAGTATCTCTTCCATTGGCTTATTCCTTCGCCGCAGAAGTACTCCTTCCGCGCGCGTATTCCTTTGCCATGGAAGTATCTCTTCCATTGGCTTATTCCTTCGACGCGGAAGTACTCCTTCCGCGCGCTTATTTCTGTGCCATGGAAGTATTTCTTCCATTGGCTTATGCCTTTTCCACGGAAGTATCTCTTCCGTTGGCTTATTCATGCGCCGTGGAAGTATTCTTCCACGTGCTCATTATCTTTCACCTTGGAAGTATTCTTCCACGTGCTCCTTATCGTTGGTCGTGGAAGTACTCTTCCACGGGCTCATTATCTTGCCCCGTGGAAGTATTCTTCCACGTGCTACTCATCATGCGCCATGGAAGTATTCTTCCACGTTCTCATTATCTTTCGCCGTGGAAGTATTATTCCACGTGCTCCTTATCGTTCGCCGTGGAAGTACTCTTCCACGGGCTCATTATCTTGTGCCGTGGAAGTAATCTTCCACGTGCTCATTATCTTTCGCCGTAGAAGTATTCTTCCACGTGCTCATTATCTTTTGTCGTGGAAGTATTCTTCCACGTGCTCCTTATCGTTCGTCGTGGAAGTACTCTTCCACGGGCTCATTATCTTGCGTCGTGGAAGTATTCTTCCATGTGCTCATTATCTTTCGTCGTGGAAGTATTCTTCCACGTGATCCTTATCGTTCGCCGTTGAAGTACTTCTTCCACTGGCTCATTATCTTGCGTCGTGGAAGTATTCTTCCACGTGCTCATTATCTTTCGCCGTGGAAGTATTCTTCCATGTGCACCTTATCATGCGACCTGGAAGTATTCTTCCACGTGCTCATTATCTTTCGCCGAGGAAGTATTCATCCACGTGCTCATTATCTTGCGTCGTGGAAGTATTCCTCCACGTGCTCATTACCTTGCGTCGTAGAAGTATTCTTCCACGTGCTCATTATCTTTCGCCGAGGAAGTATTCTTCCACGTGCTCCTTATCATGCGTCGTCGAAGTATTCTTCGCGTACTCATTATCTTTCGCCGAGGAAGTATTCTACCACGTGCTCATTATCTTGCGTCGTGGAAGTATTCTTCCACGTGCTCATTACGTTGCGTCGTGGAAGTATTCTTCCACGTGCTCATTATCTTCCGCCTTGGAAGTATTCTTCCACGTGATTCTTATATGCACCGTGGAAGTATTCTTCCACGTGCTCATTACCTTTTTCCGTGGAATTATTCTTCCACATGCTCCTTATCATTCGTCGTGGAAGTATTCCCTCCACGTGCTCATTTTCTTTCGCCATAGAAGTACTTCTTCTACTGGCTCATTCTTTTCGCCACGGAAGTACTTCTTCTGTTGGCTCATTGTCTCTGCCGTGGAAGTACTCCTTCCATCGGCTCATTATTTTTGCCACGAAAGTACTTCTTTCGTTGGCTCATTATCCTTCGCCGGGGAAGTACTCCTTCCACTGGTTCATTCTTTTCGCCACGGAAGTACTTCTTCCGTTGGCTCATTGTCTCTGCCGTGGAAGTACTCCTTCCATTGGCTCATTATTTTCGCCACGAAAGTACTTCTTTCGTTGGCTCATTATCCTTCGTCGGGGAAGTACTACTTCCACTGGCTCATTGTTTTCGCCACGGAAGTAGTTTCTCCATTGGCTCATTGTCTTCGCCGTTGAAGTAATCCTTCCACTGGCGCATTATTTTCGCCATGGAAGTACTCCTTCCTTGGCTCATATCTTTGTTGCGGAAGTACGCTTTCCGCGACGAATTACCTTGCCCGACTATGGAGTGTTTCCGAAACTTATATCATTTGACCTTAATTAGATGGAGCCTGATCAACTGCGTTTAGTTTAGAAAAACAATAACAAATTTTGGAAGTCATTATCAAAATGTCGCGGCCGTAAGACGGATTTAATATCCACATCACCTTGCCACAAAGGTACGTCTTCTGTTGGCATTAGGACGAATTTAATACTCGCACTATGCTGCATCATTAGTGGGTATAAGAAGTACGCCTTCAAAATGTTCACGATGCAGCATACGGGTTACATCTTCACAAAACCTTCTTGTCATCCCCACGATTGAGATGAACAAGAATGATACCTTGCCAATGCCAGTGTTACCCCGGCTATAGAACATGTTTCTTCTTACGGGGTCCTTACCGTCTAATCATGGGAATCCAAGCATTCGATCACAACCACCCGTCTTACGTATGTGTGTTCTCCCATTTCTTTCGACGTGGATATGCTGACAGGTAGCGGATATGGTGTAAACTCTAGTAACCTTGGTGACGACCTCGCATACTAGACTGGGGGGACATGATGACGTATAGTGGCTACGCTCACTATTCATAACCCTAACCCATTATATTTTCGCTGACAGTAGCCCATTACGAGTGGAGCCATATGTTATGGACGACCCACGAGGATGTCCTAGCACCAAGCCACACGCGGTTGTTTAGTAAGTGTGATACATGAATGAGTCTAGCATAAATTGATTATGAACCATATCATACTAGACTGGGGGGACATGTCGACGTATAGTCGGTACTCGGCCCAGCCCGACAGGCCCACGACCCACATACACCTAACTTATTCTTCAAGAAACCCTAGAACTATATAAACAAGGCTAGGGGTCTCATTCTAGAATAGGTATTTACTCTCAACTACACCTCTTTTACAATATATCGCACCGATACTAACTTGGCCATTGGAGGTGGACCCCAGGGCTCCTGCCTCGGGTCCACATCTAACTGGTTCTTCTGTGTTTGAAGCATTACTCAGGACCCGGGAAGACGATTAATGGCCCAGGAAAGTCGTCGAACCGGTCCAGCCAAATTATGCTCCAACAGACTCTAATAAAAATTGTCCCATCAAAAATGGAGTTCAAAAGCGTAAATACGTAAACCTATGGTTCCTAGTTTAATCGTAAAAGACGCTAAATTATGCACGTAAGTCCTAATTTCTTCTCGTAAATTTGTGATTTTATGAACCAACACAAATTAAAAATTCCAAAATAATATTCGAGAATAAATTTATTTCCTGAAATGTCGGACTGACACAAAAACGGTGTATGTAAACGTAAACACGTGACGTAGAGTTCTCCGGTTTAGACTTAGTCGATGCTACTTTAAGATGTAAACCCTAATTTCTTCCTAAAGGTGAGTGAGTTCATAAATTAATAATAAAATAATGATTTTAAATAATACTTGAGAATAAAATAACGACCTCAAATTGACGGATTGTCACAACAGTTACCCCTAAATAGGATCTTTGTCCTCAAAGATCAATTTATCTTACTACTCGCTTCTTAAAGAATCAAGACATGTGGGCGTTTCCTCCACATTCGGTCTTTTCTATCAAGTGTAATTCATTACAGTACGCGCGTTTCATCAAACATAACTATGGGAATACGATCGTGCTTAAGTTGACTTACTTTTTCTCTCCATGATGTCCAAGGGTTTTCGAGGAAATGCAACTTTTTGCCGATCTAAACTTTATTAAGAAATAATCAGATTTTCACTTGATAGACATGTTATCAAGTTCGATATACGAAACATAATTCATGCAGCCCTTGAAGTCCTAGGGTAGATCTAGCTTATATGCCTCTCAAACCAAATCTTTACATTATCTCAATGGTCCCATACAACGGGGACTTATTTTCCCATGATCTTTCAGATCATACATTCATCTTTCCATGATGATAAATTCTCGGCATAGCTTTGCTACCCATCCTGCACTTCAAGATCTACATTTCATATTCACATAACCTCCTGCCCACTACTGGCAGTCAATAATCAGATCCTAATTTCCACAATCATTTTAGGTCTCGTGGGTCGGGTATCTTCATCCCAACTCCCACCTACAAGTGCTCTTAAACTTTTCTTTATATAGATTCTCGCAAGGTTCGGTCTCAATCCTAAAGCGATAATTGTCAATGAAAATCTCTCCAAAGGAAAGCGATTATCCTGTTCATTACCAAAGGTCAATTATTCAAACATAAAACAAGAATTCTAGTGTTTGTATCGTTACATTACCTTGTCCCTTCGATTGGGGTGGTAAGAAGTACTCATATCAAGATTCGTGCCCAATGACTTCTGAAGGAATCTCTAGAAATTCTAACGAAGCGAGGATCTTGATAGAGATGATCGATACAGGCACACCATGCTTACACAACTCCTTTAAATACAAAAGAGTCAACTTCTCCATCGAGAATCTATCATTAACGGGAATGATATTAGTAGAATTGGTCAGTCTGTCGACGATGACCCAAATCGAATCAAATCCAGATGATGACCTTGTAAGATTTGTGATAAAATCCACGGTGATTCTATCCCACTTCCAAACAGGAATAATAAGTTGTAGAAGCAATCCTTATGGATTTTGGCGTTCAGCCTCGACCTTCGTAAAAGTTAGATATTTCCTAACATATGTTGCGATGTCTGCTTTCATATTTGGCCATCAGTACAACTTCTTCAGATAAGATACATTTAATCAGAAATGGCATGAACAGAATACTTAAACTCATGAGATTCCAACATGACTAAATCTCGAAATCCTCCATATTTAGGAAACTACAAACGACCTCTTAAATATTTAACGCCGTCGGCTCCCATTTCTAATGGTTCTCATTAGCCGCGAAACTCTTTATTATTTATATTATCCGTTTTACAAGCATCGGCTATTTTTAAATTGCTCGGGCAGATTATTTTGCACAGTCATTACTAAGGAACACATCCTAATTGATTCTCTATTCTTTCTACATATTTTCTAAGTTTTAGTTTTGTCTCAACTATTATCTTTATTAGTTTTTCTCAATCCGACGTTTAAAGCGTCGATAAATATCACAAGTAATTAAATAATAAATATTTAATTTTTATGAAACGTAACCGTAAAATTTTTTAAACTTCTCAGTTCATCCAGTTATAGAAAAATGTTCAAAATGAATTTGAATTTAATTAACACGATTTTTGTTGATTTATCGAGAATAATTAATAAGATTTGTAAATGTTTGAAAAAAAATCTTTGTTTATACCTTGGTCAAAATTTTCTTAGTTGAAAAGCAAAAATTGTCGTTCCAAATTCCAAGTCATGGTTTAAATGGTTTCCTCAATCCCTCTTAGGTTGTCATCAGGTATACACAAACATCTATTCCTAAGGGAGTTTAGTTAAATGATCTGGGTATAAGGGAATAATTTCTTAAAAATCCTTTGATTCATATTTGTCAAAACATTTTTGCACTTTCTTTTTGGTATAACCCAAAGCCTTAATGGCTTCGATCTTTGAAGAGTCTAGATATATTCCACTACCATTAATCACACGGTCAAAGAATGTAAAGGGTCAAGCCTTAAATAATATGATAAATACTTAAGGTACAGGTTTTCACTGCTCCGCCAACTCAGGGCAGTCTACAAATGATTACTAACTCCTTCTTATTCTTAGAAACTAACAGATGGTCCTTAATGATCACAAGCATGAACTTATTAAAATACAGCTTACACACGCGATTCATCAAATTCATGAATGCTACATGTGCATTAGTCGATCCAAACGACATCACATGAAACTCATAATATTCTTTAAGAGTTCTGGATGTAGTGATTGGAATAGATAATCTTCTTTGCGGACGCGAAGTTGATAATAACCATGCCGTGGATCAAATTTCTGAATATACGCTAGAACCTTGTAAATGATTGAACAAATCTTCCATCTTGGGAAATGGATATAAATTTTGATCGTCAATTTATTCAGTTCATGGTAATCCATAAATATAAGTAATGATAACACCATAGCTCTTCATGATGACGAGCTCGGTAGAATAAAAGTGTTTTCCGACAACTCTTTCAGTTGCACGGTAACTCTTTTGATTCAGACGGTGCTGACGTACAGTGCACATGCCACATGTGCAGAACAGGGAATATAATCAATACCAAATTCAACTTGCCTTAATGGCGAAAGTCTAGGTAATTCATCAGCAAATACCTCAGAAAGTTTCAAATAACAGGAACATCTTTTAATAAATTTGCTTTAGGTTCTTTCTAGATCGTTAGATCTATGATTAGTTCATAACCATTCACGGTATAATTTCAAGTCTAAATGCAGGATATGGTCACCCATCGGGAATTATTTAGATCACCTTTGATAATCAACATCTTATCTTTCAGGGGATTTCTACTCGAGTTCCCATCAATTTAGACAATGACATCATGTCATAATCAACCAATCTATTCTACTGGCACTACCAACTTCCCAGTTTCATTACCGTTGATAAGATGTGAACTTCTAAAAAGAATAATAATAACTCATAACCCTTCACAAATTCAAGGATATCTGGAGACATAGCTACCATTAAAAGAGTAAGGTCAACGCATAATCTACGTGATAGAATTTCAAATCAGATAAAGACGAAAACATTAACGAATATGAATATATCCCATGTTTTCATGATTTGGTACGCATTCTAAAGCACCTCGGATCGTTACCCATGTCATTCAAATGGAATCTAATTAAAGAAATGATAGGAACGCCGATACACCCAGTCGGGTATCAACACTTGATAATTAGTATTCCAAAGAATCTTGCCATGAAAGAATTGGACAAGAAGGGGAGGTCAATTATCAAATAAGACAATTTCCACGGATGAGTAAACTCGATTCAGAAAAATAAATGGTACGGGAACATATGTAGGTGTCCCTAACAATATGTCCCTAATTTGCACTTCTTGCAGATCTCATAAAAATTCAATCTTTCACAATTTCAAGGAAAATGTAATGTTTATTAACAATTTCATGGTGACTACTAATAACCCTTGCATGGTCCCTTCAAAATTGTACGTAGGCGCGCAACTATATACAATTTTAGGATTAACGATGCAATACTCAGTTCGTCAAAACTTTGTCATCATGTTTAAAATAAAAATAGTTTCATGCTTGATTCTGGAATAAGAATCAAAATGAATTTACAGACATGTTCTTCGTTACAGAAGCAATTAAGTTTTCCAAGGTGTTTCATAAACAAATTTATTTCGATAATGATTACTTATAAGTCTCACTTTGAATAATCCATATGGTGATGAAAATTCAATTTTTCTCAAGGACCAATATTTTAACTTATAATAATAATGAGTGATCTGCAGAAGAGTGATGAAGAGCTGTTCATCAAGAACTAACTACAACATGACAGGAAATGAGCTTAGTCAAATAATCATGAGGTTCATGACCTCGATGGCACTCAGGAATACAAAGAGCAGAATCTACAACGCAACTCTATCCGAAATGAGTACTCGTTCGATGGTTGCATCACTAACAGAATAGTTAGAAGAACCAAGATAGGATAAATAACATCGATACATGCAGGATTTAGCAATCAAAGATAGTCTTTTCATTAATCACAAACAAGTCAAAAATTGTACCGTCACACATTACATGTCACTATGTCATATAACTCCAAGGACTCGTCCTACCAATGATATCTCAGTTAAGTTAGTGATTTTAAAAGATACTATAATGATTACTAATCTACAAGAGTCATTAGGTGTTTCACCTGTCCCGGAAGATCCATCAGTCCCAATTCAGAAGAAGATTTCTTCAATTTATTTCTTGGACACTGGGCATCCTCGTCATTGGACAATGGCCTAGGAACAACCCTTAACACAAACCAACAATCATTTAAAACCTTATAATTCAACCATGGTACTTAACGACTTCCTCTAAACAGTCTCGTATTCCATACGAGTTAAATTTGACTTTATTCAAGTTTCAATCAACTTATACTCAATGCGACATCCTACCTCATTCTCCAATACTTTCAACCTTATTCTTAGACCTTGAAAGGGCAATAAAATCTTGATATGAACAACACTTAATTTCCAATCCTATAGCTCTTACAACAATAATTATCAAATGAGTTACTAGTATGAAATGACTCACACATTTAATTAGACTTCTCGGAAAGGTACTAGTGGCATGAGGCTTTTGGGTAATGGTTCCAATGAAAGCCTCAGGTGCAACATTTACCTTTTTGATTTCAATTTAAGAATTGGGTGACACCGAATCAGATGACACCTTTCTAGGTGGTAAGGTTTTGTCAAACTCCACTCTATAAGGAAAGTCGTCATGACATCGATATCAGATTTAATCTCGCCAATTCTTCTTCAAGATCACAATCAACTAATATCAACATTTATACGAATATTTACCATTTTGTTGGGACTATAAACATCCACAACTTGGTTTAGATCTAGAATAGCTAGATTTCCTACAGGGATAGCTTCGATTGATTTGCTAGGGGAGTTAGGGTTCCTTGTGACAATCTACGTCGTATAAATACCTCGTATAAGTATTAAAATAACCATCAAACAATCATGTAATCGAATTACAACATATATATATATATATATATAATCCAAGTTATATATATATATTAATATCACACTTCTCAGTCTGGCCTTGTCGGTAACTCGGGAATTCTTCGGCACCGTTATAGTCAAAAGATATTTAAACATTTTACTCAAAATATTTATTTAAACATATTTATGGTTAAAAGATTTTGAAATGTTTTATTCAAAACCTTGGTTTTAAAAATCTTTCGTTCTCTATAACGAGAGCTCTGGTACCAAACTGTAATACCCCCAAATATTCACATTTTGAATCAGCGGAAGAGTCGTTGGTGTTACGGGATAGCACATTACTCAAATCATAGACAACGCTTAAAAATCGCATCGTTTAATAATAAAGCATTTTCCATTCATGAATATCAAATTACATAGGTCCTCAGGTCATAGTATATCATACAATTTACAAAACATTTGAATGGAAATTTTTATTTAAATGCGGGCCATAAATTCTTGTCATCTTCCCGAGAATTACCTTCAAGTACCTGAGATAAAACATGTTAAAAGTCAGCGAAACGCCGAGTGAATCCATAGAGTTTGATAAAAACCATTAATATATATATATATATATATATATATATATATATATATATATATATATATATATATATATATATAGGGTGGAGTTATTCTACAAAAAATCTTATAATAAAAAGGATACGGTGAATTGTGGGGTTGACATGTGTCATCCTTTCAAATTATTATTCCACATCATATAGTCATGTCATGTCATATAACTTTAATAAAATTGATTCTTTTTTGAAAATAATTTTCGAAATAAAGAAAATTCGTAAAAAAAAATTTCGAAATTTTTTTTTTCGAAATTTTTTTTAGAAATTTTTTTTTCGAAATTTTTTTTTTCGAAATTTTTTTTTCGAAATTTTTTGTCCAAAAATTTTTATTTCAAAATCTTTTTCAGAAATCTTTTTTTCAAAAATATTTACTGCATCACAGTTATATGTTTTACTGCATCACAATTAAATTTCAAAAAAAAATTCATAAATTTTGTTTTTCAAAAATATTTTTGAAAAAATTTTCATTCTTTTTTACTGCATTATAGTTACATGTTTTAGTGCATCATGTTTATCAATCAATGCATTATAGTGCATACCAATGTTTTAATTATGATGTATAAAATTATAATTATGATGCGGTAACTATTACATTAATGCACCAATAATACAAGTGATGACTAGTGATATAATTTTTATTCTCCAACGGATAACTATTATACATTTACTTATAATGTATCAATGTCATAATTCTTATGCATTAAGGTTATAAATTACTACACCACTCGTGATGCACAAAACTTATAACTACAATGCGGTAAACTAGTATTATAATGCACTAAAATTTGGTGCATTAAGATTTCAATTTACTGCATCATATTTATCCATATAGAAAATCAAGGTTATATTATTAGTAATCACATGTATTTTTAGTGTGTGATAGTTATAATTTGTCACATCGTAGTTTTAAATGTGTTGCATCATATATATGAGAATTAAACCATAATTATAAGTTTTGTGAAGGATTATGATGCAATAATTTAAAACCATGATGCATTAACTTATAAATACGATGCTCTAAAACGTATAACTGTGATGCACTTGATTTTTATTGATGTGTTGTAGTGAATCACACTTAAAATTTCAGTGCATCAAGACTCTAAATATGGTGCATAAAGGTAATTAATAAGTTCCTTATTCTTGATGTACTAAATCATCTACAATAACTGTGATGCACAAGAATTTTTTCCATAATAATTTAAAAAAAAATTAATTTTGAAAAGAAAAAACATTCGGAAAAAAATTTTCGAAAAAAAAAAATTTGAAAACATTTTTCAAAAAAAAATTCGAAAAAATAAAATAAAATATTTTTTGAAAAAAACAACTTTTGAAAAAAAAATTTTGCTAAAAATTTGTCGATTTTTTTTTTGATCTTTTATTAAAGAGATGATGTTTAATAATGTTGTGAGAAGGTGACACATGTCACTCCCACATTCATCCCTTCTTTTTTATTTATTCTGTTATAAGGATTGTTTTATTTTACCGCAACTCTATTTATATATATATATATATATATATATATATATATATATATATATATATATATATATATATATATATATATATATATATATATATATATATATATATATATATAGATATCACCGGTATATAATCATTACCGAAAATCATTTTGTACAATTCTTTGTTGTAGGCCATAAAATAGGCCAAAGACATTTTATACGAATCCTTGTCGTAAATAATAATATAGGCTTTTGCCTTCAAAACCATTATACAAACCATTGTCGTAAAAACATCATACAATACATTTTTTTTGGGTAAAAGGGACTCAACCCCGGTAAAAGATATATTACACCAAAAAAACATTGAAGTACATATGGAATGTGGCTGAAGTATCACATTAACCTCAAGCACAAGTGCTTGATAAACACCTAAACTAGTGTATATGACATGCCATACACACTTACAAAGCTAGAAAAATAACTACTCACTTAACTAGCAAACATAGAAAATGTTGATTTAACTTTAGCCTTTTCCCTCTTATCATGGAACAGGTTAGCAGCCTCATCATAATATTCTCAACATCTTCCTCATCCGATTCGTTTAGAATATCATAAGAATTTGATGTTGCAACACCCCTAGTATTCCAAGGGCCATTCACATTTTTAGAAACAGATGTAGATGACGAAGGAATATCAACAATATTAGAAGGCTTCTTTGAAACAACTTTAGGTGGAATATTCACTTTAGGAACATACAAAGTATTAGTTCCAACATGGAACCCTCCATTCTTCTTCTTACCTCGTTTCTTGTTACGGGTCACGGTTTTAAAACCATCATTCACTTGTTCACCAACATTATGCACGCCTAGAGCAATAGTACTCGGGATACTAACCTTCATCAATTTGGGACATATATCCTGATCATGACTAAATATTGTACTATGAGCACACTGAGGAGGGTTCCACTCATATTCAATGGTAACCGTCTCCGTTGTGTACCCAGAACCATCAGCCAAAGGAACACCAAATGATAAACTCTCCTTGAGCTCCATATCCGCATTAATTTCAATCAAACAACGTGCAAAATTGCTCCTACCCTAAGAGTCAATACACAATACATACGTACAATACATTTTATAACGTTGTATAGCGTTTAATAAAGACCGTTATATGAAAATGGTTATGTAAAACAAAAACACGAACATAATATCAGTATTAAGACCTCGTATTGCTAGTCAGGCAATATATTATAATTCAATTCGTACATCAATATTTTCATTATTGGATTATTATAAGCCGCATGACATTGTTACCTTTCTATAACATATATCGGGTAGCTAACCCGTAATTCCTTTGGCCATCTAAAACAGCGTGTCGTCACAATAATCATGCTTATATAAATCTTCTCATACATAAATTCGCTTACCAATCAATGTGGCACAACGGGGATCTACCGTCAAGGCGCGAACTGGGGTGATCTTCCCCAAATAGTACTATTATATGCATAAGCGTCTACCAAATCCCGGTAGTTCACAATTCATTCTAATGGGACTTTTAGTGACATAACTAACTAATAATAATCAATTTCATTTCATTCATCGGGTCATATAATTATTCGGGTCCATATCAATAACATACAATCGGGACAACTGGTGTCTTATTTTTATTAAAACTAACATGTTATCACCCTCGCGGGTTTATAAAACTTTTCATAAAACATTTAAAAGAGTGCGAGACTATGAACTCACCTTGGTGTGGGAAGGCGGGTTATCGGCAATTAGGATGTACGGCGCGTGACTCGATCACGGAAACCTAGACAACTAATACTCGGTCTTTGGCTATGCCTAATAACTTTATAAAAAGTTGTTATGTATATGTAATGTTGTCAATATATGATGATCAAGTCGGGTTTTATCACCTTACAACATTATTAGTTGTTAAGTACTAGTTAACTTAGGTTTATCATACTAGTTACACTAGTTTTAGCCCATTTACACATTAAGGCCCAATAAGCCCATTAAGAGTCCAATATCATTTTATTAGTGCATTTATCTTTTTAAGACCAGGCCCATACTCATATGTTGGGCCCAAGTTGGTTAAGCCCATGAGTAAGTCCAATAACGTTAAACCAAACTAGTTGGTCTAATGGTCCAATAAGGCTACTTTGGCCCATTATGGTCCATAAGTTATAAAGCTCAGGTTTATCGATTTTTTCATGTCAAATGTGTTTACCTATCAGTATATGAGTTATAAAAATGTTACATTAGACGAGTCCGGCCGTCTAATTTTTATTTGGCGAAAACATTAATCTTTCGATTTTAGCCGAAAAGACGTAAAACTTATATATAGTTTGTAGTTTTATAAAACATTTGAGTTTTACTTTTATAAAATGTCATATTTATTTATTTTAGTATACAAACTCATTTTATAAAATTTTATTAGTTAGTGGCTTTTATATACTTATTTTATAATAATATTTACTTGAGTGCTCTTTTTATACTATATAGTTTATTTACAAATCTGATTACTAAAGTCCATTCCACCATTTTTTCCATATCTTGAGTTCTAAAAGGAGATAGAAGCTCAAATTTGAACTGAATAAACTACATGATGTGTGATACAATTAACACTTTTATAGCCACTGCTCAATCCTCTAAGTATTTTAAATAATTCGTCCAAAACAGACTATACAGATTTGTACCTCAATAGTATATTGATCATATCTTGCTCATTTTAATGATTCCATTGAGTGGCCAACTCTCCACATATGTAAAAATCATATATCTATCTCTATATTTAATAATCCAAGCCATTTAACCAATTGATAATTTTGATACTTACTGTTTTATACAGCCTATGAAATTAACCAATATTTTAACATTTTTACTTGTTGATTTTAGTCTCTTTAACCAAATCTATTAACACAATACCCCACACAATATTTTGATCATCATTTATCATCATATACATATATATTTATAAATAAAATACATGAGTACATTTACAAAATAACAAGATGATAGGAAGAAATTGATCTCTATACCAATCAAATAGATGAAAGATTGAGATTTTTGGATGAACAAGACTTCGTTTTTGTAACCAAATATTTATCTTCTCAAAACATCTCTTTATGATCTTCAAATATATGTATTCCTCTTTGAGAAATCATTTTTTGGTAACGGGAGTTACCCCGGTAAATATATTAACAAAAAAAACCAATGTTGAGTACAAATGGAATAGGGCTGAAGTACCGTATTAACCTCAAGCCCAAAGCTTGATCAACAAGTGCTTATGACAGGCCATAAACACGTCAACACTAATCTAACAGAACAAGTCGAAAACTAGTGTAAGAAACAACATTAGCAAACTCCAATAAGAAAAAATCTTGGAACCAGGCGATCACCCCACCACACCAGCAGCAACATAATGGAAGTAAAGGATCCAGATAAGGCTGCCTCCTTAAAAAACCTTTTTGAGAAAAACCCAGTGGGAAAAACCCCAAAAAGGAAAAAAGAGTACAACCCTTACCCGGTACCCCCCATCATGAGAAATACTTGAGGACGGAAGTCTCCATCGATCCAGAATAGCCAAAGACCGTGTAGACATCTTCTTGAATCTGAAAGTAATTAGCTTGAGACGAACAGTTGAAGTAATGATACTAACAAGTTTCTCCACCGATAGCTGTTTTCCCTTAAACAATCTAGCATTCCGTTCCATCCAAATAAATTAAACAGAAGTCGCAACGACCAGACGAGCAATAATACTAGTAGTAGATCTCCCTTTGGATACTGGTATAAGAAATGCCAAAACATCATCCAAATGAGCAATAATACGAGCAATAATACTAGTAGTAGATCTCTTTTTGAGAAATCAACCTAGGAACTCCATGAAAACTCCTTTTTACTTGTTAAGATTACCTCCAATCTTCATCTTTTCAATGGGTTTTCATCATATGTAAATTATACATAAGACTTGTGGCTAGATTTTTGGTGTATGATGATGATTGAGGGTGTATAGGGGACGGTAAAGGCAAGAGGGAGAGAGTGGGAGAAACTTTTTTCTAGTTTGCATGTTGTAAATGAAAGGAAATGGTTTATGTTAGTGGTTTTGATGGTTTTTGTAAGGCTAGGACAAGTTTCCTTGTGATTTATGTAAACTTGACACCACATATGGTGTTGTGGCTTGTCTTTGGCCGCCCATTGTGCGGGTGAGGCAAGTGTAAACTTGTCTCATCTCCACTAATTTACGGGTACTCCTCGATTCTAGTTTCCTCGATTTACGTGCCCTCGGGTCGTTTTACGAAAAAACGTTATAAATTATGAATCTACGGCACAAAACGATTCTAATAAAAATTGTCCCATCAAAAACGGAGTTCAAAAGCGTAAATACGTAAACCTAGGGTTTTCGGTTTAATCGTAAAAGACGCTAAATTATGCACGTAAGTCCTAATTTCTCTCGTAAATTTGTGAGTTTATGAACCAACACAAATTAAAAATTCCAAAATAATATTCGAGAATAAATTTATTTCCTGAAATGTCGGACTGTCACAAAAACGGTGTGTGTAAACGTAAACACATGACGTAGAGTTCTCCGGTTTAGACGTAGTCGATGCTGCTTTAAGATATAAACCCTAATTTCTTCCCAAAGGTGAGTGAGTTCATAAATTAACAATAAAATAATGATTTTTAAGAATACTTGAGAATAAAATAACGACCTCAAATTGACGGATTGTCACAACATGAATCTAAAACACATGAAACTATAAGAAACAAATGATTAAAACATAAAATAATAAGACAAGGCAAGAACAAGTATAATAAGTATGAACACGTCAAGTAAACTAATTAACAAGTATATATTAGTAAACCGACTCTTATTCATGTCCTTTAATTATGAATCTATTTTGAAGTCGGAGTGATCTTCTACGTTCGTTTTCGTCTTCATTTACTGGACATAAGGTAAGGATATTTCGTCCTTCACTAAGGACATTCTTTCCTATACTTATGATTTCCCCGTTTGCAGCCATCTATTTTCCCCAGTAGTTTAAGTGTCTTAAACACATCAGTATATGTATGATTAATTTAGATTGACTGAGCTATATACATGCATGTCAGTTTCACCTAGTTATGGGGGTTCCATAACCATTGCACTAGAGGCACCGGTGTTATCACTCTTCTGCAGTGAGAGTGATTGCTCGCAACGTCCCTTTAAAGTATTTGGCCTTTATTATTATTATCATGTGGGGCGAATGGGTGCATCCTAGGACAAGTAGTATGATTTCATGGTAACTGCGGTGTGTGCCGTGCATCAATTACAGGAGCTGATCCCTCCACTCATTTTATATATTAATTAGAGGCAGCCCCTCTAATTGCATGACTAGGTCACCCCTCTAAGTATGCATGCACGTTGATATAACATGGTCTATATGGGCTTCGGGCATATTTAAAATACAGATTTTCAAGATAAACTAAACATAAGTCTTTTTAGAAATATAAACCAGTCTTATGAACTTAAACCGGGTTTTCTGTGACATACAATTATTCCGCTGCTATTCATTTCATTTCATTACTTTCTTATGTTTATGCTTTACATTCTATGTTATATATCCGCACAGTGAGTGTATTGCTCAGCTGTAATTCTCTTTCCATGTCCCAATACGGCAGGTACTAAACGGAAAAACTAGGATTTCATGAGTACGTGCATGGAATGAGGCGCCAGTCTTGTTTCATTCTTTAATGTATTTACATACTTTTGCTTTGCTGGACATTTTTTAGTCCTTTCCTTTACATTCTTACTTATGCATTTCGTGCGTGGAGCTTATGTGGGATCCGATGTTTGTTTCCGGATTCTTTTATGGTCATTTAATGTTTTAGACATTTACCTTGCTTGCTTTGATGCCACGCCATAATCATCATGTGATATTCCATTTATCAAAATGGGGTGTTACAATTATGGTATCAGAGCCAAGGTTTCGACCTATAGGCTTTTAAAATTGACCTGTGACTAGTAGGTAGTCATCAGCGTCTTCCTAAAACTGACAGTTTTTTTTTCATGCATTTATTTCATGTATCATTGTTGCAAATTTTTTGACTAAGTAACGGTTGGTATAGGACTGGACATATTAGGTCGCATGTGCTTTTATTCGAATTATTTTTCTTGGTGAACTGACCCATAGGCATTCACGTTAGCTCATGTCATATTGTTTTGATGAACCGACCCATAGGCGTTCATCCTCGTCATGTCAATTTTGTTTTGGTGAACCAACCTATAGGCGTTCACCCAAACTCATGTCATTTTTGTTGGCTACGCCTTCATAAACTCTTCATGCATTCCTTATGTTTATCATATGTTCTAATCAGATTAATCATTTCGTGTTCTTTTAAACTGTCAGATGGTCATGACACTCAAACAAGAGCTAGCAAAAGCTATCCAAGCAGCTCTATAGGCAATGCTTCCTCAAATCAGGAACCATATTCGGAATGAATACCAAAACATTCCCAATCAAAACAATCCTCCTCCTCCTCCACCGGTTAATTTACACACTTGGCTTGAGAGGTTTAACAAGCAGAAACAAAGATCTTTTGAGAAAGCTGAGACCTCATCTGATGCGGAAGACTGGATTTCGCATATGGAGAAAATTTTGGATGCTATGGGATGCGATGGTGTCTACAAGGCAAGGTTGGCTTGCTATATGTTTGAAGGAGTTGCCTTGCATTGGTGGAGGGCATACAAGTTAGAAAATAGAGGTGATGTTTGGCTAGCTACGTTGGCTTGGGAGCAATTCAAGACTCTATTTTATTGGCAGTTCTTTTCGACAACTGAGCAGAAAGGACTCAAGAGGGACTATCACTCCATTCGTCAGAGAACTGGAGAGACTAGCACTGAGTTCATGCAAAGGTTTCTTAGGTTGGCTGGATTCTTAGGCACTGCTGTGGGTAATGCGGAAGAACAAGCTAAACACTTTCGCTGGGCTCTGCACGCCTCTACAGCAGCTCGTTTACTTAGTGCTACTTATGCTAATGTGGCACAAGTTAATGATGCAGCACATAGCTTATAAATTCTACATGAGCGTGATGACTACGAGGAACAAGCTCGTTCTGAGAAGATGTATAAATTTTAGTCATCAAGCGTTATCATTTCATTTCAATCTTTATGTGCATTTATACCTTTTCATATTCAATTGTATCTTCAGGCCGAAGGGCGGAGACCGATCCCAACCGACCACTCAACAGAATGCCAACAAGGGGCACGATCAATCTAACGACCGCTATGGATCTGACAGGAAGAACGGTAATGACAATTATCGCAACAACAACGGCGAGTCCAACAACAATAGGTCCCTAAATTCTTAAACTCTTCTATGTTAAGTTGTTGTATGTTTTTACATACTAACATGTCAGCATCATAAACAGGAACTCTACGAGTGGACGTGACCAAAATGCTAAGGGTCAGCAGTCCAACAACTCGTCTTCATTTGGTAAACAATCATTTAAACTTCAGTACAGTCATGTTTATGCCAAGTAATCATGTCTCACGCATATTTCTTAAACAGGCTCTCAGGTAGCAAGGGTACCTCCAGGAGGTTACACCTACCCCATCTGCACGACATGTAGTCGTAGACATCCAGGACCATGCCGTAAGTCTGCTAGCGTCTGTTTCAAGTGTGGACTACCAGGACACATGTTGAAGGACTGCAAAAAAGGAGATGTTGTTGGTACTTCTAGTGCTGCTCTTCCTAAGCCACCAGCTTTGGGGCGTGTCTACACTACCACAAGGGACCAAGCTAATAAGTATTCAGGTACTATCACTGGCATCCTCTTTAAGGACGGTCATGTTGCGTGTGTTTTATTCGATACTGGTGCTACTCATTTAGTCATATCCACTATGTATGCCACTAGTATTAATAAAATCCCTACGCCATTAGAGAATATTTTATGTATATACGCCTATGCGAGACTCTGTGCGTATTATCCAAGTGTACAAGATCTTCCACTAGATTTCGATGACAAGATTCGCCCAGTAGACGCACTTCCTTTGGATATGTGCGAGTTTGATCTCATCTTAGGCATGGATTGTGATGAGATGGCATTTATACATGATCTCGTCGTTCTTTTGGGCTTTAAATACATTAAAATGTCATAAAATACCATATATATGCTTGTGTTTGTTTACTTGTGTGTTTTAGGTAGGGATGTCGTGAAATAGACAAAAGATCACAAGAAACAAGGAAAAACGGACACGAGAAACGAAGCCGTACAAAGAACCGGGCCCTAGTTCATGATTTATCCAAGATTAACCCTTGAAGACTTGAAGAAATACAAGATTGATCCTCAATGAATGAAGAAATGACCCTTAAAACCCTTGTGAAATCATAATTACAAGTTTGGTCCCTTAAGATTGTAAAAATTGCAAAAAGGTCCTCCAAGTTTGAAGAATTGGCAAATTTAGTCCCTCAGCAATACTAAATTGTCAATAATGGTCCTTCATAAAGTCCAAGATCCAAAGAAGTCCTTGAAGATCAAGAATATTGTATTTCTAGTCCTTTAAAAATGGATAAAACATCATAAGGACTGAAATTGTAATTATACCAAAGTTGAAAAAGCCCTAGATCCTTGTTTAGAAACTTTTTGTGGCCAAACTCTGAAAACAGATACTTATTTAACAAAGGAGTTGAGATTTTGGGCTGGAAAACACGTTTTACAACTTTCCCCAAAGAACAAGGACCAAATGTGTGTAACAGAAACATTCAAACGAATATTGCCCCAAACACTTACCTTTCCCCCATTTTCGGATCAAAAGTTACCACTGTTCACCATGATGAACCCAGTAACTCTCACGACTTAAACAAAGGGTAAACTTCAATTACCCTGGCACACGTTTGATTCACCTCACTCTAAACCTATCCCAACAATAAAATCCCTCTTCTCCACTCACCAAGGACCCCACACCCAAACCCGTTCCACCTATCACATGACAACTTCCTCATTATGGAATGCCACCTGTCAAGATCAACGATTTACATTCATTCCTTGGCCACAAAGCATAAATGAATACTCAAGATCAAATTGGACAGCTCATATCAAGGATTCGTCTAGAAGCACTCAAGGGCACTTTTGATAATTCACATCTAGGGTTTATGAATAATGTTATGTAAGCATTTGCCTATAAAAGGAGACCTCAACCTGTGAGAGTCCCTTTGTTCCAGATTCTGGCTATCATCTTTGTAATTCCTTTTTATTTAAATAAAATTTGAATATCCTAAAATTTGTGAAATCTCTTTTGTTTTTATTAAAAGTTGGTGTTTGAATAGCTGAAATTTATGTTCCATTTGATCCTTTAGACCTTCCTTAGTCTTGTGGTTAAGGCACGTCTATGTTTATAAGGTTTTCAAAGGTTCAAAAACCTTGAAATCCTTGTTACTGTTTTGGTTATTCTCTTATACTAACCCTTAGCCAAAAGCCTTAATCTCCTTCAAGCTTGTTGACACCAAGCCTGAGAAGAGTTTTAAGCTCTTGGTTGATTTGTTTGCTCATTTGTGTTGAAGAATTATCATAATCAAAACCTTGTTCTACTTTGAACATCAGCAGGTTTTTATCTTCTTTTTGAAGAACCTTGGTCTTGTTCTAGTTGTTGAACAAGGTCCAAGGAGCATAGCTGGTCCTCCTAGGATGTTGTGGAGAACAGGTATAATCCCTTGTTTAAGTTTCCCCTAAAAATTTCATGTTATTGCCTGTTTTTGATTTTGTGCTTTGATTTTGTGTTTTTGTGTTTAAGGTTGTGATTTTTGTGTTTGAATCTGTTAGTAGTCATCTATGAAGTGTGTTTGAATCATAAAAACAGTAGGTTATTAGTTGAAATCACAAGTTTCTTTGAAAAGTGGTGGATTAAGGGTTGTTTGGGATAACAACCTGTTTTGGATTTGTGTTATTTTGAGGTTGTGCTTTGTGGTGCTTTGTGTTGGAACATATCTCATAAGTGCTAAGTGATATTTATCTGTAAGCTTTGTGCATATAAACACCTAGATCCTAAAATAGGCTCTAAAATCTTGTATACTTGTTGAAATTGGCTGTGGTTTAAGGGACACCTAGTTTTAATCATAGACTAGGGTTAACAAGTGATTAAACCTAGTTAGTTACACCAGGGAAGTAGGATTTGAGTGTTGAAATTGGATCTTTGGTCATTTATATCAGCAAAGTGTGCTATTGTTCTTGAAGTTCATATCAGCAAGTGTAATCTGCTTTGATCTTGTTCCATACTTTGATTCAGTGATTGATTTAAGTTTGTTTGTGCTTAATAACAGTTTATATAGCTTGTGTATGCATCTGGTTGAATTTGGAGTGCTTATTCTTGCTTAAACTGCTTAAGTGTTCATAACTGCTTATAATCCATGTCTGTGCTAGATCTGAGCATTGTTTGATTTTTCTGTGCTAATTGGTGATACTGAAGTGTGTTTTTGTGCTTGACTGTGACTCCTTATGATTAACTGATCACTTGGGTGCCCTTGTCTTCCAATAAAACATACAGAATCTCTCTAAAAAGCAAGGTCAAATAGTCAAGGCAGTGGGAACCAGTTCCTACTGAAAGTTCCCCCTGCTAGTGTTAATTGGACATCAGCTTATCAATAAGCTAGTCTAGCTTATTTTAACCAGCAACAACTTTGATTTTGTAATAGTTGCTCATTATTTGACCTATTTGTTCATACTGGAGCAATTGGTGGGTTGACTTTAGGGTTTGACTAGAAAACCAACTTAATTGACTTTTTCATAAGTGCTTATTGGATTATTCCAGCTTATTGGTTTTGCTTATTGGATTTTGGTTGATTGATTTGGCTTATTGAAGTCATTTGTAACCTTTTGCAAGTTGAATCAAGTCCTAAGGTGCCCTAAATCTCAAACCCGACTATTTTGTCTTTTAGTGGATTTGTACTTGGCTTATTTCTGGCTTATTGATTGTGCTTTTTCAAAATTTCTTTTTACAGATCTCTTTAGTATCCCAAAAGAAGGTTGTGTGTCAAATTAGAGCTTATGGCATTAGCTTATTGCTTAATGGGCTTATTGGCCCAATAAGAATAAGCTGTTTGTTCATTAAGCTGTGATAAGCTTACTTTCAGCTTTTGGGCCTTCAGAGTTTTGTGTTTAGATATGAATTTTGAGTCAGATAGTGCTTTTCCAAGTCATTTGGGCTTATTTTGACTTTTTGGGCTAAAAAGCCCATTAAGGTGGACTGTTTTTGCTTTTAGCCCATTTGGGGGCCCAATAGGGGTAATTTGGTAATTTCACTTTCATTTTCTGGTTATTTAGGTTAAAATAAACTAGTTTGCAAGTTTTTAGAATTTTTATAATTTTTGGATTTTTAATATTATTTTATTATTATTTTTCAAATTTCACATTTTTGCACTTTTTATATTTTTCTTAGCTCAAATACATTAAAATAGGAATTTTGCAACTTTTAGATTAATTTTATCATCTTTAGATTAATTTTTATAATTATTTTTAGTTTTAATAGTTTTTAAATCATTTTAAATAGTTTTTCTTAGTTTAAAGACTTATAAAAATAGTTTTTAATCATTTTAGGTCATTTTAGAGGTTTATCAATCGAAAAATCTTTATTTGGGCTTTTTGATAATTAATTTCATTTTTAGGGCTTTAATTAGCATTTAAAAATTAAATATTTAATTAATTAAAAGGTTTGAAAAAGTTTTGATCATTGGTAAACTCTTAGTTTGTTTATTTTGATTTTTGGTGAATTTTTGGTAATTTTTAGAAGTAATTTTTGTTTTTGTACTTTTTACGGTTTTACTTGTAGTCGTAGTAGTAATTAATTTCACGTCTTCGTCATCTTCTTTTTCCCATCCCCTTCTATCCAATATTAATCTCAAACCAATTACGAATTTCTCACACACATATACCTCCTTGGGAAACGAACTTTCACCTTAGGGTCATTTGTACACGGTTTTCCTAAACCGTCGTGCTTAATACTTTCCCTATTTACCTCCTTTTCCTAAAGGTGTGGTAAAACACTGCAATCATTTTGGCGCCGCTGCCGGGGAGGTGTGTCGTGATTAATTTGTCTTGTTGTTTTTAATATTAACCATAAATAGTATTTGTATTAGTAGAAATCTACTAATACGTATTATCGGTTTTTTTTGGTTTTTCTTGTGAAATTATTATTACTATATTGTATTAAGTATCACAATCAATTCAAAATATCTCCAAAAGTGTGAAAACACAACCTTAATTGGGATTTGATCTCCTAATTATTGTATTCGAATCTCAAACAAAAAGAAAAAGGCAAAAATAGATAAATACTTTCGTGAAGCTCGATTTTGAAAAATATGAACTATAAGGTGGGTATAAGGCGGGTATTTCAAAATATATCCTAAGGAAAAAGGCTCTTAAGTGCTTCGCGCCGCCACGTTTCCCCGCTTGCTTGGGAGTATTTTGAGATTGAAGGCTAATCGAGGGTTTTGCCGCCCAAAGTATTATTACGTATAATATATTTGCTTGGTTTCTTTGTGATTAAAGCCTCTCGAACAATTTGGTTTTCACCAAAGTTCTAAAGTCATTCGAAGGCGTTCACCCCACGTGATCGTTTTCATTCCTTTGAGGCTCCTTTAATCAAGAGTTTGATTCGAGGAGAGATTTGGCAGATTGTTGTCTACGAAGATACACCAAAATCCAAAAAAAAAAAAAATCAAAAACACAAAAAAATTGAAAATTCACAAAACACCCAAAAAGAATCTTCTTTGCTCACCTCCCATTCTTCGTGAAGTTTATGATCACTCGTAATCAAGCAAAACGAGCTCGTAAATGTCTTCAAAAGCAAGCAAATCAAGAGACGTTGATTGAAGAACAAACTCCAATTGTTGAACCTAATTGTAGAACAAGAAGTCGTCATGGCTAATCGTACTATGATGGAGTTGCTACAAGCACCCATCGAGGGTTTTGGAGAGGCCATTGTGATTCCCGCTATCCTTGCGGAGAATTTCGAGATTAAGACGGGTTTAATGTCTATGTTGCAAGCTAATAAGTTTAGAGGTCATGAGAAAGACAACCCGCATTACCACATAAGGAATTTTAATCGTCTCACCGCAACTAGCAAGTTTAAGGATGTTCCACATGACGCCATTAAAATGCAGTTGTTTCCATACTCGTTAGATGGACCCGCTAAAATTTGGCTTGAGAAAGAACCGCCAAATTCAATTTTGACATGGGGTGATATCGTTTCTAAGTTTGTGAATAAATTTCTTCCACCATCTAAAACAACACATTTGAAAAATGATATTTCAAGATTTGTGCAACGAAATAATGAAAGTTTTTCAAAGGCATGGGAACGATTTAAAGAAATGTTACATGAATGTCCACACCATGATTTTTCGGAATTACATCAAGTTGATACTTTTTATAATGGGCTTAATGATCATGAACGAGATTACTTGAATGCCGCCGCGGGTGGTAATTTTTTGTGCAAAACGACCGATGAAGCTTTAAAGATTATCGAGAATAGATCTAAGGTTTATAGCCCTCGTAACACTCCGAGTGTTGCCAATTTGGGTTCGTCATCGTCGTCATCGTCTCGTAGCATTAATGCCTTACATGATGAAGCTAATGAGGAAAATCGGTTTTTTGATAGATTTGCTAATCTTATGACTCATTGGAAAGCTCAAGAAGCTTTGAATTCCGCTTCGGTTAAAGCGGTTGAAAAGAGTTGTTTGTCTTGTGGTGGAGCTCATGATCTTTCCGAGTGCATTACCACCGGTGGTAACACTTCGAGTGCTTACGTAGCAACGGGAACTTATAACCAAAACGGCCAAGGTTCCCGCCCAAATCAAGCTCCACCAAATCAAAATGCTAATAACTATCGAAACAACAACCAAGGTGGTAATTATCAAGGCAATTCACGTAACTACAACAAGGGGAATTATCAAAGTGGGAATGGACAAGTCACTAATCAAAACCAAAACCGTGATTTTCAAAACACTACACAAGGTTTTCAAAATGATCAAACTAAAAATCTTCAAGGAGAATTTTTGGATTATGTTAAAGCAAATGATGCTAAATCTGATAACATGCAACGTGAGATGATTAGCTTAAGATCCGAGTTGAAAAACGAGCTTAAAAACGAGCTTAAAAATGAACTTGCTAATGAACTTAAAACTCATGCAAATAAAATGGAAGGAAATGTCCAACGTCTTCAACATAACCAACAAAAGATGGAACAAGGACAACACGAGATTAAGCAAGAATTGTTAAAAGCGGATTTAAGGCAATCAAAATTTGAGGACCGTATGGCAAAAATGTTTGAAGCAATCATGTGTAAACCCTCTTCCTCGAGTGGTCTTCCTAGTGATACCATTGCAAACCCGAAAGGAGAAATGAAGGTTATTACTACACGAAGTGGTAAAACTTTCAAGGAACCAATCTCTCGTCCAAGTACTTCTACGCAGAAGGAAATCGAGAAAGTGCCCGAGGTGATGGTCGAAAAGGAGCATATTACAATCCCACGAAGTACCGCTCATACCACACCTATGGTTGAACCAATACCAATCATGGAACCCGAGATTCCAAGGCCGTTTCCTAATGTCCAACCCACACCACCCTTACCTTACCCTTCGAGACGAAACAAAGAGAAATTGCAAGAACGTAACAAACAACAAATCGAGCTTTTTATAAAAATGTTTCAACAAGTGCATTTTGATGTGAGTTTAGCCGACGCGTTGTTATATATGCCTCGTTTCGCTTCCACTTTTAAAAGTATGATGAGCGATAAGGAAAAGCTTTCAAAGCTTGCTAATTGTTCTTCGGTTTATCTTAACCGCATACCGGAAAACGTTGGTGACCCCGGAAAGTTTCTCATTCCTTGTGACATACAAGATATGAAACAATGCCTCGCCTTGGCCGACCTTGGTGCGAGCATTAATTTGATGCCATTTTCCATTTGGAAATTGATTTCGCTTCCGGCTCTTACTCCTTCGAACATGTCTATCGAGATGGTCGATCATTCTACAATTTTAGCATGTGGAGTAGCCGAAGATGTTTTCGTGAAAGTGGGGAAGTTCTACTATCCCGTTGATTTTATAGTAGTGGACATCCCCGCGGATCCTCAAGTTCCTCTAATTTTAGGTCGTCCATTTTTAGACACCTCGAGATCGCTTATCGACGTTCATGCAAGAACTATCACTTTGAGATTCAACGAAGAGGAACTTGTTATAAACTCTACTCAAAACTCAAAACCTTCTCATGTTTATGCAATCGCTACCATCAATCACATTGACTTAGTTGATGTGGTTTGCGATGAGTTTCCACAAAAAGTGTTAGGTTTTTCCGATAGCTCGTCAAGTGGCAATCCCACTATTTTGGATCCGATTCTTGCTAATTCTACACCAAATCTCACTCCATTCCAAGGAGGTGATTTTACTTCAAATGAAATCGACAATGAAGATGAGGTGTTGATTAGTGATGATACTTCTATTCCACCATTTCTTCCGCCGATGGATGTTATGAGTGTTGAGCCAAAATCTTCAATCGAGGAACCACCTATCCTTGAATTGAAAGATCTTCCTTCTCACCTTGAATACGCATTCTTGGAAGGTGATGACAAGTTGCCGGTTATTATTGCAAGAGGTCTTGCTAATGATGAAAAAAACGAGCTCTTGAAAGTTATTAAAGCTCATAAAGGGGCAATTGCGTGGAAAATTTTCGACATTAAGGGTATTGACCCAAAGATTTGTACTCACAATATTTTAATGGAGGAGGACTACCCGCAATTCAAAGTCAAAGAAGGGTAAACCCCAAAATTCACGATGTCATAAAAAAGGAAGTTTTAAAACTCCTTGACGCGGGAATGATTTATCCTATCTCCGATAGCCCATGGGTGAGCCCAATCCATTGTGTCCCTAAAAAGGGAGGAACGACCGTTGTGCCTAATGAAAACAACGAGTTAATTCCCACTCGTGTTGTGACCGGTTGGAGGGTGTGTATTGACTACCGAAAGTTAAATGACGCCACTCGTAAAGACCACTTTCCTTTGCCCTTCATGGATCAAATGTTGGAGCGACTAGCGGGAAATGAATTCTATTGCTTTTTAGATGGTTTTTCCGGTTACTTTCAAATCCCTATCGACCCTCGTGATCAAGAGAAGACTACGTTTACGTGTCCTTATGGAACGTTTGCTTATTGTAGGATGCCTTTCGGACTTTGTAATGCACCGGGTACATTTCAACGGTGTATGATGGCAATTTTTCACGATATGATCGAGAAGTCGATGGAAGTGTTTATGGATGATTTTTCGGTGTTTGGCAATTCGTTCACGTCGTGTTTATCTAATCTCGAGCAAATGTTAAAACGTTGTGAAGAAACCAATCTTGTGCTTAATTGGGAAAAATGTCATTTCATGTGTAAACAAGGAATCGTCTTAGGACATAAGGTCTCGAAAGCGGGGATTGAGGTCGATAAAGCTAAGGTAGACGTCATCGCCAAGTTACCTCATCCCAAAACCGTTAAGTGAATTAGGAGTTTCCTAGGCCACGCGGGCTTTTATCGTCGTTTCATCAAATACTTTTTGAAAATCTCTCGACCTATGACACACCTTCTCGAGAAGGATGCTCCTTTTAATTTCAATGAGGATTGTGTTAGAGCATTCGAAACTCTTAAAAGGAAACTTACCGAAGCTCCCATTCTTGTTGCTCCTAATTGGGAATTACCCTTTGAAATCATGTGCGATGCAAGTGATTATGCTATAGGGGTCGTCTTAGGGCAACGTTATGAAAAGCATTTCCGTCCTATCCATTATGCTAGTAAGACGATGACCGAGGCTCAATTAAAGTACACCACAACGGAAAAGGAATTCCTTGCCGTGGTCTATGCTTTTGAGAAATTCCGACCTTATCTCGTCTTAACTAAAAGCATCGTGTATACCGACCATTCGGCTATCAAGTATCTCTTAGCTAAGCAAGATGCTAAGCCGAGATTGCTTCGTTGGATGCTCCTCTTCCAAGAATTTGATGTCACCGTGCTTGATAAAAAAGGAGCCAAAAATCTAGCGGCCGATCATCTCTCTTGTCTAGAAGATCCTCACAAAGATGTTTTCGAGAACAAGGAAATCACTGAAACATTTCCTCTCGAGACTCTCGGTGAAGTGAGTTCTAAATACACCACCCCATGGTTTGCCGACATTGCAAATTACCATGCGGGGAATTTCATAATCAAGGGTATGACGACACAACAAAAGCGAAAATTCTTTCGTGACGTCAAGTTCTATTTTTGGGACGACCCTTATCTCTTTCGGGTTTGTGCGGATCAACTCGTTCGACGTTGTGTTTTTGGTGCTGAAGCTTCTAATATCCTTAGATCTTGTCACGAGGGACCCACGGGTGGTCACCACGGTGCTAATCTCACGGCTAAGAAAGTGTTCGATGTCGGCTTCTTTTGGCCTTCTATCTATCGTGATGCACACGCACTTGTGAAGTCGTGTGATTCGTGCCAACGTCAAGGAAAATCGTCTCAACGTGATGAAATGCCGCAAAACATAATTCAAGTGTGTGAGATTTTCGACATTTGGGGCATAGACTTTATGGGGCCGTTCCCATCGTCTCATGGTAACAAGTATATCCTCGTCGCGGTGGAATACCTTTCTAAGTGGGTGGAGGCTAAGGCTTTACCTACTAATGATGCTCGTGTGGTAGTGAAGTTTTTGAAGCAACTATTCTCTCGATTCGGAATCCCTCGTGCTATTATAAGCGATCGTGGAACCCATTTTTGTAATGACCAATTCGAGAAAGTCTTAAAGAAATATGGAGTTACTCATCGTCTTTCTACGGCTTATCACCCACAACCAAGTGGGCAAGTCGAGGTTTCGAACCGAGCTTTGAAGAGGATTTTAGAGAGGTCGATTGGAGAAAACCGTGCTTCATGGTCCGACAAACTCGATGACGCTTTATGGGCCTTTAGGACCGCTTATAAGGCACCTATCCGTTGGACTCCTTATAAGTTAGTCTATGGTAAGAATTGTCATTTGCCCATTGAATTGGAGCACAAGGCATATTGGGCCCTTAAGCATGCAAACTTTGACCTAAAGACCGCGGGAGATCACCGGAAAATACAATTGAATGAATTAAGAGACAATGCTTATGAAAATTCATTGATTTTCAAAGAAAAGACTAAAAAGTTTCATGATGCAAAAATTAAAAACCGGGTTTTTAACGTTGGTGATCAAGTGTTACTTTTTAACTCTAGACTTAAGTCATTTTCCAGGAAATTGAAATCTCGTTGGTCGGGTCCTTTCACCGTTACACAAGTGTTTCCTTATGGGACCATCGAGCTAGCTCAAGATGATGGTCCTAACTTCCAGGTGAATGGACATAGGCTTAAGCACTACTTTGGTGGGGAAATTCCTTCAATGGTTGACCTCGACCAAGTCACCTTCCCCAATGATAATTAGCAGTGAGGGGATCGAGTCGAGCTCATGACTCGGTAATAAAAAACGAGGTGCCTCGTGGGGGAGATCCCATGCTTATCCTTTTATGCTTACTAATAACTAATGAGAGGGGATTTGTGCCCTTCCAACTCGTTGTCTCGTGGTTGTTTGTGATTGTGTTATCTAGATCATCATCATCTACGATTGAAGACTCTCGTGTTCGTTTACGTGAGCCTCCATCGTTTGCTTGAAGAATTTTTTCACGAATCCATTGACATATCCTTTATTGTTCTAACAATAATCTTTTAGCATACTTCATAAACGGCTTCAGATATATTGTTGATCACCCTTTCCATGCTAGATCCTAAGCATTCGATTCTTCGTCTCTAGTATGGGGGTGATCCACCTTTAGACTCGAAACATTGAGGACAATGTTTACTTTTAGTATGGGGGGTGAATAGATACTTGCTTTGCTACGCCCTCATGTTTTCCAACTTTCAATGTTTTGTTTTGTTGCTAATAAGGCTAAAAATGGCCAAATTTAAAAAAATTTCTTAGTTTTCATAAGTGTTTTTAAGACACGAATGTATATTTTCCGATGGGTAGAATAAGAGCTAATATTTGACTTGATGGGCATTTGGAGCCATTTACATTCCTTAACCCGCTCAATTCAAGTTTTGCTAGACTTTTATATAGGGAACTTTAAAATGCGAAAGTCTTAGCTCATTCGGGTTAAGAACAAGAACTTTTCGCAAGTTCCTATAATTGATCCTAGAAAGTCACTTATCAAGGGAACTATAAAATGCATTCTCTAAACTTGAAAAAGTCCAAGAAAGTGCAAGATCCTATAGGTGGCTTGAAAACCCAAAACTTTGATTTGATATAGTCTTAATGAAAGCTAATCTAAATTTGGCTTAATTTTGACTTGCATGGCTAATTATTCACGAGTCTCTTTAATTAGAGGTCTTTATATAGTGAAGAACGAGAAGTGATAGAGTTAGACAAGTGATCATGCTAAACGTAGAACATGAAAATGTTCTTTCAAAAACTCATATGTTTTTAATTGTGGCTTTTTCTTCCCATAAGATCAATGCATTATGAATAAAAATAATTGCAATAAGTAAGGTCGTACGATTTGAAAGGTTACTTAGCCTCTAGCGTAAGATCGTTTAAAAGTTGCTCGATGTTGAATAGGGTTCATAGCCAAGGCATAACTTACTGAAGCGGGACGCAAAGATTGGTGAAGATCCAAAAAGGCCCTAACAAGGTATGAGGAGCTATATTTTGTTGCTAAAGATCCAAGATGATGTGAAGTATGATTATTCCTAAATCAATATGAAGGATCGAGACACACGACGAAAAGTAATTACTCCCCTAAAGATCATGGAGAAAGTCTATCCAAAAAGACCCTTACAAGGTATGAGGATAAATATATCCAAGTCCAAAAAGGAGGCGGATCGTTGTATATCAAAGTCTAAAATAGAGATTGAAGAAAAATGATGAAGTCGTGGTCCAAATATGAAGAATCTCTCAACAATGGCAAGTGAAAAATTCCAAAAATATGAAGAGAAGACCATAATTTCAAGAACGTCTTCCCAAGATTTGAAGTATGAAGTACATGCCAAATATCGGTCCGAGAAAGGTCTCAAATCGTGAAACGAGTTATGCCAAGATATGAACTTAAGGAGATACACGAGAAGCCGTTTTAAAAGATTTTGTCCTTCGGCTAACTATCGATTAAATCGTACTACTTTGCTTTCGGACTAATAACTACTCAAATAAGTCAATATGAATCACTTGTGATCCATGACAAATAGTAAAAAAATGCTAGTAACCCATTTCCTTTTATAATAACTAGGATTACGGGGAGAAAAAGTATTACACAATTTAGACGTATGAGTAGTGTTAGCATTGTGACTTGTACCAACAATGATCTCGTTTTTGCACTTAGCATGGGATGTATGACAATCAAGGATGACGGAATTTACTCTAAGGGACATTTACTTGTTTCTATTCTTTAACCCTAAAAGTCACATTTGCGATGAAAATCATACATTATGTCTTTACACATCTTCGTAGTATTGTTGCAAATCTTTTACTTTCCAATAAAGGTTAATAAAACTGAACTTTGGTGATGCTTAGATACTTTATTCTAGCATTGCGTGAGGGCACGACAATGGCTTAGTATGGGGGAGTGATGAGATGGCATTTATACATGATCTCATCGTTCTTTTCGGGCTTTAAATACATTAAAATGTCATAAAGTACCATATATATGCTTGTGTTTGTTTACTTGTGTGTTTTAGGTATGGATATCGTGAAAAAGACAAAAGATCACAAGAAACAAGGAAAAACGGACACGAGAAACGAAGCCGTACAAAGAACTGGGCCCTAGTTCATGATTTATCCAAGATTAACCCTTGAAGACTTGAAGAAATACAAGATTGATCCTGAATGAATGAAGAAATGACACTTAAAACCCTTGCGAAATCATAATTACAAGTTTTGTCCCTTAAGATTGTCAAAATTGCAAAAAGGTCCTCCAAGTTTGAAGAATTGGCAAATTTAGTCCCTCAGCAATACTAAACTGTCAATAATGGTCCTTCATAAAGTCCAAGATCCAAAGAAGTCCTTGAAGATCAAGAATATTGCATTTCTAGTCCTTTAAAAATGGATAAAACATCATAAGGACTGAAATTGTAATTATACCAAAGTTGAAAAAGCCCTAAATCCTTGTTTAGAAACTTTTTGTGGCCAAACTCTGAAAACAGAAACTTATTTAACAAAGGAGTTGAGTTTTTGGGCTGGAAAAACACGTTTTACAACTTTCCCCAAAGAACAAGGACCAAATGTGTGTAACTGAAACATTCAAACGAATATTGCGCCAAACACTTACCTTTCCCACATTTTCGGATCAAAAGTTACCACTGTTCACCATGATGAACCCAGTAACTCTCACCACTTAAACAAAGGGTAAACTTCAATTACCCTGGCACACGTTTGATTCACCTCACTCTAAACCTATCCCAACAATAAAATCCCTCTTCTCCACTCACCAAGGACCCCACACCCAAACCCGTTCCACCTATCACATGAAAACTTCCTCATTAAAGAATGTCACCTATCAAGATCAACGATTTACATTCATTCCTTGGCCATAAAGCATAAATGAACACTCAGGGTCAAATTGGACAGCTCATATCAAGGATTCGTCTAGAAGCACTCAAGGGCACTTTTGAGAATTCACATCGAGGGTTTATGAATAGTGTTATGTAAGCATTTGCCTATAAAAGGAGACCTCAACCTGTGAGAGTCCCTTTGTTCCAGATTTTGGCTATCATCTTTGTAATTCCTTTTTATTTAAATAAAATTTGAATTTCCTAAAATTTGTGAAATCTCTTTTGTGTTTATTAAAAGTTGGTGTTTGAATAGCTGAAATCTGTGTTCCATTTGATCTTTTAGACCTTCCTTAATCTTGTGGTTAAGGCACGTCTATGTTTATAAGGTTTTCAAAGGTTCAAAAACCTTGAAATCCTTGTTACTGTTTTGGTTATTCTCTTGTACTAACCCTTAGCCAAAAGCCTTAAGCTCCTTCAAGCTTGTTGACACCAAGCCTGAGAAGAGTTTTAAGCTCTTGGTTGAGTTGTTTGCTCATTTGTGTTGAAGAATCATCATTATCAAAACCTTGTTCTACTTTGAACATCAGCAGGTTTTGATCTTCTTTTTGAAGAACCTTGGTCTTGTTCTAGTTGTTGAACAAGGTCCAAGGAGCATAGTTGGTCCTCCTAGGATGTTGTGGAGGACAGGTATAATCCCTTGTTTAAGTTTCCCCAAAATATTTCATGTTATTGCCTGTTTTTGATTTTGTGCTTTCATTTTGTGTTTCTGTGTTTAAGGTTGTGATTTTTGTGTTTGAATCTGTTAGTAGTCATCTAGGAAGTGTGTTTGAATCATAAAATCAGTAGGTTATTAGTTGAAATCACAAGTTACTTTGAAAAGTGGTGGATTAAGGGTTGTTTGGGATAACAACCTGTTTTAGATTTGTGTTATTTTGAGGTTGTGCTTTGTGGTGCTTTGTGTTGGAACATATCTCATAAGTGCTAAGTGATATTTATCTGTAAGCTTTGTGCATATAAACACCTAGATCCTATTATAGGCTCTAAAATCTTGTATACTTGTTGAAATTGGTTGTGGTTTAAGGGACACCTAGTTTTAATCATAGACTAGGGTTAACAAGTGATTAAACCTAGTTAGTTACACCAGGGAAGTAGGATTTGAGTGTTGAAATTGGATCTTTGGTCATTTATATCAGCAAAGTGTGCTATTGTTCTTGAAGTTCATATCAGCAAGTGTAATCTGCTTTGATCTTGTTCCATACTTTGATTCAGTGATTGATTTAAGTTTGTTTGTGCTTAATAACAGTTTATATAGCTTGTGTATGCATCTGGTTGAATTTGGAGTGTTTATTCTTGCTTAAACTGCTTAAGTGTTCATAACTGCTTATAATCCATGTCTGTGCTAGATCTGAGCATTGTTTGATTTTTCTGTGCTAATTGGTGATACTGATGTTTTTGTGCTTGATTGTGACTCCTTGTGATTAACTGATCACTTGGGTGCCCTTGTCTTCCAATAAAACATACATAATCTCTCTAAAAAGCAAGGTCAAATAGTCAAGGCAGTGGGAACCAGTTCCTACTAAAAGTTCCCCCTGCTAGTGTTAATTGGCCATCAGCTTATCAATAAGATATTCTAGCTTATTTTAACTAGCAACAACTTTGATTTTGTAATAGGTGCTCATTATTTGACCCATTTGTTCATACTGGAGCAATTGGTGGGTTGACTTTAGGGTTTGACTAGAAAACCAACTTAATTGACTTTTTCATAAGTGCTTATTGGCTTTTTCCAGCTTATTGGTTTTGCTTATTGGATTTTGGTTGATTGATTTGGCTTATTGAAGTCATTTGTAACCTTTTGCAAGTTGAATCACGTCCTGAGGTGCCTTAAATCTCAAACCCGACTATTTTGTCTTTTAGTGGATTTGTACTTGGCTTATTTCTGGCTTATTGAGTGTGCTTTTTCAAAATTTCTTTTTACAGATCTCTTTAGTATCCCAAAAGAAGGTTGTGTGTCAAATTAGAGCTTATGGCATTAGCTTATTGCTTAATGGGCTTATTGGCCAAATAAGAATAAGCTGTTTGTTCATTAAGCTGTGATAAGCTCACTTTCAGCTTTTGGGCCTTCAGAGTTTTGTGTTTAGAATTGAATTTTGAGTCAGATAGTGCTTTTCCAAGTCATTTGGGCTTATTTTGACTTTTTGGGCTAAAAAGCCCATTAAGGTGGACTGTTTTTGCTTTTAGCCCATTTGGGGGCCCAATAGGGGTAATTTGGTAATTTCACTTTCATTTTCTGATTATTTAGGTAAAAATAAACTAGTTTGCATGTTTTTAGAATTTTTTATAATTTAGGATTTTTAATATTATTTTAATATTATTTTATTATTATTTTTCAAATTTCACATTTTGCACTTTTTGTATTTCTCTTAGCTTAAATACATTAAAATAGGAATTTTGCAAATTTTAGATTAATTTTATCATCTATAGATTAAGTTTTATAATTATTTTAAGTTTTAATAGTTTTTAAATCATTTTAAATAGTTTTTCTTAGTTTAAAAATTTATAAAAATAGTTTTTAATCTTTTTAGGTCATTTTAGAGGTTTACCAATTGAAAAATCTTTATTTGGGCTTTTTGATAATTAATTTGATTTTTGGGCTTTAATTAGCATTTAAAAATTAAATATTTAATTAATTAAAAGGTTTGAAAAAGTTTTGATCATTGATAAACTCTTAGTTTGCTTATTCTGATTTTTGGTGAATTTTTTTTAATTTTTAGAAGTAATTTTTGTTTTTGTACTTTTTACGGTTTTACGTGTAGTCGTAGTAGTAATTAATTTCACGTCTTTGTCACCCTCTTTTTCTCATCCCCTTCTATCCAATATTAATCTCAAACCAATTACGAATTTCTCACACACATATACCTCCTTGGGAAACGAACTTTCACCTTAGGGTCATTTGTACACAGTTTTCCTAAACCGTCGTGCTTCATACTTTCCCTATTTACCTCCTTTTCCTAAAGGTGTGGTAAAACACTACAATTAGATTGGTTATCCAAGCATCATGCTACTATCGATTTTCACACCTATCGGGCTATCTTCGGTGATGTTCAAGCACCAGAGTACATTCACAATAGTATTATACCAGGAAAGTCTGTACAAATCATCTCTACGCTAGAAGCTCGTGCTTTACTATCTCATGGTTGCGAGGGCTTCTTAGCTTCAATTCAGGATATTACCGTCGAAGTTCCATCGATCCAAGATCAACCAGTTGTTTCAGAATTCCCCTTATATATTCCTAGAAGAACTTCCGGGTATACCACCTATCCGAGAAGTAGAGTTTAACATCGAGCTCATCCCAGGAGCTCAACCAATCTCTAAGGCTCCTTATCGCATGGCTCGAGGTTTCATTCGTCCGAGTGTATCACCATGGGGTGCACCGGTACTTTTCGTCAAGAAGAAGGATGGCAGCATGCGTTTATGCATTGACTATCGTGAATCGATGATCTGTTTGACCAACTACAAGGTGCCAAGAATTTCTCCAAGATTGATCTAAGACACGGTTATCATCAACTACGAGTGAAAGAGCAGGATATTCTCAAGACTACTTTTCACACTAGCTATGGCCATTATGAGTTCGTTGTCATGCCTTTCGGATTCACTAATGCTACTGCGGTTTTCATGGACCTTATGAACCACGTCTTCCATAAGTACTTAGACAAATTTGGTATCGTATTCATCGATGACATCCTCATCTTCTTGAAATCCAAGGAAGAAAATGAAGAACATCTACGTATTGTGCCATAGATTCTTCGTTAGAAACAGTTGTATGCCAAATTTTCTAAGTGTGAATTTTGGCTAAACAAGGTGGCATTCTTAGGCCACATTGTCTCTGTAGAAGGGATTACCATGGATACTGCGAAGGTTGAAGCTATCACTAAATGGCCAAGACCGACGTCTGAAACTGAGGTTCGTAGTTTCCTAGGCTTAGCTGGTTATTATCGCAGATTCGTGGAGAATTTTTCAAGACTAGCCTTACCTTTGAGTAAGTTGATGCGGAAAAGAGAGAAATTTGTTTGGACTGATGAGCGAGAGAAGAGCTTTGAAGAACTCAAGAAGCGGTTAGTATTTGCACCTATTCTTACTCTCCCATCTTGTACATGTGGATTTCAGATCTACAACGATGCTTTGGGTAAAGGATTAGGTTGTGTACTCATGCAACATGGGAAAGTGATTGTATATGCATCACGTCAGCTGAAGCCTTATGAGGAGATTTATCTAACCCATGACTTGGAGCTAGCAGCAGTAGTCTTTGCACTTAAAATCTGGAGACACTACCTATACGGTGAATCATGTGACATCTTCACTGATCACAAGAGTCTCAAGTACATTTTCACTTAAAGAGAACTTAACATGAGGTAGAGAAGATGGTTGGAACTACTCAAGGACTACGACATTAATCTTTAGTATCATCCCGACAAGGTGAATGTAGTGGTAGATGCTCTCAGCAGGAGGTCGGGTATGATTAATGGCATCAAGATACAAGAGGAAATCATACGTAACTTAGGGCGACTAGACATGGAAATCTTAGTACGAGGACAACATGGGTACTAGGCTAATATGAGAATTGAGCCAGACTTAATTTCTCGGATTAAGGCAGCTCAGAAAGACGATGGTGAGATTTGGGCTATCATCCAGAATCTTGATCGACAGATAGGATTTCGTGTAGACGAAGAAGGCATTTTATGGAAAGGAACTAAGCTACGTGTTCCGGATGATCTGACACTCTGAAACTAAGATTTTTGCAATCCTATTTTATCTATTAAAGTTCGTTTTCCTCGACTCACTCGAATTGAAATCCAATTTTAACGTAGAGATTAATTGTTTTTGGTTAATAATACTTGATTGGTAATCTATGTCTATTTAAGCTAAAATAGGAAAAATATGTAGGCTAAGGACTATATAAAAATAAAAGCGCAATTAATTCACGTAAATATTACTCTAAAATGCAATGTAAAATTAAACTACAAATATAGATCTAGATGCAACAAAAATAAACTATAACTAAAAATAAATCTAAATGAGAAATCAATCTAAATACAAGCACGTAATAGCAAATAAAAGTGACGAAAAATGAAATCACAAAGATAAACTTAAAAATTAAGCATAAAGCTTCAACCTTTTAAGCTTACTAATCTTTTTAGACGATAAAGCTACAAGCTTTATGTACTAATAAGCTTAATAATCACAAAAAGGTGTAAACTTTTTACTAATAATGAGCTTATCTAAATGAAATCTACTTTTAAAAACTTTTAAACTATTTTGTTAAACACAAATAATAATAACTAAAACTAATTAAACCGGTTTTTATAAAAAAAATATAACTCTTATAAAAAACAATTTAAACTAAAACTATCTAATTAAGACTAAAGCGATTAAACTAGAAAAATAAAAAAGAGAGCTTTAGTACCCGTAGTCCGTAGAAAACCGCTCTAAAACAAATAACATCAACAACATCAACAAAATACGGCCCGTTAAGTACACGGCCTCCCAATACCAAAACTATCAAAAGCGTAACCCGGCCCGTAAAGTACACGGCCACCAAATTAATCTCTAACCAAACTAATCAACCATATCAACTTGAACCAAATTAATCAACTATAAGCTCTTCTTCGAAAATGATAGATCGATACGCCGAGATCAAAGAAAACATAAAAGGTTAGAATAATAAGCAATAATAATTAAATGATAAAGATATTTAATTAAAACTTATAAATATAAAATATTTTTTATGCTTTATAAAAGTATTTTAAATTTTAAAGCTAAAAATTATAGATCTACTTAATCTATTTAAAAACCTAATAGATCTAACTAATTTTTTAAGGTTTTATAAAAATACTTTAAATTTTAAACTCTAAACTTATAGATCTAAACTTTTTAATATAAAAAACTAATAGATCTAACTATTTTTTGGTTTTTTTTGAAAATATTTTTAATTTTTTTTAAAGCTTAAACTAATAGATCTAAATAACTAAGTAATAAAAACTAAAAGTGCTTAAATAAAAAGGTAGCTTATAAATAAGTCGTAAGCCTAAGCTTAGGACTTATGAGATTTAAAAAGCTAAAAGGCTAATTAAACGATTACTCCACAAATAAGCTAGATCTACTAAAAGGCAACAATAAGCTTGAAATAAAATTAATTATTCCAAACTTTATATAAATCTAATCTTATTTGGTAAAAAGTTATAAAAACTTATCCCAAAATAATAAGATAGATTATTATAAAATTAAAAAGAAAGGAAGAATGAGAATATTATTAAGCTAGAACTTGAATTTTATTAAAAACTTGAATATTAAAAAGCTTGAAAATTAAAATTACAAAATATAAAACTATATGAAAAACATAAGAGAAAAAAAAATAGGAAAAAACTTTTAATTAAATTCAAAATAAACTAAAAACTTGTAATTAAATTAATTTAAAACTACAACTGATTAAAAAGGCTATATTAATTAAGTTGAGCAAATATAAACACAAAAGAAGCAAGAGAGGAGTTGGCAGGGGCGCTGGGTATAGATGCGAGAGGTCTGGGGTTCGAACCCCAGCCCAAACAAAATTATGCTATATATTTTTTACTTTTTGCTGAACTTAGATTTTGGACAAGATAAAGCCTCAGACCAATTGGGTCTGAGGTTATAGCAGCGAATAAGCAAAAAGCAGTCAAATAAGCCAAGCCAAACAATAAACTGATACAAATAAGCAGGAAATGAATAAGCTAGATAAGCAGAAACAAATAAGCTAGATTAGAAATCTAATCTAATAAGCAAAATTAGTATATCACAAATAAGCAGAAAAGATAAATAAGCATCAAAACTTAATAAAAAACAAATACGCAATAGAACAAACAATAAGCTAAAAATACCACTAAACTAAATAAGCAAAATAGCCTAATAACTATAAGCAAAAAAAAATCAAATATAAGCCGAAAATTAAAATAGCATAACTCGAGCCCAACAGATAAGCAGTTAATGAAACCGATCCACAATGAAACCAAAGCAGATTAAGCATAAACAGGAACTAATTAGAAAATCTAAACATACTATCCAAACTAATAAACAAACTAGATTTTATACAAACTGAAACAAAGCAAATCAGCAGACAAATCTAAGATATGAACTAAAACTTAAATAGCAAATATATATTAAAACTTAAACCAGAAAATTTAAAAGAGATTAAGAATAGAACCTATTGACATTAACCGTTGCGACGAAGACGAGGCGCTGAGCCGTCTTAACAAACCGCATCAACACCACCTTAATTTATCATCATCATCTCGGCTCCCACACTCGATCCAAAACAGAAACATATGAACAGTACCTTTGTCTTATTTTCCCAGTAGGGGAAAATTTTCTTCCACACTTTCTTTCTCTTTTTTTTATGAATATTAATAACGAATGAACAGTAACAAAATTATGATTCCAAACAGTTAAATAAACGCAGAGATTAAAGATTAATAACTTTGCAAAAATTAAAAATTGAGACGAAAATAATTTAAACTATCTTTTCATTAATATAAAATTAAAGATTACAAGTGCTGGAATTAAAAAAAATACAAGATTAAACCTATCTAATTTACTGAAAATAAAAAGTAAATAGAAAGCTATCTTAACATTACAGAATGAATGGGTTTTATAGGCAAACCCTAAAACTTGGTGATCACGTAGAAAGATCTTGGCCATCTATTCTTCATTCCTCTCTTCTCTTTCTTGATCAACGGCTGAAATTCATCCATGAGCCACGGATTGCCCTCGTGGCGTAGATTGTGCTTCTTCCAAGATGATGTGTCATCTTTTTATATGTGGATTGGTGGGGGTGATGTGTTTCATCCAATAAGAGAAGGGAAAGGAGCCACGTCGGAGAGAGAGATGAGGACCACTCCAGTGTTTGCTCCCTGAAAACTTGGGGTTTTAATTTGTAAACGTGTGAATCACACGTTTTTGGTGAAACCCCCAATTTTTATGGGGTATTTTTGATGTGGTGATTTTAGGGTTTGTTTAAAAAAAAATGGTGGAGGAGGGGGCTGCGTTTTACCTGAGAGAGAGAAGGGAGGAAAAAGTTTTTGTGTGTTTTAATTGTTAAAAGTGAAAGAAAGGAGTAAATAAAAAAAAGTGTTTTGTTAAAAACATAATGGGGGAGGGTAAAGAAAAGAAACACGTGGGGTGAGGTGAGTAAATGTGTTGACTGGGTGAGGTTTGGGTGTTGACCGAGTGAGGTGGGGATCGGGTGTGGCAGGGTATACGATAGGGTGAGTGAATTGTTTATTTACACTTGTGTGAGGGTGAGAGTATGGTAGGGGTGTTCCGTTTTATTTTGTTAACAAACTACATGGGCTTTGGCCCAGCTCTTCCAACCATCTCATTGATTTACAAGCTAGGCCCAATTTCATCCGTGTATATTTTTTACTTGCAAATGGGCTTTTAGCCTAAAAATCCATCCGTAAGTTAGCATTGGGCTTTAATTGGGCTTTTGACCCAATAACAAATAATCCATATCCCTTATTGGGTTTTAAGGCCCAATAAGAACACGTGGGTCCCACAAAGCTCGAATATTTCCAAAAAGATTTAACCCGCTAAAAGCAAACTTGATTTCGGCTTCTTTGATAATTTCTTCAAAACTGTGTCGGTTTACGTGAACTTGGGCACACTTTTGGTCTTTGACTTCGTCTTTGTCTCTTTTTGGACTTTTCTTCAACATTTGACCGTGAAATCCCGTGTTTTCTCTTCTTTTGATCATTTGTACCTATTTAAACACAAAAACACAAAACCACGCGTAATTCCGACTTTTACGACATTAAACACATGATTAGGTCTCGTTTTTCCTTGATTTTAGTGGCAAAAGGATAAGTGTTTACACACTTATTAAATCCCCTACACTTGACCATTGCAATGACCCCATGCAATGCTTTATTTTAAGGCATAAAAGTTACATTTTTCTCATAATTAACCCATCTTGGCCTTTATTAAGATATACTATTACTACTATGATAAAAAGAAATAAAGCTTTAAAGGAAACAAAAGTTATAACAATTTATTAATTGGAAATTATTTGATGGAAGAAACTTGTAAAGAAATCTAAGACTTGAACTAGGGCTTTAGTGTCATGAATATTAATCACCCTCAAGTTTCACGTTCCCCATACCAAGCTTAAAAACGAGATCATTGAAACTACAAGTTAGCACAACTAACACTTACTCATGTGGTTTAAATAATCACTTAGACCCCCTTATTCCTACGGTGTATATCTTGTATTTTATTATTTCGTCTTGAATGATCACGAGGATGCATTTTTGACTTATTTCGATAATTTATTAAGGCCGAAAATAAAGTGGGAAGATTTAATCAATAGTTAGCTAAAGGACAAAATCTTTTAAAACTGCTTCTCGAAACCTCATAAAGTTCATATCTTGGCATAACTCGTTTCACGATTTGAGACCTTTCTCGGACCGATATTTGGCTTGTACTTCAAACTTCAAATCTTGAGAGACGATCTTGAAATTATGGTCTTCTCTTCATTTTGGTATACATCTTCATTAGGAGTGAAATATGCTTCAAACGTTGACCACGACTTCTTCATTCATCCTCTTCTTTATTTAGGATTTTGATATACAACGATCCGCCTCCTTTTCGGACTTGGTTCTATTTATCCTCATACCTTGTTAGGGTCTTTTTGGATAGACTTCTCCATGATCTTTAGGGGAGTAATTGCTTCTCGTCGTGTGTCTTGATCCATCATATTGATTTGGATTAATGATCTTCACAATCTCTTAGGATCTTTAGCAAAAAGTGAATCCTCATGCCTTGTGAGGGCCTTTTTGGACTCGGATATCCTCATGCCTTGTTAGGGCCTTTTTGGATAAGCCAATCTTCGCGTCCCGTTTCAATAAGTTATGCCTTGGCTATGAACTCTAATTAATACCGAGCAACTTTTAAACGATCTTGTGCTAGAAGCTAAGTAACCTTTTAAATCGTACAACCTTATTTATTGCAAATATTTTTATTAACAAGTGATGGGAGAAAAAGCTCATAACTAACTCACATAAGTTAATGAAAGAATACCAAACTTATAATTAACTCTATCATCTCTCGTTCTCCACAATTTAAAATCTCAAGGAATGAGACTCGTGGATGCTTAGCCTAATAAACCAATTAAGGTCCATATGGTTAATGTGACAATCCGTCAATTTACGATTGATATTTTATTCTCAAATATTATTTAAAAACATTATTTTAATGTTACAATATGAACTCACTTATTCTTGAGAAGAAATTTGGATTTACATCTTGAAGTAGCATCGACTACGTTTAAACCGGAGGATTCTACGTTACGTGCTTACGTTTACATACACCGTCTTTGGTGACAGTCCGATATTTCAGAAAATAAATTTATCCGTGAATACTATTTTGGAGTTTTAAATTTGTGTTGGTTCATAAACTCACAAATTTACGAGAAGAGACTAGGACTTACGATTTTATTTTAACGTCCTTTACGACTAAACCGGAAACCTTAGGATTACGTATTTACGTTTTCGAACTCCGTTTTTGATGAAACAATTTTTATTGGATTCGTTTTGTGACGTCGATTCATAATTTATAAAAACGTTTTTCGTAAAACGAACCGAGGGCACGCAAATCGAGGAAACTAGAATCGAGGAGTGCCCGTAACTAAATGGGATGAGACAAGTGGGACACTTGTCCCATCCCACTCCCAAAACCGGCCTAAGTTGCTAATTATCACCATGAGGTGTCAAGTGCAAGCTAACAAGCTTCACACTTGTCCTAAATTGCTTACACTTTAAGCACCAACTTTCCACTAACTAACTAAAACTAGGAACTTGTTTTCATTTTCCACCATTCTTACATGCAATCAACACCAACAACTCTCTCAAAACCACTCTTCTTGCCGTCCCATATCTCACAAATAAACACCCTTTGATCTTGATTCAACCATGAAACCATATGTTATACTTGCATATGTTGAAGCCCTTTCAAAACCCTATTGATTGGTGGTACTTATAACATCCATGGAGGAGTTTTCATGGTGTCATGAGGCTGATTTTCCACAAGGAGTTCATGGAGCATGGTGGTCTTGAAGATGGTCATGGTTGTCTACAAGTTTCTTCATCAAAAACCATGTCAAAATCATAACCTGCATCAAGTTGGTGGTATAAAGATTGTCCTCCTCATCTTCTTGTTAATTTGATTATGTAAACATGTATTTTATTTCCTATTGTATATATTTATGATGATTATATGATGATAAAAATGTTATGTGGGGATTTGTTGTTGATAATCATGGATGAAAAGGTGAAAAACTATAAGAAACAAGGTTAAAATCTTGGTTAAATTTGATGGCTGTATAAAACAGTAAAGAAGTAAGTCATGAACTGATAAAATGATGAAGTAGGATGGATTTACAGTAAGCTATGGGTCTTGTACACATGTGAGAGTTGGCCATGCAATGGAATCAAAATAATGAGTAAGATATGATCAAAACAAGTTTAGGGTATAAATCTGAAGTTACTGTTTTGGACGATTTTTAGAAAATACTTAAAGGATGATTCAACAGTAGCTATAGAAGAGTTAAATGTAGCAAATATCATGTAGTTTATGTGATAAAAATTTGAGCTTCTATCTCCATGTAGAACTCAAGATATGGCATTTTTGGTGAAGATGAAGTTAAAAATCAGATTTTTGGAAATTAAAGAATAATACTATTATATAAGCACTCACATTTTAATATATAAAATGTAAAATAAAAACCCACTAACTTATAAAACTTATTTATATAAATATATAAAAGGTGTAATAAGTGTATAAATGATAAAAATAGAAACTTGTTAAGTTTTATAAGTTATAAAACTATAAACATGATTTTTACGACTTTTTCGGCTATTGCCGTAAAATTAACGTTTTTGTTAAATAAAACTTAGATGGTTGAACCCGTCTAATGTAAACTTTATAAAACTTATATACTGATATATAAACATGTATAACAAGTAAAAACCGATAAAACCCGAACTATAAGACATACGGACGTTAACGGACTAAATTAACGTTATTAGACTAACAATACAACAAAAATGGACTAAAACACTTATAAACTTATTATTGGGCTTAACCCATTTGGGCCCAACTTGGAAAGTATACATACTGATAATATAGGTACAAAATGGATTAAAATAAGTTAAATAACTTATAATAAGCTTATTGGGCTTAAGACACGTAAACGGGTAAAACTAGTAAACTAGTATAAAAGTTATCGACATATAACACTAAAAGGAGTAAACGAGAATATGTAAACCCACTTGATCATCATATATATATAATCATCATATGTATACATAGATGTTATTTTTATAAAGTCATTGGACAAACGTCTAAGACCGAGTATTATTTGTCTAGGTTTCCGTGATTGAAGCACGTACCGTACGTCCGAATTGCCGATAACCCGCCTTCCCACATCAACGTGAGTTCATAGCCTCGCACTCTTTTAAATGTTTTATAAATGCTTTATAAACCCGCGAGGGAGATAACATGTTAGTTTTTATAAAAGTTTGGACACCATTTGTCCCGATTGTTTGTTTATTGATTTTGGACCCGAATGATTGAATGACCCGATTGTATGACCCGATAAATGATTAATGGACCCGATAGATGAAATAAAATGGATTATTAAAGTTAGGTTATGTCACTAAAAGTCCCATTAGCATGAATTGTGAACTACCGGGAGTTGGTAGACGCTTATGCATTTAATAGTACTATTTGGGGACGATCACCCCAGTTCGCGCCTTGACGGTTGATCCCCGTCGTGCCACATTGATTGGTAAGCGAATTTATGTATGAGAAGATTTCAATAGCGTGACCTTTGTGACGACACGCTACTTTAGATGGGCAAAATCTGTATCGGGTTAGCTACCCGTTGTTGGTTTAGTAAGGTAACAATGTCATGCGGCTTGTAATAATCCGAATTAACAAAATAATAATAGACGCTCCGAATTACGATGTATTGCCTGACTAGCAATACAGGGTCATACTATTGATATTATGATTGTATTTTGGTTTTCATAACCATATTCATATAACGATTTTTATTTGATTTTATACAACGTCATAAGACGTATTGTATGATTGTTTTTACGACATTGGCTCGTATATTGATTTTTAAGGCAAATGCCTATATTATGATTTTCGATAAGGATTTGTATAAAATGATTTTGGCTATTTTATGGCCTATTATAAAGATTTGTATAAAATGATTTTGGCTATTTTACGGCCTATTACAATGATTTGTACGAATTGATTTTTGGTACTAATTTTATACCAAAGTTATATTGATGGAATTTATTAAACTCTATGAATTCACTCGGCGTTATCGCTGACCTTTTCTTTTAACATGTTTTATCTCAGGTACTTGAAGGTAATTCTCGGGAAGACGACAAGAATTCATGGCCCGCACTTAAACAATATTTTTCCATTCAAATACTTTGTAAAACTTTGTATGAAATATAATGACTTGGGACCTATGTAACTTTGATGTTTATGAATGGAAATGATTTATTATTAAACGACGCGATTTTTATGCGTTGTCTATGATGTGAGTAATGTGCTATCCCGTAACACCAACTAGTCTTCCGCTGAACTGAGTTGTATAAATTTGGGGGTGTTACAGTTTGGTATCAGAGCTCTCGTTATAGAGAACGAAAGATTTTTAAAACCGAGGTTTTGAATAAAACATTTCAAAATCTTTTAACTATAAAAATTTTTCTAAAAATGTCTAAAAATCTTTTGACTATAACGGTGCCGAAGAATTCCCGAGTTACCGACAAGGCCAAGACTGAGAAGTGTTATTTTAATATATATATAACTTGGATTATATATATATATATATGATGTAATTTTATTACATGATTGTTTGATGATTATTTTGATTTTTATACGAGGTATTTATACGACGTCGATTGTCACAAGAAACCCTAAATCCCCTAGTAAATTAATCGAAGCTATTCTTGTAGGAATTCTAGATATCCAAGATCTAAACCAAGTTGTGGATATTTATGATGCCAACAACTGGTTGATATTCGTAGAAATGTAGATATTAGTTGATTATGATATTGAAAAAGAATTGGCGAGATTAAAACTAATATCGATGTCATGACGATCTTTTCTTATAGAGTGGAGTTTGACAAAACGTTACCACCTAGAAAGATGTCATCTGATTCGTTGTCACCCAATTCTTAAATTTGAAATCGAAAGGGTGAATGTTGCATTTGAGGCTGTCATTGGAACCATTACCCAAAAGCCTCATGCCACTAATACCTTTCCGAGAAGTCTAGTTGAATGATCCAGTCATTTCATATTAATGACTTATTTGATAATTGTTGTTGTAAGAGCTAATAGGATTGGAAATTAAGTGTTGATTCATATTGAGATTGTATTGCCTTTACAAGGCCGAAGAATAAGGTTGTAAGTATTGGAATATGAGGTAGGATATCGCCTCGAGTATAAGTTGATTGAAACTTGAATAAAGTAAAAATTTAACTTGTATGGAATATGAGATTGTTAATATGAGTCGTTCAGTTTTGTGATTAGATTATAAGGTTTTTATTGATTGTTGATTCGTGTTGAGTGTTGTTCCTAGGCCATTGTCCACTAACGAGGATGCCCAGTGTCCAAGAAATAAATTGAAGAAATCTTCTTCTGAACTGAGACCGATGGATCTTCTAGGACAGGTGGAACACCTAATGACTCTTGTAGATTAGTATTCATTGTGGTATCTTTTAAAAATCCCTAACTTAACTGAGATATCAGTTGGTAGGATGAGTTTTGTAAATTGTATGACATAGTGACACGTAATGTGTTACGGTACAATTTGACTTGTTTGTGATTAATGAAAAGACTACCATTGATTGCTAAATTCTACATGTATCGATGTTATCTATCTTTTATTGCTTCATCCTAATGATTCGCATTAGTGATGCAACCATTGAACAAGTACTCATATCGAATTGAGTTACGTTGTGAATTATTCTCTTTTGAGTGCCATCGAGGTCATGAACCTCATGATTATTTGGCTAAAGCTCATTTCCTATCATATGGTAGTTAGTTCTTGGTGAACAAGCTTTCATCACTCTTTTGCAGATCACTGATTGTTTTTATAAGATAAAACAGTATCCCTTGATAAAAGATTGAATTTTCATCACCGTAAGGATTATTTAAAGTGAGATTTATAAGTAATTATTATCGAAATGAAGTTGTTTATTAAACACCTTGGAAAACTCAATTGTTTTCATAATAAGGAAAATCTTTGTAAATTTATTCTTGATTCTTATTTAAGAATTAAGCATGAAAATGTTTTTATTATAAACATGATGATAAAATTTTGACGAACTGAGTATTGCATCGTTAATCTTGAAATTGTATATAGTTGCGCGCCTACATACAATTCGGAATGGACCATGCAAGGCTGATTAGTAGTCACCATAAAACTAATGAATAAACACTAAATTTTCTTTAAAGATTGTGAAAGATTAAAATTTTATGAGATCTGCAAGAAGTGAAAATAGGGACATAGTGTTAGGGACACCTACATATGTGCCTGTAGCATCTATTCTTCTGAGTCGAATTTACTCATCTGTGGAAATTGTCTTATTTGACAATTGACAATTCTTTCTTGTCCAATTCTCCCGTAGTGAGATTCCTAGAAAAAGTATATGATTATCGAGTGTTGATACCCGACTGGATGTATTGACGTTCTTATCATTTCTTTTGATTTGATTTCATTTGAATGACTTGGGTAACGATCCGAGGAGCTTTCGAATGCGTACTCAAATTATGAAAACATTACTCTTTTAAGGTTAGCTATGTATCCAGATATCCTTGAATTTGTGGAAGGATTGAGAATTATTATTAGTCTTTTGAGAAGTTCACATCTTATCGACGGCAATAAAACTGGAAAGTTGATAGTGCCAGTAGAATGGATTGATTGATTATGACATGACGAAATTGTCTTAATTGATGGGAACTCGAATAGAATTCCCCTAAATGATAAGATGTTGATTATCAAAAGTGAACTAAATAATTCTTGATGGATGACTTAGAATTATACCATGAATGGTTGTGAATTAGTCATAGATATTGTAATCTAGAAGAACCTAATATGAATGTATTAAAAGATGTTTATTTTATCTGAAATTTTAGGAGGTATTTGTTGGTGAACTACCTAGAATTTCGCCACTAAGGCAAGTTGAATTTGGTATTGGTTATATTTCCGGTGCTGCACTTGTGACTTGTGCACTGTACGTCAGCACCATCTGAATTTAAGGAATTACCGTACAACTGAGAAAGTTGTCGGAGAAAGATTTTATTATACCAAGCCTGTCATCCTGAAGAGCTATGGTGTTATCTTTCCTTACATGTATAGATTACTGTGACTGAGTAGATTGACAATCGAAAACGATATCCATAACTCGAAATGGAAGATTTGTTCGATCATTTACAAGGTTCTACTGTATGTTTTAAAGATTTGATCCACGACATGGTTATCATCAACTTCGCATCTGCGAAGAAGATTATGTATTCCAATCACTACATCTAGAACTTGTAATGAACATTATAAGTTTCATGAGATGACGTTTTGATTGACTAATACACATGTAGCATTCATAAATTTGGTGAATCACGTGTGTAGGCTGTAATTTGATAAATTCATGCTCGTGATCATTAAGGACTATTTGTTTGTATATAAGAATAAGGATGAGTTAATAATTATTAATAAGAATGCCCTGAATTGGCTAAACAATGAAAACCTGAACCTTAAATAATTAACACGTGATTAAAGACTTAATACTTTACATGATTTGACTATGGGATTAAAAGGATAATGGAATATAAATTGACTCTTCAAAAATTAAGAGCCCTTTTAAGACTTTGGATTTTACCAAAAAGATATGGAAATATGTTTTGACAAATGTTTTAACAAAGGATTTTTAAAGGGATTATTCCCTTATACACAAACCATTTAACTAAACTCCTGTTTAGGGGTAAATATTTGTGTATACCTCCAGATAACTTAAAAAGGATTAAGGAAAACCATTTAAACCATAACTTGAAAATTTAAAACGACAATTTTTGCTTTTCAACTAATAAAACTTTGACCAAAGTATGAACAAAGGTTTTTCGAATATTTACGAACCTTATTAAATATTTTCGATAAATCAACAAAAATCTTGTTAATTAAACTCAAATTATTTTGAACATTTTATATAATTGGTCGAACTAAGAAATTTAAAACTTTTACGTTTATGCTTCATAAAAATTAACTAAAACATAGAAGACATGAAGAAAGAATTTTGAATAACTACGGATATGATATTTATTTCATCAGGAAGGTGAACGTAATTACTGACGCATAATATAGAAAGAATATCTGAGTGAATTGTGGACATGATAATTATAACATCATGAGAGGTGAATATAGATACTGACGCATTATGTAGAAAAGATAAAGAACCAATTGGGACATGTTCCCTTAATAATGAAGGTACAAAATAAATTGCCGAACGATATAAAAATAAACGATGTTTGTAAGAAGGATAATATAAATAGTGAAAGGTTTCACGGCTAATGTGAACCATTAGAATTGAGAAGCCGATAGCGTTAAATATTTTAAAGGCCACTTATGATTGCCTAAATATGGAGGATTGTGAGATATAGTTATGTTGGAATTTGTAAGTATAAGTATTATATGTATGTCATTTTTGACCAAAGTATCTTTGTCTGAAGAAGTTGTACTAATGGCAATTATGAGGGCAGACATCGCCTCATACATTAGTAAACGTCTAGCTATTGCAAAGGTCATCATCTGAATTTGATTCGATTTGGGACATCGTCGACAGACTGACCAAATCTGCTAATATCATTCTCGTTAATGATAAATGCAAAAGAATTATGTAAACATGGTGTGCCTGTATCGAACATCTATATCAAGATCTTCGCTTCGCATCGAATTTCTAGAGATTTGCTCAGAAATCATTGAGAACGAACCTTGATGAGAGTACTATGTACCACCCCAAATCGAAGGGACGAGGTAAAGTAACGATACAAGGTAATATAAGTGCTGTTTGTGTTTGAATGATTGACCTTTGGTAATGAACCGTATAATCGTTTTCCTTTGGAGAGATTATCATTGATAATCATCTTGTTAGGATTGATATCGAATCTTGTTAGGATCTAAATCTTAGAGCATCTGTAAGCAAGAGTTGAGATAAAGACATCCGACATACACCCATTGTGAGTTGGACATGTCTCTTAGGTTTAAGGTTTCCTATGATGGCGAACCTATCCTTGCAAAATACCCGACCCGCGAGATCTGAAATGATTGTTGAAATTAGGATTTGATTATTGACAGCCGGTAATGGGCAAGAGGTTATGTGAGTATGAAATGTAGATCTTGAAGTGCCAAATGGGTAGCGAAGTTATGCCACAATTTTTAACCTTGGAAAGATGAATTCATGATTTGACAAATCATGGGATATAAGCCCCCGTTGTATGGGACCATTGAAATGATGTAAAAGTTGGGATTGAAAGGCATATAAGCTGGATCTACCCTAGGACTTCAAGAACCGCGTGAATTATGTTTCATAAATCGCACTTGATGGAATATCTATCAAGTGAAATTCTGATTATTCTTAGTAGAGCTTAGATCGGCGAAAAGTTGCATTCATCAGAAACCCGTGAACATCATGGATAGAGAAAGTAAGTCAACATTAAGCCTGATCTTATTTGCGTAGTTATGTTTGATAAAACTCGCATATTGTAATTGAACTTGTGAGAAAAGACCGAATGTGGAGGAAATACCCACATGGCTTTAACTCTATAAGAAGCGAGTAGTAAGGTAAGATGATCTTTGAGGACAAAGATCCTGTTTAGGGGTAAATGCTGTGACAATCCGTCAATTTACGATTGATATTTTATTCTCAAATATTATTTAAAAACATTATTTTAATGTTACAATATGAACTCACTTATTCTTGGGAAGAAATTTGGATTTACATCTTGAAGTAGCATCGACTACGTTTAAACCGGAGGATTCTACGTTACGTGCTTACGTTTACATACACCGTCTTTGGTGACAGTCCGATATTTCAGAAAATAAATTTATCCGTGAATACTATTTTGGAGTTTTAAATTTGTGTTGGTTCATAAACTCACAAATTTACGAGAAGAGACTAGGACTTACGATTTTATTTTCACGTCCTTTACGACTAAACCGGAAACCTTAGGATTACGTATTTACGTTTTCGAACTCCGTTTTTTATGAAACAATTTTTATTAGATTCGTTTTGTGACGTCGATTCATAATTTATAAAAACGTTTTTCGTAAAACGACCCGAGGGCACGCAAATCGAGGAAACTAGAATCGAGGAGTACCCGTAACTAAATGGGATGAGACAAGTGGGACACTTGTCCCACCCCACTCCCAAAACCGGCCTAAGTTTCTAATTATCACCATGAGGTGTCAAGTGCAAGCTAACAAGCTTCACACTTGTCCTAAATTGCTTACACTTTAAGCACCAACTTTCCACTAACTAACTAAAACTAGGAACTTGTTTTCATTTTCCACCATTCTTACATGCAATCAACACCAACAACTCTCTCAAAACCACTCTTCTTGCCGTCCCATATCTCACAAATAAACACCCTTTGATCTTGATTCAACCATGAAACCATATGTTATACTTGCATATGTTGAAGCCCTTCAAAACCCTATTGATTGGTGGTACTTATAACATCCATGGAGGAGTTTTCATGGTGTCATGAGGCTGATTTCCCACAAGGAGTTCATGGATCATGGTGGTCTTGAAGATGGTCATGGTTGTCTACAAGTTTCTTCATCAAAAACCATGTCAAAATCATAACCTACATCAAGTTGGTGGTATAAAGATTGTCCTCCTCATCTTCTTGTTAATTTGATTATGTAAACATGTATTTTATTTCCTATTGTATATATTTATGATGATTATATGATGATAAAAATGTTATGTGGGGATTTGTTGTTGATAATCATGGATGAAAAGGTGAAAAACTATAAGAAACAAGGTTAAAATCTTGGTTAAATTTGATGGCTGTATAAAACAGTAAAGAAGTAAGTCATGAACTGATAAAATGATGAAGTAGGATGGATTTACAGTAAGCTATGGGTCTTGTACACATGTGAGAGTTGGCCATGCAATGGAATCAAAATAATGAGTAAGATATGATCAAAACAAGTTTAGGGTATAAATCTGAAGTTACTGTTTTGGAAGATTTTTAGAAAATACTTAAAGGATGATTCAACAGTAGCTATAGAAGAGTTAAATGTAGAAAATATCATGTAGTTTATGTGATAAAAATTTGAGCTTCTATCTCCATGTAGAACTCAAGATATGGCATTTTTGGTGAAGATGAAGTTAAAAATCAGATTTTTGGAAATTAAAGAATAATACTATTATATAAGCACTCACATTTTAATATATAAAATGTAAAATAAAAACCCACTAACTTATAAAACTTATTTATATAAATATATAAAAGGTGTAATAAGTGTATAAATGATAAAAATAGAAACTTGTTAAGTTTTATAAGTTATAAAACTATAAACATGATTTTTACGACTTTTTCGGCTATTGCCGTAAAATTAACGTTTTTGTTAAATAAAACATAGATGGTTGAACCCGTCTAATGTAAACTTTATAAAACTTATATACTGATATATAAACATGTATAACAAGTAAAAACCGATAAAACCCGAACTATAAGACATACGGACGTTAACGGACTAAATTAACGTTATTAGACTAACAATACAACAAAAATGGACTAAAACACTTATAAACTTATTATTGGGCTTAACCCATTTGGGCCCAACTTGGAAAGTATACATACTGATAATATAGGTACAAAATGGATTAAAATAAGTTAAATAACTTATAATAAGCTTATTGGGCTTAAGACACGTAAACGGGTAAAACTAGTAAACTAGTATAAAAGTTATCGACATATAACACTAAAAGGAGTAAACGAGAATATGTAAACCCACTTGATCATCATATATATATAATCATCATATGTATACATAGATGTTATTTTTATAAAGTCATTGGACAAACGTCTAAGACCGAGTATTATTTGTCTAGGTTTCCGTGATTGAAGCACGTACCGTACGTCCGAATTGCCGATAACCCGCCTTCCCACATCAACGTGAGTTCATAGCCTCGCACTCTTTTAAATGTTTTATAAATGCTTTATAAACCCGCGAGGGAGATAACATGTTAGTTTTTATAAAAGTTTGGACACCATTTGTCCCGATTGTTTGTTTATTGATTTTGGACCCGAATGATTGAATGACCCGATTGTATGACCCGATAAATGATTAATGGACCCGATAGATGAAATAAAATGGATTATTAAAGTTAGGTTATGTCACTAAAAGTCCCATTAGCATGAATTGTGAACTACCGGGAGTTGGTAGACGCTTATGCATTTAATAGTACTATTTGGGGACGATCACCCCAGTTCGCGCCTTGACGGTTGATCCCCGTCGTGCCACATTGATTGGTAAGCGAATTTATGTATGAGAAGATTTCAATAGCGTGACCTTTGTGACGACACGCTACTTTAGATGGGCAAAATTTGTATCGGGTTAGCTACCCGTTGTTGGTTTAGTAAGGTAACAATGTCATGCGGCTTGTAATAATCCGAATTAACAAAATAATAATAGACGCTCCGAATTACGATGTATTGCCTGACTAGCAATACAGGGTCATACTATTGATATTATGATTGTATTTTGGTTTTCATAACCATATTCATATAACGATTTTTATTTGATTTTATACAACGTCATAAGACGTATTGTATGATTGTTTTTACGACATTGGCTCGTATATTGATTTTTAAGGCAAATGCCTATATTATGATTTTCGATAAGGATTTGTATAAAATGATTTTGGCTATTTTATGGCCTATTATAAAGATTTGTATAAAATGATTTTGGCTATTTTACGGCCTATTACAATGATTTGTACGAATTGATTTTTGGTACTAATTTTATACCAAAGTTATATTGATGGAATTTATTAAACTCTATGAATTCACTCGGCGTTATCGCTGACCTTTTCTTTTAACATGTTTTATCTCAGGTACTTGAAGGTAATTCTCGGGAAGACGACAAGAATTCATGGCCCGCACTTAAACAATATTTTTCCATTCAAATACTTTGTAAAACTTTGTATGAAATATAATGACTTGGGACCTATGTAACTTTGATGTTTATGAATGGAAATGATTTATTATTAAACGACGCGATTTTTATGCGTTGTCTATGATGTGAGTAATGTGTTATCCCGTAACACCAACTAGTCTTCCGCTGAACTGAGTTGTATAAATTTGGGGGTGTTACAGTTAAGGATACTAGCTAGAGTAAACTTGGATAAGTAAACTCGGGTTGAGTCAAAATATTCACGACGGGCCTAATATATCAAAGATATCTAAACTTGTTAAAACCATTTTATTTATTTATTTATTTTTTACTTTATTCTTGAAATGGAAATTATTACGAGGCGATAATAAAAGGTAAGAAATTAAATAAAAATACTACTAGGCCAAAATAGATCAAAAATTTGAAAAACGTTGAAATTTTTTTTAAATTTTCCGGTTAAAAGGGGTCAAATTCATGGAAAAGGCCACTAAAATTCGATAGAAATCCCCCCTACACTTAATATAAACATTGTCCTCAATGTTTAAGCATGTGGGAGAATAAACTCCCCTATACTTAGGACATTGAGTGCGTTGTTTAAATCGAGCTAAGGAAAGGACAACTAAAGTGATTGCATTTATTCGTTTTATTTATATACAAGATTGAATCACAATAGCAAAAACTTATCGAAGGAACCGAGTACATGGGTAACACGGGAACACGGGTCTCGTCAAAAGTACCAAAAGTGGATCATTAAAGCTCATGTCCCTGCATACTCACAACACAAAACAAACAACCTACTTGGCTCCCCCTACACTTATTAGTGAAAATGGGTGAAAGGGGTGAAAAAGGTAAAAATCTAACCTAGTTATATGATGCTTGATTTTTCATCACGAGTCTCTAGCTCGACTCGAATTCCCGAATGTCATCATTCAAATAGGAAAATCATGGAAAACCGAGATTTCCAAGGGAGGAAAATCTCTCCATGATAAAGGTGAAACAAAGTCATACAAGGCATACCCCATGAAAATCCACCCGGGTCAAACACATAATTTCCATCACAAAAGGAAATAAACCCCGAGGTGGTTCGCAAATCATAGAAAAGTGGGGTATCCTTAGGCAAAAGTCTCTTACAAGGAAAGATAAGGTGGTATGGCAATGAAAGCACAAAAGTCTCTATTCCCGGATCAAACACCGGTTCCTTAACGGAAAAATAGCAAGAGGTAGTGACATTTAAGCTCAAAATATCATCAAAATCCATAGTGGGAAAGTCATCCTCTTCCAAACTCGATGTGAAAACATAAGTATCGTCAGAGTCATAGGAAAACTCTTCCTCATGAGGAAAATAGGTATTTAGAAAGATATCTAAATCCTCCTCAAATGGAATAACCTCTAAAGTAGGTATGATCTCTAAGAGTGGAGGATCCTCCTCATAAGTCATGACTTCTAAAATTGGAGTATAAAAGTCAAAAGGATTCTCCATGGAAGAATCACTCATCGAGATATGAGGTGCATTAAGATCATGGGGTGAGTCATCAAAAATAATGAGATCACTTAAAGAAGTGTCATCATTGTAGTCATCAAAAATTGGTTGATCATATATGGGTGGGTCAAAAGTCGAGTCGTCTAAGCCGAAAATAGTGTGATCACATGAAGAAGTGTCATCACTATCGGTGTCATAATTAGGAGTTTCAAGAATTTGAGGCTCTAAGGGAAGGGATGAGTTTATCACAAAATCATTTTGATTAGACTTTTCAATTCCAAAAGGATTAATAAAAATCTCATCGTTATCATAATTAAGAACATTAATCATATTGACCGACTCTTTTCCATTTGATTTCGTTGTGATTTTTCCCATTTTAAAAACTTGTTGTTCATCCCGAACCCTAAGAATTAACTCCCCTTCGGCTACATCAACTAAGGCTCTTCCGGACCTTAAGAATGGTCTACCAAGTATTAACGGAATACGACGATCCATCTCATAGTCGACGACGACAAAGTCCACGGGAAAAGTGAATGTACCGACTCGAACAAAAACATCTTCAGCAATACCAACCGGGTATGCGAGAGTTCGATTAGCTAATTCTAAAGTCATACGAGTCGGTACAAGGTCGGGTAATGACAATTGTTTCCAAACCGAAAGTGGCATAAGATTGATGCTAGTGCCGAGATCCGCTAAAGCCATACAATCATCGATTTGAGGAAACGAGCAAGGTAACACGAATCGTCCGGGATCTCCTAGCTTTTCGGGAAGCTCTTTGAGAAGAACCGTGGAACAATTCTCATTTAAACGAGTGTTCACGAGCTCAACCATTTTTTCTTTCTTATTAGGCAAATCTTTAAACATTTTGACAAATTTTGACATTTGAGCAAGTGCTTCAATAAGGCTTATGTTAACATTGACATTGGAAATCATTTTCAAAAAGTTAGAGACATGAACGTCATCTTTGGTGAGCACTTTAGCCTTGCCTAACCTACATGGATAAGGAATATTAGGCTTAGACTTAGAAGGTTGAGAAGGAGAAGGACTCGCTTCTTGAACAACCGTAGGAATAGGCTCTTTCGGCAATGGAGGACTAGAACTAGGAGTGGTAGTGGGCGGAATCACCGGAGGGGGAGTAGGATTACTCATTATGACCTCCGGGCCTTGTCTCTCCTTTATGGGCGAAGAGATGGAAGGTCCCACTAAAGTGGCTCCACTTCGAGTATTGATAGCACTCACATTAGCACGAGGGTTAATCTCGGTATTTGAAGGTAAGGCACCTTGGGGTCTAAGGGTTTGCAACATAGTCAAAAATCTCTTATCATTGGACTCTTGCATTTGTCTAGTGGATTCTTGCATTGCTTTCATGATTTTCTCATGTTCGGTCAATTTTTGTAGAACCAAGTCCATTTGAGGATTTTGCATGTTCATTTGATTAAACCCTTGATTAGGAAAACCTTGATTTTGAAATTGAGATTGAAAACCGTTGTTATTATAAAAGCCTTGATTATTATTTTGAAACCCTTGGTTTTAACCATTAAAATTCCCTTGATTAGCATTCCCTTGAAAATTACCCATTTGAGGACCTTGGTTCCTATTTTGGTATTGGGTATTTTGGGCGGGTGGGGGTGGTCTTTGTGGTGCTACAAAACCCGAGGGAGCCAAATAATTAGTACTACTGTAAGACAAATGGTTATCATCAACATTAGGTTTAAATGGAACCCTTTCATTAGCATTAAAAGCACAAACTTGTTGTTGTTGATTATAAACCTTGTCACAATTGAAATATGAATGTGGTCCACCACAAGTCTCACACGTTTCACTATTTTCTTTCACGGCATGCACATGTGTAGTGAGGGCGTCGGTTTTTAGAGCAAGGTGTTTCACAATTGAAGTAAGCTCCTTAATTTGATTATTCACCTCATTATTACTAGAACTAGCACTTGCCATAGTAGCCCTAATATTCTTAGTTTGCACTTTTGCCTTGTTCTCAATAATGGCCCAAGACTCGTTCATGGTTTTCACAAGAATATTGCCCCCACGTGGCACTATTAAGTGAGTCTTGGTCATTTAGAGTCAAACCATTGTAAAACGTATTTATTTGATGCACTTTGGTGAAACCGTGTTGTGGACATTTTCTCAAAAGCTCTTTAAATCGATCCCAAGACTCACTAAACGTTTCTCCATATTTTTGCTCAAAGGTGATTATTTCATTCCTTAAAGAAGTGGTCCGTGATGGTGGGAAAAAGTAATTAATGAACTTGGTCTCTAAGTCGATCCATGTTGTAATACTTTGGGGTGGTTCCTTATCGAGCCAAATCTGGGCTTGTCCCTCGAGGGAAAAAGGAAAAAGTTGTAGGCGAACTGCCTCTTGTGGCACCCCATTGTATTTGACGGTATTAGCTAATTGGATGAAACGTTTGATATGAGCGTGTGGGTCATCATTAGTACGGCCTAAAAATGGTGTAGCGGAAACCATTTGAATAAAATCCGGTTTAAGTTCAAAATGATTAGCTCCAATGGTCGGCACCACAATCGCGTCATCGTTTCCTTCAACGTGAGATTGAAGAATCTCAATCATTGGTCGATTATCCGTTGCCATCGTTATGTCGAAAGCTCGATTCTCGGATCGGCTTGAATGACGGACTTTTTGTTTTTCTTCATCTTCTTCTTCTTTTTGGAAGAATTGGAAGAATTTGGTACACCACTCGGTATGTATGTACGCGCGCGAGTGCGCATACAATTAAAACTTTGGAATGAGGTAGGTGACCTCGGTCGACTTTGAGAGGAAAAGGATTTTCCCTCTCGAGGAGCAATATGAAAAATCTACAAAAATAGATACGTAATTACTAATTAAGTTGGCAAACCAATAATCGGTCGTTCCTCTCAATATACGCACAAGCAAGCGGGGAAACGAGGTGGCACAAAGCACTTAAAAACCTTTTTCCTTAGACGGCCTTTTATAGCGCGTCGCCTTATACCCACCTTATAGTTTGTATATTTTGAGTTCAAACGTCTTACTAGTATTTATCTATTTTGCCTCTTTATTTTGTTTAAGATTCGACTACAATAGTTAGGTGATGAAATCCCAACTAAGGCTTATTTGAAAAGTAGGTAAGTTATTGTGCTACGTAATATACTATAGTAAAAGAAAAATCTTTTTGTATTTTTTTTAGAAAAATATATATTCACAAGAAAAACGAAAGAAATCGAACTAAAAATTAACACTAATATGTAATATTTTTGGTGTAATACTTTTAGGAAAAAGTATTACGTTTTGGAATTTTTTAATTTTTTGGTGCAATTCTTAGGAAAGAAATTGTTTTTGTGATTTTTTAATTTTTTTGTATTTTTAATCTTTTTGATTTTTTTGTATTTTTGACTTTTGTGCAAGAAACGTAACGTTCAAAGAGAACGGGTCCCAAAATCCAAACGTCTTCACGAAAAATTGTCAATCGTACAAGCGAAGCGGCAGCGGCGCCATTTGAAACTATGGTTTTTAGTCCAATTAATTTTCGTTCCACGGATCGACTCGAATTGATTTTCGATTAAAACGTAAGATTATATTTGTTTTTGGTAAATCGTATTTTTGTTGTCTTTTTAGACTAATTATATTTAAAATTAAAAACTGATTTAATTAAATCTATTTTAAAACTAATTGAAAATATAAACCTATGTAAAAATTAAACCAATTAAAACTATTTTAAATGAAAGCTATTTTAAACGAATTCAAAAATCTAATTTAAACAAATTTTAATAAACAAACTATTTTAAAATAAATCTAATTTAAATCTAATTAATTTGAAACTAAAAAGAACTTTTAAATGAAATTTTATAAAAACTAATTCAAATTTAAAGAAAGTAAATAAAATTTTATTTTTAGTCTTTTTATATTTTATAAAAACTGAATAAAAAAACTGAATAAAACTTTTAATTAAATTCAAAATAAACTAAAAACTTGTAATTAAATTAATTTAAAACTGCAACTGATTAAAAAGGCGATATTAATTAAGTTGAGCAAATATAAACACAAAAGAAGCAAGAGAGGAGTTGGCAGGGGCGCTGGGTATAGATGTGAGAGGTCTGGGGTTCGAACCCCAGCCCAAACAAAATTATGCTATATATTTTTAACTTTTTGCTGAACTTAGATTTTGGACAAGATAAAGCCTCAGACCAATTGGGTCTGAGGTTATAGCAGCGAATAAGCAAAAAGCAGTCAAATAAGCCAAGCCAAACAATAAACTGATACAAATAAGCAGGAAATAAATAAGCTAGATAAGCAGAAACAAATAAGCTAGATTAGAAATCTAATCTAATAAGCAAAATTAGTATATCACAAATAAGCAGAAAAGATAAATAAGCATCAAAACTTAATAAAAAACAAATACGCAATCGAACAAACAATAAGCTAAAAATACCACTAAACTAAATAAGCAAAATAGCCTAATAACTATAAGCAAAAAAAAATCAATTTTAAGCCGAAAATTAAAATAGCATAACTCGAGCCCAACAGATAAGCAGTTAATGAAACCGATCCACAATGAAACCAAAGCAGATTAAGCATAAACAGGAACTAATTAGCAAATCTAAACATACTATCCAAACTAATAAACAAACTAGATTTTATACAAACTGAAACAAAGCAAATCAGCAGACAAATCTAAGATATGAACTAAAACTTAAATAGCAAATATATATTAAAACTTAAACCAGAAAATTTAAAAGAGATTAAGAATAGAACCTATTGACGTTAACCGTTGTGACGAAGACGAGGCGCTGAGCCGTCTTAACAAACCGCATCAACACCACCTTAATTTATCATCATCATCTCGGCTCCCACACTCGATCCAAAATAGAAACATATGAACAGTACCTTTTTCTTATTTTCCCAGTAGGGGAAAATTTTCTTCCACACTTTCTTTCTCTTTTTTTTCTTTTTTTTATGAATATTAATAACGAATGAACAGTAACAAAATTATGATTCCAAACAGTTAAATAAACGCCGAGATTAAAGACTAATAACTTTGCAAAAATTAAAAATTGAGACGAAAATAATTTAAACTATCTTTTCATTAATATAAAATTAAAGATTACAAGTGCTGGAATTAAAAAAAAAATACAAGATTAAACCTATCTAATTTACTGAAAATAAAAAGTAAAGAGAAAGCTATCTTAACATTACAGAATGAATGGGTTTTATAGGCAAACCCTAAAACTTGGTGATCACGTAGAAAGATCTTGGCCATCTATTCTTCATTCCTCTCTTCTCTTTCTTGATCAACGGCTGAAATTCATCCATGAGCCACGGATTGCCCTCGTGGCGTAGATTGTGCTTCTTCCAAGATGATGTGTCATCTTTTTATAGGTGGATTGGTGGGGGTGATGTGTTTCATCCAATAAGAGAAGGGAAAGGAGCCACGTCGGAGAGAGAGATGAGGACCACTCCAGTGTTTGCTCCCTGAAAACTTGGGGTTTTAATTTGTAAACGTGTGAATCACACGTTTTTGGTGAAACCCCCAATTTTTATGGGGTATTTTTGATGTGGTGATTTTAGGGTTTGTGTAAAAAAATGGTGGAGGAGGGGGCTGCGTTTTACCTGAGAGAGAGAAGGGAGGAAAAACGTTTTTGTGTGTTTTAATTGTTAAAAGTGAAAGAAATGAGTAAATAAAAAAAAGCGTTTTGTTAAAAACATAATGGGGGAAGGTAAAGAAAAGAAACACGTGGGGTGAGGTGAGTAAATGTGTTGACTGGGTGAGGTTTGGGTGTTGACCGAGTGAGGTGGGGATCGGGTGTGGGAGGGTATACGGTAGGGTGGGTGAATTGTTTATTTACACTTATGTGAGGGTGAGAGTATGGTAGGGGTGTTCCGTTTTATTTTGTTAACAAACCACATGGGCTTTGGCCCAGCTCTTCCAACCATCTCATTGATTTACAAGCTAGGCCCAATTTCATCCGTGTATATTTTTTACTTGCAAATGGGCTTTTAGCCTAAAAATCCATCCGTAAGTTAGCATTGGGCTTTAATTGGGCTTTTGACCCAATAACAAATAATCCATATCCCTTATTGGGTTTTAAGGCCCAATAAGAACATGTGGGTCCCACAAAGCTCGAATATTTCCAAAAAGATTTAACCCGCTAAAAACGAACTTGATTTCGGCTTCTTTGATAATTTCTTCAAAACCGTGTCGGTTTACGTGAACTTGGGCACACTTTTGGTCTTTGACTTCGTCTTTGTCTCTTTTTGGACTTTTCTTCAACATTTGACCGTGAAATCCCGTGTTTTCTCTTCTTTTGATCATTTGTACCTATTTAAACACAAAAACACAAAACCACGCGTAATTCCTACTTTTACGACATTAAACACATGATTAGGTCTCGTTTTTCCTTGATTTTAGTGGCAAAAGGATAAGTGTTTACACACTTATTAAATCCCCTACATTTGACCACTGCAATGACCCCATGCAATGCTTTATTTTAAGGCATAAAAGTTACATTTTTCTCATAATTAACCCATCTTAGCCTTTATTAAGATATACTATTACTACTACGATAAAAAGAAATAAAGCTTTAAAGGAAACAAAAGTTATAACAATTTATTAATTGGAAATTATTTGATGGAAGAAACTTGTAAAGAAATCTAAGACTTGAATTAGGGCTTTAGTGTCATGAATATTAATCACCCTCAAGTTTCACGTTCCCCATACCAAGCTTAAAAACGAGATCATTGAAACTACAAGTTAGCACAACTAACACTTACTCATGTGGTTTAATTAATCACTTAGACCCCCTTATTCCTACGGTGTATATCTTGTATTTTATTATTTCGTCTTGAATGATCACGAGGATGCATTTTTGATTTATTTGATAATTTATTAAGGCCGAAAATAAAGTGGGACGATTTAATCAATAGTTATCTAAAGGACAAAATCTTTTAAAACTGCTTCTCGAAACCTCATAAAGTTCATATCTTGGCATAACTCGTTTCACGATTTGAGACCTTTCTCGGACCGATATTTGGCTTGTACTTCAAACTTCAAATCTTGAGAGACGATCTTGAAATTATGGTCTTCTCTTCATTTTGGTATACATCTTCATTCGGAGTGAAAGATGCTTCAAACGTTGACCACGACTTCTTCATTCATCCTCTTCTTTATTTAGGATTTTGATATACAACGATCCCCCTCCTTTTCGGACTTGGTTCTATTTATCCTCATACCTTGTTAGGGTCTTTTTGGATAGACTTCTCCATGATCTTTAGGGGAGTAATTGCTTCTCGTCGTGTGTCTTGATCCATCATATTGATTTGGATTAATGATCTTCACAATCTCTTAGGATCTTTAGCAAAAAGTGAATCCTCATGCCTTGTGAGGGCCTTTTTGGACTCGGATATCCTCATGCCTTGTTAGGGCCTTTTTGGATAAGCCAATCTTCGCGTCCCGTTTCAATAAGTTATGCCTTGGCTATGAACTCTAATTAATACCGAGCAACTTTTAAACGATCTTGTGCTAGAAGCTAAGTAACCTTTTAAATCGTACAACCTTATTTATTGAAAATATTTTTATTAACAAGTGATGGGAGAAAAAGCTCATAACTAACTCACATAAGTTAATGAAAGAATACCAAACTTATAATTAACTCTATCATCTCTCGTTCTCCACAATTTAAAATCTCAAGGAATGAGACTCGTGGATGCTTAGCCTAATAAACCAATTAAGGTCCATATGGTTAAGGATACTAGCTAGAGTAAACTTGGATAAGTAAACTCGGGTTGAGTCAAAATATTCACGACGGGCCTAATATATCAAAGATATCTAAACTTGTTAAAACCATTTTATTTATTTATTTATTTTTGACTTTATTCTTGAAATGGAAATTATTACGAGGCGATAATAAAAGGTAAGAAATTAAATAAAAATACTACTAGGCCAAAATAGATCAAAAATTTGAAAAACGTTGAATTTTTTTTTAAATTTTCCGGTTAAAAGGGGTCAAATTCATGGAAAAGGCCACTAAAATTCGATAGAAATCCCATTTGAAACTATGGTTTTTAGTCCAATTAATTTTCGTTCCACGGATCGACTCGAATTGATTTTCGATTAAAACGTAAGATTATATTTGTTTTTGGTAAATCGTATTTTTGTTGTCTTTTTAAACTAATTATATTTAAAATTAAAAACTAATTTAATTAAATCTATTTTAAAACTAATTGAAAATATAAACCTATGTAAAAATTAAACCAATTAAAACTATTTTAAATGAAAGCTATTTTAAACAAATTCAAAAATCTAATTTAAACAAATTTTAATAAACAAACTATTTTAAAATAAATCTAATTTAAATCTAATTAATTTGAAACTAAAAAGAACTTTTAAATGAAATTTTATAAAAACTAATTCAAATTTAAAGAAAGTAAATAAAATTTTATTTTTAGTCTTTTTATATTTTATAAAAACTGAATAAAAAAACTGAATAAAACTTTTAATTAAATTCAAAATAAACTAAAAACTTGTAATTAAATTAATTTAAAACTGCAACTGATTAAAAAGGCTATATTAATTAAGTTGAGCAAATATAAACACAAAAGAAGCAAGAGAGGAGTTGGCAGGGGCGCTGGGTATAGATTCGAGAGGTCTGGGGTTCGAACCCCAGCCCAAACAAAATTATGCTATATATTTTTTACTTTTTGCTGAACTTAGATTTTGGACAAGATAAAGCCTCAGACCAATTGGGTCTGAGGTTATAGCAGCGAATAAGCAAAAAGCAGTCAAATAAGCCAAGCCAAACAATAAACTGATACAAATAAGCAGGAAATGAATAAGCTAGATAAGCAGAAACAAATAAGCTAGATTAGAAATCTAATCTAATAAGCAAAATTAGTATATCACAAATAAGCAGAAAAGATAAATAAGCATCAAAACTTAATAAAAAACAAATACGCAATAGAACAAACAATAAGCTAAAAAAACCACTAAACTAAATAAGCAAAATAGCCTAATAACTATAAGCAAAAAAAATCAAATATAAGCCGAAAATTAAAATAGCATAACTCGAGCCCAACAGATAAGCAGTTAATGAAACCGATCCACAATGAAACCAAAGCAGATTAAGCATAAACAGGAACTAATTAGCAAATCTAAACATACTATCCAAACTAATAAACAAACTAGATTTTATACAAACTAAAACAAAGCAAATCATCAGACAAATCTAAGATATGAACTAAAACTTAAATAGCAAATATATATTAAAACTTAAACCAGAAAATTTAAAAGAGATTAAGAATAGAACCTATTGACGTTAACCGTTGTGACGAAGACAAGGCGCTGAGCCGTCTTAACAAACCGCATCAACACCACCTTAATTTATCATCATCATCTCGGCTCCCACACTCGATCCAAAACAGAAACATATGAACAGTACCTTTTTCTTATTTTCCCAGTAGGGGAAAATTTTCTTCCACACTTTTTTCTCTTTTTTTTTATGAATATTAATAACGAATGAACAGTAACAAAATTATGATTCCAAACAACTAAATAAACGCGGAGATTAAAGATTAATAACTTTGCAAAAATTAAAAATTGAGACGAAAATAATTTAAACTATCTTTTCATTAATATAAAATTAAAGATTACAAGTGCTGGAATTAAAAAAATACAAGATTAAACCTATCTAATTTACTGAAAATAAAAAGTAAAGAGAAAGCTATCTTAACATTACAGAATGAATGGGTTTTATAGGCAAACCCTAAAACTTGGTGATCACGTAGAAAGATCTTGGCCATCTATTCTTCATTCCTTTCTTCTCTTTCTTGATCAATGGCTGAAATTCATCCATGAGCCACGGATTGCCCTCGTGGCGTAGATTGTGCTTCTTCCAAGATGATGTGTCATCTTTTTATAGGTGGATTGGTGGGGGTGATGTGTTTCATCCAATAAGAGAAGGGAAAGGAGCCACGTCGGAGAGAGAGATGAGGACCACTCCAGTGTTTGCTCCCTGAAAACTTGGGGTTTTAATTTGTAAACGGGTGAATCACACGTTTTTGGTGAAACCCCCAATTTTTATGGGGTATTTTTGATGTGGTGATTTTAGGGTTTGTGTAAAAAAAATGGTGGAGGAGGGGGCTGCGTTTTACCTGAGAGAGAGAAGGGAGGAAAAACGTTTTTGTGTGTTTTAATTGTTAAAAGTGAAAGAAAGGAGTAAATAAAAAAAAGCGTTTTGTTAAAAACATAATGGGGGAAGGTAAAGAAAAGAAAAACACGCGGGGTGAGGTGAGTAAATGTGTTGACTGGGTGAGGTTAGGGTGTTGACCGAGTGAGGTGGGGATCGGGTGTGGGAGGGTATACGGTAGGGTGAGTGAATTGTTTATTTACACTTGTGTGAGGGTGAGAGTATGGTAGGGGTGTTCCGTTTTATTTTGTTAAAAACCACATGGGCTTTGGCCCAGCTCTTCCAACCATCTCATTGATTTACAAGCTAGGCCCAATTTCATCCGTGTATATTTTTTACTTGCAAATGGGCTTTTAGCCTAAAAATCCATCCGTAAGTTAGCATTGGGCTTTAATTGGGCTTTTGACCCAATAACAAATAATCCATATCCCTTATTGGGTTTTAAGACCCAATAAGAACATGTGGGTCCCACAAAGCTCGAATATTTCCAAAAAGATTTAACCCGCTAAAAACGAACTTGATTTCGGCTTCTTTGATAATTTCTTCAAAACCGTGTCGGTTTACGTGAACTTGGGCACACTTTTGGTCTTTGACTTCGTCTTTGTCTCTTTTTGGACTTTTCCTCAACATTTGACCGTGAAATCCCGTGTTTTCTCTTCTTTTGATCATTTGTACCTATTTAAACACAAAAACACAAAACCACGCGTAATTCCGACTTTTACGACATTAAACACATGATTAGGTCTCGTTTTTCCTTGATTTTAGTGGCAAAAGGATAAGTGTTTACACACTTATTACACTCCGAGAAGATCTATTGACAGAAGCTCACAGCTCTCCATTCTCTATTCATCCAGGATCCACCAAGATGTATCATGACATTAAACAACAATCTGGTGGAGTGGCATGAAACAGGATGTTGCTACTTTCGTATCCAAGTGTTTAACCTTCCAGCAGGTTAAGATTGAGAATCAGCGGGCTAGTGGTTTACTGCAACCGTTAGAGATTCCCACATGGAAGTGGGACAAAATCTCCATGGATTTCGTCACCGGACTTCCGCTTACTCAGAGCAAACATGATGCTATATGGGTCATAGTTGATCGTTTGACCAAGTAAGCTCATTTTCTTCCGATTCGCAAGGACTTCTCAGTTAGCAAATTGTAGATATATTCCTTAAGGATATCATACGACTACATGGAACTCCTTCAGACATTATATCAGATCGAGATCCTCATTTCACGTCAAAATTCTAGAAAGGTATGCAGAAAACTTGGGGCACTAAACTTAAGCTTAGCAATGCCTTTCATCCTCAGACCGATGGTCACTCGGAGCATACCATTCAGACCTTGGAAGACATGTTGCAGGCTTGTGTATTGGAATGGTCAGAAGTTGCGACGACTACATCTGTTTAGTAGAGTTTGCCTACAACAACAGTTGGCATGCAAGTATTAAATGTGCACCTTTTGAGATGCTTTATAGCAGAAAGTGTCGTGCTCCAATATGTTCGGATCAAGTTGGAGAACGAATCCTTGAAGGACCAAAAATGATAGAGTTGACCAATTAGAAGGTTTCCATCGCCAAGGAGAAGCTACAGGAAGCTCGTGCTCGACAGAAGAGCTATGCTGATAAACATCGTAGAGATCTAGCGTTTAATATCGACGACCATGTTTTCCTTAAAGTATCACCGGCACGTGGTGTGAAGCGTTTTGGACTCAAGGGCAAGCTCAATCCTCGTTTCATCAAACCATTTGAAATCCTTGAATGTGTCGGTGAAGTATCATATCATCTAGCTTTACCTCCCCAGCTATCTCATGTGTATGATGTATTCCATGTATCCTTACTCAGAGGTAACAGTTACCATCCATTGCATAAGGTTACGTATCCATTCGAGCAGATTCGAGAGGATCTATCTTATATCGAGGAACCTGAGAAAGTTCTCGATTACCAAGAAGGAGTCATGAGGAGAAAGACAATTCCATTTGTTAAAATTCTTTGGAGGGATCATTCTGAGCGGGAAGCCACTTGGGAAGCGGAGGAGTCTATCCAGACTTCTTACCCTCATTTCCAGTTCTGACTCGGGTATGTCATTTTCATCTTACATGTCTTTCAAGCTTTTATGTCCATTCAGCGTTTATTATCTCATCAGCTTATCATATCTCTAATTCAAGGACGAATTATTCTTTTAGAGGGGAAGACTTGTAAAACCCGCCTTAAAATCCTAAGATCATTAAATGCATGAATTTACGGTTAAATTTAAACTTTCTAATTAATTAATATACGCCATGAATTATGAATATGTAATACGAATTATATGTATATTAATTAATTATTGTAAGTATTACGTACGTAAACACGATTAAAAATGCACGATAAGTATACACGTATAATACTTAAGATTTACAAGTTACAAAAACACGAACGTTTAACGAACACACACGCTAATATTTTAAGTCACGAATAATAAATGGATTGTTATATATGTGAGTGTAGGTCGGCGTCCAAACAAGCAAGAAAAGGACCAAAGGCCAATCCATTAACTAAATCCTCATTTACATAAAATAAGGATTATCATAATACATAATCATAGAAAAGTAAAACCCTAAACACTTTCTCCTTCCTCATCTTCTTCCTTGGCCACGGCAACTCAGCAAAACCACAAGGACGATCGTTTTGATTTTTGTTTTGATATGGTAACGTGTTCGTCTTCATTCCCTTTTATCACACGTATTTGGTATCACTCAAATCTTTCTTTGTTTTTATTTAATGATCACTAAAACAATGCATGAACATGAAAAAAAATCATAGATCTATCAAGATTTTAAAAACAAATAATGATTTGGGGGTTTGTTTGTCTCGATCGCAGCCTAACCGAGACCACTAGGGTCTCTGTGGTGTCGCGTGACCAACAGCCGCAAGCCCATTGGGGGCTCGACGTTGGATTTAAACCACCAGCCGCAACCTATGGTTGTCGGTGGTGGTGTTGTTGTTGACAGCCGCAAGGACCAAGACCCACGGTGGTGTTCTTGGCCCAAGAAGTGGGAACCGGGGCCCAAGAGGGGGGCTCGGTGGGTATTAGACACGAGCAGGGGGAACCCCAGCTTTGGCTGGGGGTTGTTTGGTTCGAGCACAAAAACGAGTCGAGAGCCTTTGGTTCTCAGTGAGGTGTTTGTGGCTCAGACGAGTCAGGCAGCGAGGCCACAGCCTTCGGGCTTTGGTGCTCGGTTGTCGGGTCTCAGGTTGGGGCTCGAGAACTTGATATTTTTAAAGAACACGTAATTAAACCAATTATGAAAATAATTTACGTTATGTTTTAATTAATTAATTGTATTAAATAATTTATGGTTTAATTAAAATAAAAACTTTGGTTATGTTTATTTAAATAAAATCATGATATAACATGTATGTACATTATTTATATAAACTTATGATATAATAATTATTAATTTAATTATTCATGTACATTGAACTAATTAATTAAAACGTAGGTTAAATTAATTAATATCTTTAAGGTAAAGTTTAATAATATGAAATATGTAGTATTAGTAATTAATATTTACTTATGATAACATGACATGACATTATTAATTAATAATAATATGTTAAGCTAAGTATTTATTAATTATTAAACTTTATGGTATAATTATACATGATATAAAATAAGCATACAATTAATTATGCAAACTTTCTATTTTTTGAAACTTACTATTTAAAGAAACTTACTATTTTTGGAAAGTTACTATATATGGAAACCTGCTATTTTTAGAAAGTTACTATATATAGAAACCTGCTATTTTTAGAAAGTTACTCATTATGTTATAACAAGTACTATAACACTTAAAACATGAAACACATGAATCTAAAACACATGAAACTATAAGAAACACATGATTACAACATGAAATAATAAGACAAGACAAGAACAAGTATAATAAGTATGAACACGTCAAGTAAACTAATTAACAAGTATGTATAAGTAAACCGAATCTTATTCATGTTCCTTCATTATATAACTATTATGAAGTCGGGGTGATCTTCTACGTTCGTTTTCGTCTTCATTTACTGGAAATAAGGTACGGATATTCCGTCCTTCAGTAAGGACATTCTTTCCTATACTTAGGATTTCCCCGTTTGCAGCCATCTGTTTTTCCTAGTAGTTTAAGTGTCTTAAACACAACAATATATGTATGATTATTTTAGATTGCCTGAGCTATATACATGCATGCCAGTTTCACCTAGTTATGGGGGTTCCATAACCATAGCACTGGAGGCACCGGTTTTATGACTCTTCTGCGGTGAGAGTGATTGCTTGCAGCGTCCCTTTATAATATTTGGCCTTTGTTATTATTATCATGTGGGGCGAATGGGTGCATCCTTGGACAATTAGTATGATTTCATGGTAACTGCGGTGTGTTCCTTGCATCCGTTACAGGAGCTGATCCTTCTACTCATTTTATATATTAATTATAGGCAGCCCCTCTAATTGCATGACGAGGTCACCCCTCTAATTATTCATGCACGTTAATATAACATGATCTATATGGGCTCCGGGCATACTTAAAATACAGATTTTTAAGATAAACTAAACATAAGTCTTTTCAGAATTATAAACTAGTCTTATGAACTTAAATCGGGTTTTCCATGACATTTAATTATTTCGCTGCTATTCATTTCATTTTATTACTTGCTTATGTTTATGCTTTACATTCTATGTTATATATAATAGCACTCTGAGCTTATTGCTCAGCCGTATTTCTTTTTCCCTGTCCCAATACGGCAGGCACTAAAGGGCAAATCTAGGATTTCAAGAGTACGTCTTCTTTCATTCTTTAATGCATTTACATACTTTTGCTTTGTTGGACATTGTTTAGTCATTTCCTTTACATTCTTACTTATGCATTTCGTATGTGGAGCTTATGTGGGATTCGATGTTTGTTTCTGGATTCTTTTATGGTCATTTAATGTTTTAGACATTTACCTTGCATGCTTTGATGACACGCCATAATTATCCTATGATATTCCATTTATCAAAATGGGGTGTTATAAAATTAGTATACTCTAGCTATTCAATTTTTATTAATCGACTTTGGAAAAGGTACAATAAACTCAACGTACCTATGTTTCTTTTATAGTGCAAGGAACACATAGAATATTCTATTTAGATAAGTATATCACATACGATATACTCTCAATATAACTAGAACATATCTTTACTAAAGATATTTCAGTCCTTAGCTATACTAGCATTACTTACATTTAGCTTTGCAATACTTAGCATGTACCACACTAACACTAACAGTACTTACTATACTAACGGTACTTAGTACATAACTAACGGTACTTGGTACTTTTACAAATAATTCCAAACACAATGTATTTGTGAATACTTGGATTAGTCATGTGTAAATCCATTGTATATGTGTATATTTAGATTTGTCTTGTATGGATCCAAGTTACATGTGTATACTTGGATATGTCTTATTGAGTTGTAATAAGTTATGTGTGTTAGTTCTCACTAAACTATAAAGTGATGTATGTATGTGTCTTGTCAGTTCTCACTAAATTTGAAAGTGAAGAGTCATGAAGATTGGTTCTAGCTTTTGATTAGAACTTGACATCTAGCCTTGTGTAGGAAAAGAAGATGGGCGACGAAAATTGGTTCTAGCTTTCGATTAGAACTCGACATCTAGCCTTGTTTCGGAAAATGGTGAAGTAGGCGATGTGTGTAGATTGGTCCTAGCTAAGATTAGGTCTCGACATTTAGCTTTGTGTCGGAAAATAATGTAAGCAACGTTGTAAGGTTTTCTCCGCCAAGAAGGGAGCTTGTGGATATAGTGGAAATATTGAGTAATGTGTACTCGAGGAGTGGATTAGGAACGAGGATAAAGCTTCATTGCCGAACCACTATAAATCTTGGTGTCGTACCTTAGGTTGTCTCTTTCTTTACTCTTTACTTATGCTTTTATTCTGACATTGCATTTCATTGTCACTAGATATTGTTAATACATTATTTTTGAACCTAACAACTATGAAACTAGTTTCAAGTATAAGGTAATTTTGGGACAAACCTAATTGAAAGGATTTTAATTAAGACCTTAAACAAGAGAAACTATTCAACCCCCCCTCCTTTCTAGTTTCTACATGTTATGTGTTAACTATAAGAATTTGAAAATTTGGTTGGAAATTTTTGCTTTTGTGCCTTACTTGGTATGATGAATGGGTTCTCACAACCTGAACTACCGAATCAACATATTCCTATATGTTGTAAACACAATGTATAAATCAAGTCTAAATTCTAAAAGTAATATAATAAGTATATTATGACTAAGAACATCTCAAATATAACTATGATGCCCTAAATTCCTTTGGAAACCCTAGAATCCCTATAAATGAGTTGTAAACTCAAGAATGGTGAACTATGAATGTACAATACATATGAATAAGTAATCAAGGATTATGAACAAGTTATAAACTAACATTTGGAAGTATAATTTCATCTTATAATACTAAGTATAAACCATATAAAGCTAAGTACAAGAATTAAGACCTAATAACCAAGATTAGTACCTAAAACCTATTTCATAATGAATTAAAACCTAATCTTTTGCAACCAATTATAAAACTCAACTAAGTATAATACTAAGACTATAATTTCATTTCAAGTTAATGTACAAATATTTAAAGCACAAAGTACATGTTTTTAAAGCATGCAATTCTAATTAAACCCATTACCTCCTAGGATATGATTAACCTATACAAACCCTTAAACTAAGTGTGTAGACTCCTCAGAAACCTTAAAACATCATATAAGACATAGAATAAGTTTAAATGATGATATAAACACTAATTAACCAAAGTACAAAGTCATCAGGCGTAATGACCTAAAAACCCTTATACTAAGCCTTTCACTTAGAATCAAAACCTAGTCTTTTAGGACAAGTCTACAAACACTCATAGCATTACACTTAGGTTATAAAATTATATTATGACAATGTACAAGTACCCTAAACCACAAGGTACAAAATTTTAATGCATGACTTATAAATTAGGTCAAAATAGGTATTTTCGCCCTTTGGACATATTTACCTAGAATAACTTAGTAAAACCAATGTAGAGACTTCATAAACACACTGAGGACAATGTAGGATGTATAAATTGAGTTTACATCAGTAGCAAAATAAAGAATAATGGATTTAACAAGGATTTAACCTTAGATCATTATAGACCCTAATCTAGCTAGGTTTTCTTCCCAATTTCACTTCAAACCTTTGTTAAACTCAAGGACCTAAACTTCTTAGTTACAATGTGTAAACCCTAATTATACCCTAATCCATCACTAATAATTTTCCTAAATCTCTAATTACAAGAATTACAAAGCTACAAAGTTACAAGCCCTAGATATGCATTTGACTAGGTTTTTCCCTCCAAAAATGCATTTAAACTCGTTCCATCCCAATTTCAAACTTAGAATCAGATCTAATAGATATTTTGAGATATTTGTAAGTAGGTGGATAAGCTACTTGAAGACTACACATCACCGTTCCTATTATAATCTTACCGTGACTAATTTAATACCACAAGACCTAGATATTTTGATTCTAGCTTCCATTGTTTATTCCTAGACTTGAATAGACTCTCCTAGAACTCATTAGTCACCTTAATACTGCTCTTACACGTTTCATTCCTTAGCTTGGAGCTTAGGGGTTGAAAACTAGTATAAATAGCAACATAAACCTTACATTGTAAACTTGTACCCCATTCCTCTTTACCTGTAACACCCTATTTGTTAAGATGGAATGCTACAGTAAAATATGGTGTGTCATCAAAGCATGCAAGGTAAATGTCTAAACATTCGTGACCATAAATAGAAATACCAAAATCAAACATCAAGAGTCTAAGTAACTCACACACAAGAAATATTAAGTACTGAAAATGAAAGGACTAAACAATGTCCAAAAGAAGTAAAGTATGAGAAAGTAGGAATAAATGCATAAGGTAAAAGAGGCCAGATAGCTTCCATTCGAATGCACATACTCTGGAGTTCCTACTTGCGACCTTAGGTACCTACCGTTTGGGAACATGGAAATGGAAAACGGCAGAGCATAACGCTCAGTGCACGGATATACAATAAAGCATAGAAACATAGAGTAATGAAAGCATAAAAGAGCATATAAATCATGGAAAGTAGCGGAAATGAATAAGTCCTGGGAAAACCTAGATGTATGTCATGTTTACTGGTTTTAGTTCTGAAAACATAGCTTATGTTACTCATGAAAATCTGTATTAGTTTAATATACCAAAAGCCAATATTGGTCATGAGGTCAACAACGTGCATGAATACTTGGAGGGGTGCCTCGTCATGCAAATTAGAGGGGGTGCCTCTAATTAATTGGTACTTGGTAGGAGGGATCAGCTCCTTGTGCAAGGCACACACCACATTCACCATGAAAATCTTGACTGAAACTAAACCTAGGATGCACCCATACGAACCACATGATAATAATAATATAATAATGGCCAAATAACTAAAAGGGACGCCACGAGCTATCACTCCACCGTGGTGAAGTCATAACACTAGTGCCTATAGTGTTATGGTTATGGTTCCTCCATAACTAGGTGAAACTGGTCATGCATGTATATGGCTAAGGTAACTAATAAAACATAAGCATTTAATCTGTAACTACTGAGGAAAATAGTTGGCTGCATACGAGAAATCCTAAATAAGGAAGAGGTTGTCCTTACTGAAGGACGGAAAATCCGTACCTTGTTTCCAGTAGAAGCTAACGGAAACACTAAAGAACCTACTCCGCCTTGACGGATAATACTACATAAGAATGGGAACGTGTATGAGTTGTCTGAAATACAGATGTTTTACCGGTTCTGTGTGTTATCAGCTTGTTATACTTATTCTCTCATGTTTTAGTGTTTACTGTGTTATCTGTAGTTATACTGATGTTCAGTAGTGTATTATGCATGTAATAGTGTATTATAATACTTGTATTGTAATACTAAGTAACTTTCTAAAAATAGCAGGTTTCCATAAATAGAAAGTTTCTAAAAATAGAAAGTTTCCAAAAATAGTAAGTTTCCATAATTAGAAATAAGCTGGATTATTAATAATATGTAAAGTTTAATTAGTATAATATAAGTCATGGTTTAAAGGTAGTAGCTTATTAATTAAATAACTTGGTTAATTAATTAAACTATATGTTATAAGAATTTAATTAAAAATACATGTTTTAATCAAATTAAGCTAAGTAAAATACGTTAGGTTATACATGAAATATTAATTTTAATATTTAACCTAAGTCATGAATTTAATTAAATTAAATGGCCTAAGAAATAATTTAATTAAACATATTTCTGATTTTAATATTTTCCCGAAACCCGAACCCGTGTTTTAAAAATTAACTCGAGCCCGAAACCCGTGGTCACATATAAGCTGAGCTAAACAGCCCAACCACTGGCTAGAACGGCTAGCCGGTTGCCACTGGTGGCTCTCGGTTCCCACTGTCAAGCCACGGCAGCCACTGCCGAGCCTGGTTCACACCGGTTCCCACCGGTTCGTGACCGGTTCCCTTTGTTTTGTTGTTCGGTTCCAACTGTTAGCACCAAAAGCCCCACCGAGACCCTATTGGTCTCGGTTGGCACTTGATCCAAGCCAAAAACCATACCCCGACTCGCGGTCGGGGTTCCCTTGTGTCGTCCGAGCCCAAACCAACCAAGTCGAGCCCTTTGAGGGTCTCGGTGGTGGTGATGAAGACAAGCCGAGAGCCCCATGGCTCTCGGTGGTGTCTCGGCTGAACCAAAGCACGAACCAAACACCCCCTTTTCCATGTTTTAATTAATCCCCATGTTTTATATCACTTGTTTTTATGATTAATTAAAATAAGAACATGAATTCAACAAAGCATTAAAAAGAAAAGAAGGTTTTTTATTTACCGAACACGTGGAAGAAAAGATTAGATCACGGTCACGTACACACAAAAATTAAATAGCAAAAATCGTCCGGTTCTTCCTTGTGGTTTGATGTAGCCGGCAGCAAGAGAGGATAAAGGGAGGCAAGGAGAAATTTTTTTGTAACCTAAAATTTATGATTAAGTTTTCCTGTGTTTTTACTTAACATGGGTTTTAAGTTGGGTCATGGGCCAAGCCCGCTTTCTCCTTCTCTTTTGTCTTAGCCGCAGCCTAAAGGGAGCCCACGGGGAAACCCGTAGTTTTTCCCGAGTAAATTATTTACGTGATCGTTCATGATTAATTATCATGCATTTTAATGTCGTGGACGTAACACATGTATAATATATACGTAATTACATGTTATTAAATATCGTGACAGGTGAATTATATTATAAATGGAAAGTTTTAATTTTACCGTATTTTTGTATGTTCACTGTTCATGTGTACTGTTCATGGTATTTTAATTCGGGTTTTACAACTCTTCCCCTCTAAAAGACTAATTCGTCCTCGAATTGGAGAAAACATAAACTGAAAGAAAACATACTTGGATCAGAACTGGAAATGAGGGTAAGAAGTCTGTATAGACTCCTCCGTCTCCCAAGTGGCTTCCGGCTCAGGATGATCCCTCCAGAGGATTTTGACGAAAGGGATCGTCTTCCTCCGCATGACACGGTCTTGTCGTTCAAGAACTCTCTCGGGTTCTTCAACATATGAAAGATCCTCTCGAATCTGATCAAGCGGATACTGGACAACATGAACTGGATTATAGTTGTATCCTTCGAGTAAGAACACATGGAACATGTTGTGAACGTGTGATAGCTGAGGCGGTAACGCTAAATGATATGACACTTCACCAACGCGTTCTATGATGTTGAACGGTCTGATGAAGCAAGGAATTAGCTTCCCTCTGGTTCCAAAACGTTTAACTCCTCGTGCAGGTGATACCTTGAGGAAAACGTGATCACCTACGTTGAAAGATACATTTCTATGACGTTTATCAGCATAGCTCTTCTGACGAGCATGAGCTTCCTAAAGCTTCGCCTTGGCGACGACGACCTTCTCATTAGTCACCTCAATCATCTCTGAACCCTCAAGCAGTCGTTCGCCCACCTGATCCCAGCAGATTGAGGCGCGACACTTCCTACCATACAACATCTCAATAGGAGCACACTTGATGCTAGCGTGCCAGTTGTTGTTGTATGTAAATTCCACTAGAAATATATAATCATCCCAGCTTCCTGACCACTCTAGAGCACAGCCCACAGCATGTCCTCTAATGTCTGAATGGTACGTTCCGACTGTCCGTCGGTCTGAGGATGAAAGGCAGTGCTGAGCTTAAGTCTGGTGCCCCAAGCTTTCTGCAGACTCTGCGAGAAACGCGATGTGAAGGGATCTGTGTCAAAGATGATTTTTGATGAAGTACCATGTAGTCTCATGATCTCCTTCTGAAAAGTGTCTTCTAATTTGCTGACCGGATGCTCCTTGCGGATCGGCAGAAAATGAGCAGATTTAGTCAACCTATGAACAATAACCCAGATGGCGTCGTTCTTCCTTTAAGTCACAGGAAGACCAATAACAAAATCCATGGCGATTTTTTCCCACTTCCATGCTGGAATATCTAGTGGTTGTAGTAAACCACTAGCTCTCTGGTGTCCGATCTTAACCTGTTGGCAGATCATACATTTACAAACGAAGGTGGCAACATCCTGCTTCATACCACTCCACCAAAAATGTTGCTTGATGTCGTGGTACATCTTGGTAGAACCAGGATGTATGGTAAATGGAGAGCTATGAGCTTCAGTCAGCACAGCTTCCCTGAGTGTAGAGTCATCAGGAACCACTAGTCTAGTGCCCTGCCATAGAATACCATCATTGTCTATGCGAAACTCCTTCTGCTGATCAAGGTTCTGAATGATAGCCCAAATCTTACCATCGTTCTTCTGAGCTTCCTTGATCCTAGAATGTAAGTCTGGTTCCACCCTAAGATTAGCCCAGTAGCCGTCTTTTCCTCGTACATAAAACTCAATATCAGTCATCTCTAGGTCACGGATGATCTCCTTTGCAATCCAGATGCCAGCAATCATACCCGACCTTCTGCTTAGAGCATTTGCCACCACATTCGCCTTACCAGGATGGTACTGAATGTTGGTGTCGTAGTCTTTGAATAGCTCTAACCATCTCCTCTGTCTCATGTTCAGTTCCTTCTGGGTGAAGATGTACTTGAGACTCTTGTGATCGGTTAATATGTCACATGATTCACCATACAAATAATGTCTCCAGATCTTCAATGCGAAAACAACTGCTGCAAGCTCCAAATCATGAGTGGGATAGTTTTCTTCATAAGGTTTCAGTTATCATGATGCGTATGCAATAACCTTCCCAGTTGCATGAGAACGCAGCCTAGCCCCTTTCCTGAAGCGTCACTATAGATCTGAAATCCACTTGAGCCATATGGGAGAATAAGAATAGGTGCAATCACTAACTTCTGCTTAAGATCTTCAAAGCTCTTCTCTCGTTCTTTTGTCTAGAAGAATTTCTCTCCTTTCCTCATCAGCTTAGTCAAAGGTAAGGCTAACTGTGAAAAGTTCTCTACAAACCTGCGGTAGTAGCGAGCTAAACCCAGAAAACTTCTGACCTCAGTTGCAGATGTAGGTCTCGACCATTTGGTGATATCGTCGACCTTGGTAGGATCCATGGTGATCCCCTCTGCAGATACTATATGGCCCAGAAATGCCACCTTGCTTAACCAGAACTCACACTTGGAGAACTTGGCATACATCTGCTTCTGATGAAGAATTTGCAAGACTGTACGAAGGTGTTCCTCATATTCCTCCTTGGATTTAGATAAAATCAGGATGTCATCAATGAACACGATAACGAACTTATCCAGAAACTCATGGAAGACATGGTTCATCAAATCCATAAAGACTGTTGGTGCATTTGTGAGTCCGAATGGCATGACTACGAACTCGTAGTGCCCATAACATGTACGGAAAGCAGTCTTAGAAATATCCTGGTCTTTAACCCGTAACTGATGGTACCCGGGCCTCATTTGGCGCCCTGAAGTTGATCAAAAAGGTCCCCAATTCGCGGCAACGGATAACGATTCCTGATCGTGATCTTGTTCAGCTCACGATAGTTTGTACACAAACGCATGCTGCCGTCTTTCTTTTTTACGAAAAGCACCAGTACACCCCATGGCGATGCACTGGGACGGATGAAACCTCGTTCCAGAAGTTCCTGCAGCTGATCTGTTAGTTCTTTAAGCTCTATAGGAGCCATGCGATAAGGAGCTTTGGAAATTCGCTCTGCACCTGGGATGAGCTCAATTTCAAACTCGACTTCACGAACAGGTGGTATGCCCGGAAGTTCATCAGGAAAACTTCAAGAAATTCTGACACAATAGGCTGATCTTGGATCGATGAAGACTCGGCAGAAATGTCATGAATATTGGCTATGAAGCCCTGAAAGTCGTGTGATAATAAAGCACGCGCCTCCATGGATGAAATAATTTGTACTGACCTCCCTGGCAGAAAACCATGGTGTATGCACTCTGGAGATTTAACATCATCGAAGATAACCCGATAAGCGTGGCAGTCAATCGTAGCCTGGTGTTTGGATAACCAGTCCATGCCCAAAATCAAGTCAAAATCACACATGTCCAAAGGAAGTGCGTCAACTCTGCGGATCTTATCATCACATTCTAGGGGAAGATCTCGGTACACCTGAGTGATTCGTACAGAGTCCCTAAGTGGCGTGGAAATGCATAATGCATTATCTAATGGCATCGGGGAAATCCTAGCACGTACAACAAAAGTAGTGGATATGACTTGAGTCGCTCTAGTATCAAATAGAACACATGCTGCCAATCCATTCATAAAGAGATTTCCGATGATGGTACCTGAAGTCTTGTTCACCTGATCTCTCGTAGTAGTGAACACACGACCAAAAGTAGGAGGTGGCTTGGAGTCAGCATGTCCAGAGGTGCCTTCTATCTCACCCTGGTGACAGTCCTTTTGCTGATGGCCTTGTTGGCCACACTTGAAACAACCACCAGTACCTCGGCGACAAACACCAGAATGTCTGCGCGAACAAGTAGGACATATAGGATGCGTGAATCCTCCAGCAGGCATCCTAGTTATCTAAAAGCCTGTTTCAGGATTACATGCATGAGACATGATCGTGGAACATAAACATGATTGTATAGAAGGTTGAAAAATACCCGATGAGGTAGAACGGTTAGGCTGTGAACCTCTACGGTCCTGATCCCTGCCGTTACCATTGTTGTTCCTGAATTAGAGTCGTTGGAGAGTCAGAATACCATAACATAAGATAATTTAACATGAAAAAGGTAATTGTAGGGACCTGCTGTTGTTCGAGTTATTAGCGTTGTTACGGTAATTATCATTACCGCCACGCCTCTCTAAACCAGAACGATCGTTGGTCTGACCGTTTCCCTTAGATGCTTGCTTCTGAAGGCCACAGGCTTACGGTCGTCAGTCTTCTGCCTGGAATTTAAGGTTGAACATAGGATGATATAAAAATGAAAATACTGATGGAAATGAGTGGTTTACAATTGGTGATTGAAGATACCTCTTCACTGCCCTGTCATCACCAAACTCCTCTCGTTCCTGAAGCATCTCAAGCTTACGGGCTGCATCGGCCACCTGTGCTACTGTAGTGAACGTAGCACAAACCAAACTGTTGGCGACCGAAGTGTGAAGAGCCCAACAAAACTTCTCAGCTTGCTCCTCAGCGGTATCAGCTGCTGCTCCCAAGAAACCAGCCAAACGGAGAAACCTTTGCATGAATTTGTTGCTATTCTCCCCAACAACCTGTCGGATATTATGATAATCCCTCTTCAGCTTCTCCTGCTCAACAGGTAAATACTGGTTGAGGAAGAGCTCCTTAAACTGGTCCCATGTCAAAAGTGCAACCCAATTGTAGAAACTAGAAGGGGGGTTGAATAGTTTCTAATCGGTTTATCTCCTAATTAAAATTCCTTTCAATTAGGTGAGTGCACAAAACTATCTTTTACTTGAAAGCTAGTTGCATAATGATTAGGTTCAATTCTAATGCATTAACAATGTGTAGTAAGTATAATGATAATGAATGTAAGTAATGAGTAAGGAAATAAACAACCTAGTAGGAAGACACCAAGATTTATAGTGGTTCGGCAATGAGGCTCTATCCTCGTTCCTACTCCACTCCTCGAGTACACCTTACACGAGATTTTCACTATATCCACAAGCTCCCTTCTTGGCGGAGAAAACCTTACAACGTCGCTTACATTATTTTCCAACACTAAGCTAAATGTCGAGACCTAATCTTAGCTAGGACCAATCTACACAACGTCGCCCACTTCATCATTTTACAAAATAAGGCTAGATGTCGAATTCTAATCCAAAGCTAGAACCAATCTTCACAATGTTGCCTACTTCACCATTTTCCGACAAAAGGCTAGATGTCGAGTTCTAATCCAAAGCTAGAACCAATATTCACGACTCTTCACTTTGAAGCTAAGTGAAAACTTAACACAACACAACTACATATCACTTTATAGTTTAGTGAGAACTCACAAGACACAACCACATCACTTTATAGTTTAGTGAGAACTAACACAACTAATTACAACTCAACTATACATATCCAAGTACACACATATATCTTGGATCTACGCAACACAAATCCAAGCACACACATGTGCAATGGATTTACACAACTCTAATCCAACTATTCACATATAGCTTGGATGAACACAACTAGTCCAAGTATTCACAAATACATTGGATCTACAAGACACAAATAAAGAAATGATGAACATGACTAGATCTTTAGGAGAAGGTGATCTTCATCAATGCTACATCTTTAATCACATCACAAGTGTGTGAGTGATCTTCTCTTTGGACAAGGTAAAGAAGGAGATCAAGAGGATAATCATGAGTAAACATACTTAACACATTAAGTGATCATTTACAAATGACTAGGATTAGATAGGAGAAAGAAGGCTGAAAGAGATGTCCAAAAAGGGTTAATGAGAATGCAGATTTGATCCGCTATTTATAAGACAAACATCCAACGACTATATCTGCCCACGGTTCCTTATTGGAGCCCGCGGTTCCTTATCGATAAGGAACTGCCGTAGGTGTTAAGGAACCGCCAGCGTAGAGTCCGCTCCCTTTTGTCTTTTAGTGAATTTGAAATATCTGAGGCTGTTTAAACCTTCAAAGGATATTCTTATGTCATTTGGAATATGCCATATTCATATTTACATTTTCATTTTAATAAAACATTTTCTTAAAAATAGAGTTTATTAAAAAATCTTTTGTTACATTTAACAAAGTGAGTTTTAAGGCTAATCACTTTTATGATCACTAAGCATGATTAAGATATGTTAGTGTAATGATTATTACCTTGATGATTGTGTTTGTTAGATAATTCGTTTTATGATTGTGTTTGACAATAAATGTCTTTCTAATTTGTCGTGATCAAAACTAAGAAAGATTAATTAATACTAACAATGTTTTTAGGCATTGCTTTGCATTAACAATCTCCCCCTTTTTTATTACGACAACCTATAAACTCATTTACGTAAAATACAAGTTTATTCAAATTATTAACGAGTTTATCACTATCATTTCTCCCCCTTTGTCGAAGCAAAAAGGTTAACACAAGTCTTTGAAGAAGAAAAGAACTGGACTTTTGCTAGTAGCTCCCCCTTGGTGCTTACTCCCCTTGCTTGGGGCACCAAGTAAATGAGCTAAGGTGACATTCTACACAAAGGTTAGAAGAAAGAAAAGAAACACCAATGTATGTATGTGCACTACTTACTAACTAACTTGAGAGGGAGAAGGAAAAGAAATCTCAAATTAGAAGCAAGCATTTGCTAAGTATGTCCAAAGAGTGTGTATTGACAACATAATAGTTCAATTGGTGGAATAAAGGAAGAAAAGAAACATCCAAACCAATCAAAGATGATTTAAAATGTCAATGGGTTAAAATTTAGAATTTATGGAATCACCCATAATTAATTTAAAGTTTTAACCATGATCAACTCTTTAACCAATGTGTGAAATAGAATTAGAGGGAAAGATAACACACATAACATTCATTTTACGTAAATATGAAATAACATACAAGAGAAATATTCATACACACAATATGAATATTTAAAGCAAAAATATGGAAAATAGACCACAAGCATAAACTATTATAATAGTGATAATCTTCCAAGATTGCTTAAGTTTTATTGACATAAACAACTAAAGTACAAAATGTGCCTTAGTTGGATAATAACTGGATTTTACTCAGTTAAAAATTAAGTTCGTTGTGTGTGTCTTTTCGAATTGACTACTGGTAACGTGTGACTCAGTCGTCTTTTGGTGGATAAAATAATAGATTTGGTCATTGTAGTAAAATTAAATTTCAAAACTTAAAAGTAAATGACGGTAATTAAAGCTAAAACTGATTAAAACGTAAATGGTGCCAAATTAAAACTTTTAAAAGTAAATTAATTGAATGACAAAAATTAAAGTTTGACAAAAAGTAAATTTGACAGTATAATAAAAATTCAAACTTGAACTTTAAAATAAAGAAAAAACATCTAAAATAACACTTAATAAAAATGGCGGGAAAAATAAATGCTGGAAAATAAAACAAGGAATAAACAAACCTAAGTCGGAACCCGAGATACTGTCACTATCCGGAATACCAAACTTACTCTTATCCTGAATAACAAACCTTGCCTTATCCGGAATCCAAAATTCACCACTATCCGGAATCCCTGATCTGTCACTAATCCGGAATAACCCAAACAGAAGCTTATCCGGAATACCAAGAGTTCCTTATCCGGAATCTCTATATCTACTGCTTATCCGGAATTCTCTTGTTGCATTTATCCGGAATTCGTAACACGAAGGCTTATCTGGAATCTTGCTCCTAACCTTTATCCGGAATAATCTGTTGTTGAGCTTATCCGGAATAAACATTCAAACCACAATCCGGAATAATGCTCTTTGACTTATCCGGAATACCTTGATCATTAACCTTATCCGGAATACGAGGTAATGACTGCTATTCGGAATGTTTGCCAAGGTGCATATTCGGAATATAAGGGTTATGGGAACCCGGATAAGAAACTTAAAAAAAAGCACAAAGTAAGAATAAGCTAAAACCAATTAAGCACTTAACTAAAAACTCAACCAAAACCACTTTAAGAAAAGCAAATAAGCCAAAATTTAAATACTTTTAAAAACATTAAATAATCAAAATATTTAAAAGGAACTTTTTATAAAAGTTAACTAATAAAAACACCTAATTAAAATTAAGAACAACACAAATTAAGCTATAAAATCAATAAGCCTACACAATCAAAAACATAAAAGCATAACAATTAATCAAATAAGAATGGCAATAAGATAATAAGCACAAAGATTAAATCAAAACAAGAAAGGTAGAATGAGAGATTAATTAAAAACTTGATTAAAAATAAGATTCAACAATTAAAAGTAAAGCAAGAATTAAAGATCTTACAAATTAAAGGTGCAAGACAAGGTAATTAAATGACAATTAAGTAAATGACATTAAGAAAAGTGCAACTGATTAAATGGAAGAACTATTTTGTTAAGATAGCCAACACCTCCTAATGTGTCATTAGGAGGGTATTTATAGGTGATTTAGGGAGGTTAGCATGTGTTGCTTCTTTCTTTCTTCTCTCGTCTTTTCGTCTTCTAAATTCTTTGACTTTTTCGACTTTGTCTGGGGATTATTTGAACTCGTCTTATAATTTCTTCATTATTTAGACTTGACTTCTTCGCTTTATTAAACTTCCGTCTTTAGACTTTTTCTTCGATAAATCTTCAGAATAGGCCTTGGACTTCCGTTCTTTTTGCACTCTTGGTCTTTTGACTTCGTCTTTTGTCTTTTTCTTCGATAAAAGCCCGTGAAAGCCCGTGTTTTCTTCCCTTTTCACAATTTGCTCCTAAATCACAACAAAAACACAAACCACGCATAATTCTGACATTTATGACAGAAAATACATGTTTTGGCTTGGTAATTATTATAATTAAGTGGTAAAAGGATAAGTGTTTTCACACTTATTAAATCCCCTACACTTGACCATTGCAATGTCCTCGTGTAATGCATTATTTACAAGCAAGTTTTACATTTTCCATCACAATTAATCCATCTTGGCCTTTATTAAAGAGATAGAAAATTTAAAGGAAGAAAAGATCAAAAACTTACCTTAGGGTTTTGGAATGTCATGAATGATTATCACCCTCAAGTTTCACGTTCCCCATACCAAGTGTTAGTGCAAACATTACGATGCTTTGTCGATATAATCTCTTTGTGTTTTGTTGATGACAAACGTATAATTCGCAATACATTATGTAAAATGTTAAGGTACTCGTAAGCACTCAAGAATACATTTGTATACTTCTCTCGACACCTCCAAGACCGCATTCGACATGAATCACTCAAGGTATGTACAAACATGTCATTAACCTAACTAAGTGATCAAGGATTAATATTTTCTTAATACTCACATTTTAATCAAATGTGACAAAAGATTTTAATTAACTGTATTTTTAAGAAAATGTTTTATTAAAAAGAAAATGGAAATTTGAATTTGGCATATTTCATATGCCAAAGGAATATCCTTTGAGGGTATAAACTACCCCAGATGGCATATCCCCACTAAAGGAAAAGTTTACACGGACTCCGACGTGGAGGTTCCTTAAAGGAACCCGCGGCTCCTTATTGATAAGGTACCGTGGGTAGAGATAAGGAACCGCGGGTGCTTTTGATCGTTGTAATGTTGCCCTATAAATAGTGGATCATTTCCAGATTTTCTTTCAACCCTTTTTGCATAGTTTCTTTAAAAACATCTTTAAACCCTTGATTAGTTAGTTTAGATTAATCTTGTTTAAGATGTGATTCTCTCCTTCAATATCCTCATCCTCTTAAGTGCAAAGAGAAGATCACTCACACATTTGTGATGTGATTAAAGATGAAGTCTTGATGAAGATCATCATGTTCATCATTTTTATTTGTGTCTTGTGTAGGATCAATGTATATGTGTATACTTGGATCAATCTTGTGTAGATCTAATGTATATGGGCATACTTGGATCAATATTATGTAGATCCAATATATTTGTGAATACTTGGATTAGTTGTGTTAATCCATTGTATTTGTGAATACTTGGATTAAGTCTTATGTAAATCCATTGTATAGTGTATACTTGGATTTATGTTGTGTAGATCCAAGTTACATGTGTACACTTGGATATGTGTTTTATTGAGTTGTAATAGGTAAGAGTTGTGAGTTCTCACTAAACTATAAAGTGATGTAGTTGTGTCTAGTGAAGTTCTCACTTAGCTTCAAAGTAAAGAGTCGTGAAGATTGGTTCTACCTTTCGATTAGAACTCGACATCTAGCCTTGTGTCGTAAAATGTTGAAGTAGGCAACGTTGTGAAGATTGGTTCTACCTTTCGATTAGAACTCGACATCTAGCCTTGTGTCATTAAATGGTAAAGTGGGCAATGTTGTGTAGATTGGTCCTACCTAAGATTAGGACTCGACATCTAGCTTAGTGTCGGAAATGTGTAAGCGACGTGTATGGTTTTATCCGCCTTGAAAGGAGTTTTGTTGACTAGTGAAGTAACTCTCGAGTAAGGTGTACTCGAGGAGTGGAGTAGGGCGAAGAGGAGCTTCGTGACCGAACCACTATAAATCATCGTGTCAGTACTTTCCTTTACATTTATGTCTTTACTATTATAGATGTATTTATATGTTGTGTGTTGTGTGCATCTCATAATCTAAACATCTAAGTTGCGGAAAAGCTAAGGCTTAGTACGTGTGTGCTTCGTGTTTAGATTATGATCAAGTGTACATCACTTAGTCTAAACATCCTAGTTGCAGAAAAGCTTAGGCTTAGTACGTGTGTGCTTAGTGTTTAGATTATTGCTTGATGTACTCTTGATCTGATGTGTTTGTGTGTTTACTTACTTGTAGTATTTATCTTTCAATCAAACACATCTCATATCTAGTCAAGCTTGATCGAGAATTTGATAAAAATGATTGTCAAAGTTTAGCATGTAACAAAAGGTTAAGTTCACTGTCGGCGGTTCCCTAAATGGACTGGCGGTTCTTTATTGATAAAGAACCGCGGGTACACATAAGGAACCACACACAGTGGATTACGTCGAAATGTTTTGAAAACTAACTAGAAACTATTCAACCCCCCCCCCCCTTCTAGTTTCTACAATTGGTATCAGAGCGAGGTTACTCAAGATCTTTGAATTATATTGTACTTTAAAGCTTGGATCGATCTTTGCTCTCTTTTTCAAAACAAATGGTTTTTAAAATGAAACGGTTCTTAAAAATAGAGACGATCTTTGTATCAAATTATTCATGAAGAGTGATTACTTATGAAATGTGTTTTGTCGTTCCGTTCGTACAAGTTTTGGTGTTAAATAAACTTTGTATAATAGCTTGAATTAAATCTTTTCTTGTTTGGAAGTATAAAAATCTTTTGTGTCGTAATTAACTCGAATATATGAGTTCTGAGTGTCTAAAATGATTTTTTAGAGTCCTAAGTCCTTCCACATTGTTTCTAAATAATTTTGGTCAAAAACTCATTTTTTATCCTCTGACCGCGGTTCTTTATTGTTCCCCGCGGATCCTTATCAATAAGGAACCGCAGTCAGTCTGACTCAGATTTTTGAAAACTTTGAAAAATCATATAAAATCAACCGTAAGTCCGTAAAAGTCGTGCCACCCGTCATTTCGAACGTAATTGAATTTACTTTCAATTAAAAATGCTTCCAAACCTTTATTCAAACTTTAAAATTTGGATGGTTTCTAAGTTCCATACTTTGTCCAAAGTATTGAGCGTCGGGTTGTCGTAAAACTTGTGTTTTACTCTTTTCTATTAAGTTTGACATCTCTTGGTGATATATCTTTGAAAATTGATATATTTACAAAGTGTTAAACTTAATTAAATTTTAAATGGGTCAAAGACTATTTTCAAATAAAATTAAGCTATGAATACTTTGTTGTATCTAACACTCAAAACATGGACGAATGCTTTTATGTGTTAAGCTAATTGTTTGTGTGTGTTTCCTTGTGTGTTATTATTATATGTAGACATTATTAAGTGTTCCTTGCTATTTGTAGTATTATTGCTTATATGTCTAGTCTCTTGTGCCTTGCTTGGTATTTGTTAGTATCTAGTTTTTCCTAATTAGGATGTATGCTAGATTTCTTTCATTTTAGTTGCAACATTATGTGTGCATTGCATATAGGATTAACATCTCTTAGTTTACAAATGTTACATAAACATCTTGTACACCTCGGGATGTTCTTTAACACTTTTAGGTTTGAAAGCTTTGGGAGCTTGTCAAATCTATTGATTTAGGTCGTCTTACTCGATCATTGTGTTATTAGTTCAAGTAGATAAATGTCTCACTATAAAACATGAAACACCCTTTGAAAATCTTAGCTATTTTCTCTTAAAATAGTGTTTGTGGGAATCAAGAAAGATTTTGATTAAATATCAATGCATTATTCAAACTATGATTGGTATCATTATCGAATCTAATTGACATGTTTTTTTAGTGTAGACATGAATGTGGTTTATTAATAATATACATCGGATCATAACTCACACTTGTGTTGATGGTGTTATATTGAATCTACCTGTTCAAATTGTTAGACATATTTTGTTTAATAATTACTTATAATGCACAATAGAGTCGGTTTGATAACTTGGATGTTTCATCCGAAATACTCAAGTAATTTACATTGTTATGCAATTTATAAATGTGTCATTTCCGAAAGACCAATCAAGAGTGTTCCTTTGGTTTGTGTAAACTTTGTTTATACACTTTAAACTTATTGGCCTCAAGTTCTATTAAGGTAAATAACCTTAACTAGACTTGTTTGACAAGATATGCAATGGTGCATTCTTAACCCTCATTAGTTTATGCATTTTGTCGCCATGCAAGTTTCATCCTTGCTAAACTTTATTAGGAAAATGTTGGAATTACATTTTGTCTAACTTGAGAATGACTACTAGAGAATTTATGCACTAGGATCTTAATTTGACCTAACGGTTGAATTACTTCCATGTGGGAAGTTGAGTTGGTGAATAACTCGTAAAAATGGTCGTGTTTAGCCTTAATTGAGCACCTCTAGTGATAGTCTCATACTCATTCTCTAAATTGGCTAAATGGCTCTTCCTATATATGACTAATGATAGTTTACTTTGATGAACTTTGTATGTCATTAGGAGTCTTTTTCTTTTGTAGCCATTAGGTTTTTCTTAACTTTCTTCCTACATGCTAATTGAACCTATGTGTTTTTCTTTTGTGTGTGTTCTAGTTTTTATTTCTCTTAAGAATGACTTTATGATAAGTTAGACTAGAACATTAGGATTTGCTTAATTGTAAAATCCTCCATTCACCACCTAAACCAAGCCTCTGTAGGCGGTTCTTTAAATAGGCCGTGGCTCCATATCAATATGGAACCGTCGGTGGAGATAAAGAACCGCGGGTAGAAGCTCTCAAATTCGGGTTTTCTGAAACTTCCCAATTGTTCCAACACCCTTTGCAATCTTTGTTTCAAACCTTTGATCACTCCCAAAATATCTGGGCTTTCCCTTTTTAACCCTTTACTAGTTTGGATCATCCCCTCACCCTTTTAAACCCTCCTTGCTAGCCATGTTCTTCACACCTCAAACCATTCAGCCTTGCCCCTTAAACCACCCATTACTACCATGGTTTTTACAAGAACCTCAAATTCATCCAAAACCTCCTCTTAAAAGAGGCACCTCCAAATTAAGATTAAGTTACCCAAACTTAACTCTTCACCCTTTCACACACCCAAGAATGAGATTGTTCCAATTCTCATCTCTTCATCACCCTCACCACCTCTTGCTCCATGCAAGACTACCTCAACCCATGGTACCAACCATTCTCATGGTTCTACCTCCTCTTCATTCCAATCTAGAATGAATGACCTAACCCTTCACTCCAAGTAATCTCTTGGATGTGACTACCCAACCTCAACGCATCCAAAGCATTCCCATTATGAGTGACTTTGTTGAACCATTGGTGACTTCACCTTTCACCCCACCAAATTCCGCCACCACCCTTGTCTTTCATTTAAGCATGTGCATTGCTTATTTCTAAGACATCTAATATAAGCAAATCTTAGGATTCTAGTGTAACTAAGATTAGAATTATGCTTAAATTTTAGTTTTTTTTTAACATCTTTGTATGATCTTTATTCTCTTGTATTTCCTTTCATGTTTTTCAACATGATTTTTCTTTGAGTCTTAGATCTTCTTGTTATTATGTTTCTTTCTTTTCTCTTATTTTGAGTCCTTTTCTTAAACTAATAAGAATTAGGAATCTTCTTGGAGATTTACATTACATGTAGCTTGATTTGTGATATCTAGATAGATGACTTGCTTATATATCTTCTTGCTTATTCGTATGCTATATGCTTAATTGATTAGTTAATGAATGCATGCTTATTATAAAGGTTTTGTCTTTGTCAAGCAATTCTGATATAATATCTCTTAGATGTGTCTAACTCATGCATGTCCTTAAATGCTACGTGCCAACATGTTCTACTTAGTCTTCTCTTTTTAAGTAATCATGGTTCTTGCATGCCATTTGTGTTAATTGCGCACCTTCTCTACATTGGTTTATTGTAGACTTCATTAGGCTTTGCATGAATTATCCTATGTGCTTACTTGATTATGCGTTAGATTTTGTACTAACTCTTCATGTCTTCTTGAGCTTCTTTTGAGTTTCTTCTCTCATTTTCTTTCATGATTTCACTATCACCTTCTAAGGTATAGTATTCATGAATCAATTTGTGAAGTTATCCTTAACTTCTTTGTTGAGTCTCTCTCAATTCATTTTAATCATGCTCTTCTAAGTCGAGTCTCTTTCTTCTAGTCTTTCTAAACTAAGTTGAGTCGAGCCTTACCCTTTCCTCATCATGTAATTGTTCTTTGAACATCCATAATGATTGAGAAGAGCTACGAAACTTTGAGCATGTAGTTTATCGTATGCTAAACACCATTTGGTGTCGACATTCATACGCATTTTTGCCTATAATGTCCTATATCCCGAATTTTTCTTAAAGCGTCGATTTATCCGCTTTTGGTTTTCCTTTATTTTTTTGGTCAAAAATGTCTCTAGGTTGAGATATTTTTGTTCCTCTTTTTGAGAGTTGATTGCGGTTAAAATTTACAATTGGTATGGGTGATTCCATCAATTCTAAGTTTTTAATCCCTTGAGATGATATCTTCAAATTCTTGGATTTTTTTTCTACCTCTACTCCAACAATTTTGAATTAATTTCCTCAAAATCCTCTCCTTGTTTTTTTTAGAGTTGATGGTTAAATCTTGAATTTTCTTGGGTGATTCCAAAAATTCTAAGCTTTTTACCCTTTGACATATTATCATTACAATTGGTATAGATGTTTCTTTTCTATCTCTATTCCAACAATTGTGAATTGATCTTGTCAAGATCCTCTCCTTTGATTTGTTTTTGGATTGATAGCATCGCATGCACACTTCTTTGCTTGTCATTGTTTGTGCAAACGACTTGTGTATCATCCCCGTTTGGGTGACATCTCTTTTTATATATGCTCTTGTCTACTAACCTTGTTTTGTAGGACACTTCTAACCCATTTTTGTAGCTCGACACTATTCTTGCTTTGTTGGTGCCTCAAGCAAGGGGGAGCTCATATCAAGGGGGAGCATTTTCAAGAGTTCAAGTCATTACATTTGCGATCGTTGACTCACTCAAATTGCATTCATCTAACATTTTGTAAGTAATGCATTTTGGACACTCGTAGATAAGCATATTATTATGCTCGGAGTTGGTTAACCTATGGTGATTGAAGACTTCACTAGGATGACGCAAGCTCAATATTTTTGTATGATGGGTTTATGGTTTGGATTCTCGCCTCTCAAACGATAACCACTATGGATTATTAGATTTTTGGTTGCATGTTCTCTCGAAGTCAATCCTCCTTTTCTACAAATGAAGACTACCTTTTTGATTCGACAAAAGGGGGAGAAGTAAGTGTAAACGAGTAACTTATGCATTTTAATATGTGTTGCGGTTTACTTGTTTGTCATCATCAAAAAGGGGGAGATTGTTAGTGCAAACATTACGATGCTTTGTCGATATAATCTCTTTGTGTTTTGTTGATGACAAACGTACAATTCGCAATACATTATGTAAAATGTTAAGGTACTCGTAATCACTCAAGAATACATTTGTATACTTCTCTCGACACCTCCAAGACCGCATTCGGCATGAATCACTCAAGGTATGTACAAACATGTCATTAACCTAACTAAGTGATCAAGGATTAATATTTTCTTAAAACTCACATTTTAATCAAATGTGACAAAAGATTTTAATTAACTTTATTTTTAAGAAAATGTTTTATTAAAAAGAAAATGGAAATTTGAATTTGGCATATTCCATATGCCAAAGGAATATCCTTTGAGGGTATAAACTAACCCAGATGGCATATCCCCACTAAAGGACAAATTTGCACGGACTCCGACGCGGAGGTTCCTTAAAGGAACCCGTGGTTCCTTATTGATAAGGTACCGCGGGTAGAGATAAGGAACCGTGGGTGTTTTTGACCGTTGTAATGTTTCCCTATAAATAGTGGATCATTTTCAGATTTTCTTTCAACCCTTTTTGCGCAGTTTCTTCAAAAACATCTTTAAACCCTTGATTAGTTAGTTTAGATTAATCTTTTTTAAGATGTGATTCTCTCCTTCAATCTCCTCATCCTCTTAAGTGTAAAGAGAAGATCACTCACACATTTGTGATGTGATTAAAGATGAAGTCTTGACGAAGATCATCATGTTCATCATTTTTATTTGTGTCTTGTGTAGATCCAATGTATATGTGTATACTTAGATCAATCTTGTGTAGATCTAACGTATATGGGCATACTTGGATCAATATTGTGTAGATACAATGTATTTGTGAATACTTGGATTAGTTGTGTTAATCCATTGTATTTGTGAATACTTGGATTAAGTCTTGTGTAAATCCATTGTATGTGTATACTTGGATTTATGTTGTGTAGATCCAAGTTACATGTGTACACTCGGATATGTGTTTTATTGAGTTATAATAGGTAAGAGTTGTGAGTTCTCACTAAACTATAAAGTGATGTAGTTGTGTCTAGTGAAGTTCTCACTTAGCTTCAAAGTGAAGAGTCGTGAAGATTGGTTCTACCTTTCGATTAGAACTCGACATCTAGCCTTGTGTCGTAAAATGGTAAAGTAGGCAACGTTGTGAAGATTGGTTCTACCTTTCGATTAGAACTCGACATCTAGCCTTGTGTCGTTAAATGGTGAAGTGGGCAACGTTGTGTAGATTGGTCCTACCTAAGATTAGGACTCGACATCTAGCTTAGTGTCGGAAATGTGTAAGCGACGTGTATGGTTTTCTCCTCCTTGAAAGGAGTTTTGTTGACTAGTGAAGTAACTCTCGAGTAAGGTGTCCTCGAGGAGTGGAGTAGGGCGAAGTGGAGCTTCGTGACCTAACCACTATAAATCATCGTGTCGGTACTTTCCTTTACATTTATGTCTTTACTATTATAGATGTATTTATATGTTGTGTGTTGTGTGCATCTCATAATCTAAACATCTAAGTTGTGGAAGAGCTAAGGCTTAGTACGTGTGTGCTTCGTGTTTAGATTATGGTCAAGTGTACATCACTTAGTCTAAACATCCTAGTTGCGGAAAAGCTTATGCTTAGTACGTGTGTGCTTAGTGTTTAGATTATTGCTTGATGTACTCTTGATCTGATGTGTTTGTGTGTTTACTTACTTGTAGTATTTATCTTTCAATCAAAACATCTCATATCTAGTCAAGCTTGATCGAGAATTTGATACAAATGATTGTCAAAGTTTAACATGTAACAAAAGGTTAAGTTCACTGTCAGTGGTTCCCTAAATGGACTGGCGGTTCTTTATTGATAAAGAACCGCGGGTACACATAAGGAACCGCACACAGTAGTTTAAGCCGAAATATTTTGAAAACTAACTAGAAACTATTCAACCCCCCCTTCTAGTTTCTACACCAAGCTTAAAAACGAGATCATTGTTATTATAAGTTAGCAAACTATCACAAACTCATGTGGGCCAATTATTTACTTAGACTCCCTTATTCCTAGGTGTATCTCTTATATTTTATTGTTGTTTGAATGATCATGAGTGATGCATTGTTGACTTATTTTGATAGTTATTTAGGCTGAAAATAAAGTAGGACTATTTAATCAATAGTTAGCTAAAGGAAAAAATTTAAAACTTCTTCTCGGGACCTCATAAAGTTCATATATTGGCATAACTTGCTTCACGATTTAAGACCTTTCTCGGACCGATATTTGGCAGTGACTTCATACTTCAAATCTTGAGAGACGTTCATGAAATAATGGTCTTCTCTTCATAATAGGAATTTCTTCACTTGAAGTTTTGAGAGATTCTTCATACTTAGACCACGACTTCATTTTTCTCCAATCTTTATTTGGGATTTTGATATACAACAATCCGCCTCCTTTTAGGACTTGGATCTATTTATCCTCATACCTTGTTAGGGACTTTTTTGATAGACTTCTCCTTGATCTTTAGGGGAGTATTTGCTTTTTGTCGTGTGGCTCGATCCTTCATATTGATTTTTGATAAATGATTCTTCACATCACTTTGGATCTTTAGCAACAGAATGTAGCCCTCATGTCTTGTTAGGACCTTCTTGGACTCGCCAATGTTCGCATTCCGCTTAAATAAGTTATGCCTTGGCTATGAACTCTAATTAATACCGAGCAACTTTTAAACAATCTTGGGCTAGAAGCTAAGTAACTTTTCAAATTGTACGACCTTATTTATTGCATATATATTTATTAACAAGCGATGGGAGAAAAAGCTTATAATCAACTCACATAAATTCATGAAAGAATACCAAACTTATAATTGACTCTATCATCTCTCGTTCTCCATAATTTAAAATCTCAAGAAAAGAGACTCGTGGATGCTTAGCCTATTAAATCAAAGTTTTGGGTTTTCAAGTCGTCTATAGGATCTTGCAACTTCTTAGACTTTTTCAAGTTTTAGAATTCGAATTTTAAGGTTCCTTTGATAAACGAATTTCTAGGATCAATTATAGGAACTTGCGAAAAGTTCTTGTTCTTAACCCATAAGAGTTAAGACTTTCGTGTTTTAAAGTTCCTTATATAAAAGCCTAGCAAAATTTGACCTAAACACGTTAAGGATACTAGCTAGAGTAAACTTAGATAAGTAAACTCGGGTTGAGTAAAAAGATTCACAACGTTTAAAAATTAAAACCACTTTATTAAAATTTATTCTAGCAAAGAAAGAAAATAACTTATAACAAAAGAAAAACTATTAGGCCAAAATAGATCAAAAATTCTGAAAAAATTTCGAAAAATCAATTTTCCGGTTAAAATGAGGGCAAGTACAAGGAAAAGACAACTTACTTCGATAGAAGTCCCCCTACACTTGATATAAATATTGTCCTCAATGTTTAAGCATGTGGGAGTAAACTCCCCTACACTTAGGACATTGTGCACGTTGTTTAAATCTTGCTAAGGAAAGGACAACTATAGTGATTCCTATTTTAATATTGAAGAATATAAATTAGAGAATCAAAAGAGTTTAGGATAGAACCGGGAAGACGGGTACACGGGATCACGGTTTGTCAAAAGTCATCAAGAATGGATCTTTGAAAGCTCGAATCCCTGCACATGATAAGAAAGAAAAGAACAAACACATACTAGGGTCTCCCCTACACTTATTATAAAAACAAAAAGAAAAAGGATAGATACTCGGGTTGCCTCCTGAGAAGCGCTTGTTTTTGTTAACCGAGTCGTGAGCCTGACTCGACCTTGATTAGCATAGGAAGAAGCTTGAAACACATCCACCGGGATCAAATACATGGTTTTCATCCATCAAGTAACACAAGCTTAAGGCGAACAAGGAAAGCTAAAGAAGAGTAGGCAAGGTTCCCTTAAGCAAAGATTGAGCACGGTGGTAGCAAGGGTGATGAGGTGCAAGCATATCTCCATAAGTTCCAAAAATCTTTCCTTTTATTGCATCAGATGGATACTGAGATGGCTTAAAAATTTCAATACCGGGGTCGAACACCTTTTCCTTTAGGGGAAAATAACACTCAGGCTCAGTAGACCTTGAAAAATATCCGCTCATAAATCGCACAATCTCATCCTCGGAAGGAGGATAAAGAGGTGTCAAGACATAAGTACTGCGGATGTTGGTGTCTTCCGGCTTCTTCTCCTTTGAAACGGGTTTCTTAATATCCAAAGGAGGATAAAAAGCATCATCAAAGTCCAAAGGAGGAGAATCACTCTTATTTGGGAAGTAAGTGTTGAGAAAAGTAGCAAAGTCTTACTCAAATGAGTAGTCGTCCAAAGTAGGATCTAGCATTGTTGGCGGAGGATCTTCATCAAAAGTAGGATGTCATCGAAGAATCACTCGAAAGAGTATCGACATCATCAAAGTCATCATAAGTTGGCATGTCTGGATACTCTGAAACAAAATTATCATAATCATCCCCATCGGAACTAGGATCATCATCATGTTGATCCCAAACTTAGATCGATTTAGCTTTATGTATACGAGATTAGATCAAGTAATACATGTAGAGAAACCTTTGTATATGTATAAAGTAATCTAAGTGTTATGCGGAATTAACACTTAAACAAGAACACAAAGATGTAAACAAACTTTCACTTTGATTAATGATAACAAACTTGCTTACAATGAAAGTGTTTAACGCATGAAAACTTATATTGAACATTAACCTAAAGGTCTTCTTTTATAGATAAAAGAAGCCTTGTACAAGAGTCTACGTATCAACTATTCTAGGTAAAGATAATTATAGAAAATAAAATGTTGAACTTATCTTTACTAGAAACAAACTAGAAACAATATACGCGTAGACTAAATCTTTCCATCAGTGCTTGTCTTCAATGTAACAACGCTTGACTTCTTCTTGTCAACGCTTGATCTGTCAGCGTTTGTTTTCTTCCTATCAACGCTTGATTTACTCTTGTCAGCGCTCAAGTAGACTGGCTATATTTTATTCCCAACAATCCTCCCTTAAACTTGATATCTACTCTAATAATCAAGTTTCTGAATAAACATTAAGAACTAGGAGGAATCTTACAAACTTGCTCATATTGGTAATAAATATGTCTGATCAAATCTTTGGCCACATCACTTGAATAATCAATCTCCAGCTGTGTTATCTTCATCTTCTCCAAGACTTCCTTGGACATGGAATATTGAGCATCTACAAGAAGATACTCAGCAAACTTTGTAGAACTCAAGTAATATACACCAGCAGCTGAATACAAACGCCATTGAAGACCACTGAGGTCATCTTCAAGATCCTTCCAAATAGCAGGATCTTCATCTCTTGGTCCACACATTCTCTTGAATGTTGACCACAGTTTTATTGCATTGACTGAAGTAGGAGCTTCAGTCTCATACTTGGCTTCTAACAACCTCCAAAGGTCTACCAAGTCTTCTCTATCAAAACTTGCAAACAAAGATATAAGAGTGGTAAAAGTGTGAACCTCTTTTCCATACCTGCCAATCTTCCAAAACCCATCTTCTTCATAGCTTATAATAGGGTTTCTGGAATCAAGAGGTAACACTTGCACCATATCTGAAGCTTCCAATGGTGAGAGCTTGAGGCTCTTTCTTATAACAGCTTCACTTGGATTCAACCTATCCATATCTTTGGGAAACTCAAGAGGGACTCCCTTCTTCACAGGTCTGGGAACAATCATTTCCTTCTTAAGCTCCATCTCTTCTACAAGTTCTTCTTTCCTTTCATCAGAAAGAAGTCTTAGAGTGTTTTCTTTGCACTCTTGCCCAAATAGGATAAGCTTTGAACTCCAACTCTTCAAATGTCAATCCAATCAATTTCTTATAAGTCCATCCTGTTCCATGACATCTGAGCAGCATGTAGTAACTCCCTTCTATCCCTCTTCAACATTGAGAGAATATTACTAGCTCAGTGTTTCAGAATTACCTTGCAGACCTTTTGTACTCTTAGAAGAATCTCCAAACCCCATATCTTGTCTAAAATAGTCAAATGTGGATTCTCCATACACCTATCTTCCCAAGCATGGTACATCTGAACAACTTCTGGCATATCAAAATCAACTTGCAATTTCAACTCATTCAGCTTTTCTCTAGCCAACTCATCACCATACTCAAGTCTTTCTGGTTGTTCTATAATCATTACACTTGAGTCTGAACTTGCTTCATCACTTTCTTCTTGTTCTTCTGACGTGACAACAAAAGGTGATTCACCAACCTTCTTTCTTTCTTGTTCCATAATTTGTGCAGCCAATCTTCTATCAAACTCAATCTGTGCTGCATTCTTTGGAACATCTACTTCTACCATAATACCCTTACCCTTATCTAATGGATCAATTATGGGTAAGGTAGATGGTAATACCTGTGAAGAAACTTCTTTGATGATGGATGATGACTGGAATACATCAACCTCATCTGTAGGTCTGTCAACGCTCAAATTTGCTTTGTCAGCGCCCAATTTACTCATGTCAGCGTTCAAATCTTGTTTGTCAACGCCCAAGTTACCTGTCTCAACGCCTCTTGTAATTTCCTCCAACATAGCTGTAAAAGACAAGTTTAAGTTTGTAGGAGTGACTAGAGACGTATTAAAACCTGGTTGTTTCTTCAAACTAGTTAGGGCCTCAACAACACCCAAAGATTCACCATCATGTGAGCCCTTATCACTCACATTTATCTGTTCATCCTCCCCTTTGGAAGATTCCTCCATCCCACGCCTTGTGCTAGCATTTTCCAAGATAACAATCCTCTCCCTGAATTGCTTGAGTTCAAGGCCTTGTGTACTGACAATTTGTACCAAGTCTGCATTTTGCTTTTGCAAGCTAATGCAGACAGCCGTCAATTCCATTAATGTCATTGGTTCCAATCTGCCCTCCTCTAAAATGGGTATTTGACCTCCCAAGTTAGATTCATGGGGCATGGATGAGGTCTTAAAGATGTTAGGACTGTCTTGGCCAGCTTCTAAGCCAAAACCAATAGTCCCAGCCTCATCCATAGCACCAACCACACTTGTGGTGGTGGTTCTCTCTGCTACATGGCTAGGACCACTAGAGGAGAACACTCCAGTAGTCCTTTGGCGTTTTTGCAACCTATATTGTGTTGGGGGATAAGATTATGTGGATTGGGTGGATATGGGTTGGTTAAGGGGTGTTTGGGTCTGTGAAGGATTGGTGTCAACGTTTGGAGTAGGCATGTCAACGCCAACATTTAATGTGTCAGCGTCGAAGGGTTCTTGGTCAATTTGCATGTGTTGTGGTGAAGGTAAAGGTTCAGGGATTGGGTCAAGTTGAGGTTGTGGGTCTGGTTGTGGTTATGCTGCTTCAATGACATCAATCATAGCTGGTGTGAGGGGTAAGTCACGATTTGGGGGTGAGTTCATCTTTGTAAAAATTACTTTCTTTTGCACAGGGATCTCATAAAAATCATCATGATCCCTTGTGCAATAATTTTGGACATCAAAAACCATTTGTAAAAATCTGGGATAAGCTAATGTCATCTTACTCCCTTTGTTTTTACACATGCCCTCAAAAATCATTTTGGAATAATTAAACTTTTGCCCATGTAGCAATGCACACAATAGCACTAGCAATAGATCTATTGATCTCATTGTGTGCAGTACACTTGGGACTCAAACATTGCAAGAGGACATGTATTAGGTACTTCCAGGCTGGGGGAAACTCCTGTTTATGATATTTGTTTAAAGTTCCCTCATCAGGGAAAGGATAACCCAAAGCCCTTAGTCCTTGTTCTATTTCATGAATGGGGAGGGTGGTTATACCATCTGCATCATCAAGATGCAAAGCTTGGCGAACCAAAGCTTCAGTAACCACCCATGTGCGCCCATGAACAATAGATGATAATGTAGTCACTCTATTAACTGTTGAGGAACTAACATTGTTCCAAAACTGCTTAATATGTGTGACAGGAATGAGTGGAGCATGAGAAAGAGCATACCTTATTGGGGATGCATTCAAATACGCCACCATTTGTGTATATTGGGGAAACAGAGTATCATCAGCGTCCAAATATGCTATCATGTTGTGTTGACTCCTGAATACCAATTCCAAATCACTTGGTTTAAATTTTGGTGCCATTGATGAAAGCTGTTTGAATGATTGATAAAGATGAAGTTATAGGAGAAAATATTGTTAGACAAGAATGATAGGTACCCTGTTTAAAATAGGAGCCAAATATATAGGAGAGAAAAATGCATGTGATTGGTCAAAAATTAGGCAACTATTTTCAAAAATACAACCATGAAAATATTGATAAGAAATAAGTTTATCTCATGCATTAAATGAAAGTTATCTGCTCCCAAAATTACGGCCTAAAAATTCATCAAAAGTAACAACTGGGTAGGTCCCATTGAGTGTCAACGGTAAAAAATAACCCATCAACGCTCAACGGCTATATTCTTGTCAACGTTTGCCAAAGCCATGTCAGCGTCTAAATTGGTCACAACAACGCTTGGAAAAATACTTGTCAGCGTCCAAAAATAAAAATTAATAAAAATGAAAAATGACCTTAACAAAGTAGTTTATCCTAGAGAAGATAACCTATAAGTTGATAATTATTATAGGGCGGCAAGCACTGTCCACTTATGCACACTTGCTTATGCAAGATAGACATAACAGTCCTCTAATGTCCCTTGCTAACCAAAACTCTTAACAACTAAGTTACCTCATAAAATTCCTTGTTAATCCCAGGTAAAACCCATGATAAAATCATTCCCAAGTCTCCCAACAGACCACAACCAATTCTAGGCCAAAAATGTCTTGGCAGCATGCATAGTATATCAACTTTGCATGCTACAGTGCCTCATGATTTAGTAAAACTAACTCATACTCACCTGTGGACACCATCTAGAGTTGTGATAAGAGTACCATAAGGATACCCAAAAGTCCTAAAGGTTCCTAAAACCTCCCCTTAAACTGTGATACATAAGTTGCCAAAAATATGCATGAACATAAAAATTTATGTCAAGATAGGAATAGAAAATTCCAACCATCATCCATAAATAAAAACATGCTCAAATGATTCTCCAAGGATCCATAAGCAACTCTGTATCCAATGGTATAATGCTAACACCACCTGCACATTTAGATTAAAAACCACAAAACTAACATTGTTGCTGACAACGCCCCGATAACGCTTGTCAGCGTTAAGGAAACCTTTGTCATCGTTAGACAAATATATTGCTGACAACGTCACAATAACACTTATCAGCATTAAAGTAACCTTTGTCAGTGTTAGAAAATTATAGTGGAAAATCTAAATCCTCAAAAAGACCAATAACAATGCATTATCTTGTACATACTTTTACAAAAAGATCCCAAAACACATATTATGTGAGATTGATCATTCCAATACTTGTTACCAAGTATTGAAATCTTCCAGCATCAAAAGGTTTAGTTAGTAAATCAGACACATTTTCTTCTGTGTCAACCCTATCTGGTTGTATTAAACCTTTTTCAAAACAATCTCTTATAAAATGGTGTCTAATTTCTATGTGTTTAGTTTTAGAATGATGTACAGGATTCTTAATAATGCATAAAGTGTTGTTATTGTCAACAAATATCTTGGTATGCATGAAATTATACCCATAATCCAACAGCTGGTTCTGAATCCATAAAACTTGTCCACAACAAGCAGCTGCAGCAACGTACTCTACTTCAGTTGTAGAATTAGCCACCACTGTTTGTTTCTTGCATTGCCAAGATATCAACCTGCTCCCAAGAAACTGACATCCACCAGTTGTGGATTTTCTATCAAACTTATCACCTCCATAGTCACTGTCTGAATATGAAATAAGCTCCAAAGGTGAATCTTTTGGATACCACAAGCCAAGACTGGGATAACATCTTAGGTACCTAAAGATTCTCTTGACAGCATAAAGGTGACATTCTTTGGGAGTCACTTGATGGCGTGCACAAGCACACACAGCAAACATGATGTCAGGTCTGGAGGCTGTGAGATACATCAATGAACCAATCATTGATCTATAGTGCCTGACATACACATCCTTTCCATCTCCAATCTTTCCTCAAGGGTGTTCTCTATCCATAGGAGTAGTAGCCCTCTTTTCATGTGGAGAAAAGCCAAACTTTTTTAAGATCTCTGCCACATACTTATCCTGGGAGATGAAGATACCATCTTCTTTCTGCTGAACTTGTAACCCTAGAAAGAAGTTCATCTCCCCCATTGCACTCATCTTGAATTTGTCTGTCATAAGCTTAGAAAAGTCCTCACTCATCTTTAGATTTGTAGATCCAAAAATGATATCATCAACATAAACCTGAACAAGCAAGACATCCTTACCAGCCTTCTTGGTAAATAATGTCTGGTCTATGGTGCCCCTTTTAAATCCATTGTCCACCTAATAAGTGGACAATGTACCATACCATGCTCTTGGGGCTTGATGAAGTCCATACATAGCCTTCTTGACTCTATACACCTTGTCTGGATTCTCTAGATCCTCAAAACCAGGAGGCTGCATCACATACACCTCCTCAACAATTGTTCCATAGAGGAAGGCACTCTTCACATCCATTTGATAGACAGTGAAGCCCATGCAGGAATCATAGGCTAGAAATATTCTTATAGCTTCAATCCTTGCAACTGGTGCAAAGACCTCCTCATAGTCTATCCCTTCCTCTTGTGTATATCCCTGAGCCACCAATCGTGCTTTGTTTCTGACCACAATGCCTCTTTCGTCTCTCTTGTTTCTTAGAACCCATCTTGTCCCTATAGGTCTGACATATCTGGGACAATCAACCAGCTCCCAAACATCCTGAATTGCAAATTGGTGAAGCTAATCTTGCATTGCTTCCACCCAACTTGGTTCTTTGAGAGCATCAAATATCTTCTTGGGTTCCTGTTGTGACAGAAAACAGGCAAACAAGCATGCTTGCACAAGAGGGGTATCAACCTTCTTGTGAATATTGGCAATAAATCCACCAAGACTTTGATGAGATCTTCTAGTCTGAACAGGAGTCATAATATCACCAATGATTTGAGAAGTAGGGTGATTCTTCATAGTAGAAGTAAGAACTCCTCCTTCAAAAAGTCTGGTGTCTTCAATCTCATTATCCATGTTGCCAATATCTTCTTCTTCAGACTCTCTTTCATCAATATTAGGAAGAACCTCTTCATATAAATTGGAAGGTTCACCTTGTTCAAAATTAGAAGAGAAAAGATGCTCAAAAGTGTTGTCAACGCCTGATCCTTGGTTGTCAGCGTTTGGGTTGTCAACGCCTGAAATGGTGTTGTCAACGTTTGAGCCATCAACGTCTGAATTTGTCCTGTCAGCGCTAGATTTTCCTTTGTCAGTGCCTGAAGGACCATGCATATTGTTAACTAGTGGTACTTGGGGACCACCATTATCCTTTCCAGTAGCAGCAGCAAAAGCATCTGTCCATATGGGAATTGTGACATACTCTTGTATAGGAGATGACTTGTATGCTTGTGATCCAACCTCTTCATTAACCTGTGTACCTGAAACATCAACAACTTGTTCTTCCACAACATTTGAAGTTACCTTCACAATGTCTGGATTAGTGACAAGCATATAATTTAATGTCCTAGGTAGAGGTTCCAAATTAAACAACCAATTTGGACCACTTTCAAGATCACTAGGTTTACTTTCTAAAAACCTAACATGTACTCTTTCAAGTATACATTTTTCCTTTTTAAGATAAACCATATATCCCTTGCTCTGCACTGAATACCCCATGAAATAGCCTTCATCACCTTTTGCACTAAATTTACCTAAGTCATCACTAGTATCAAGTACAACTACATGACAACCAAAAGGTTTAAGAAAACCAATATTAGGTTTTCTTCCCCAAAGTAATTCATAAGGTGTTTTGTTCTATATCTTGTTGACCAATGCTCTATTCTGAACATAACAAGTTGTATTCACAGCCTCAACCCAAAAAGCTATAGGAAAATGAGCATCAGCCAACATAGTTCTGGCTGCTTAAATTAAGGTTCTATTCTTTCTCTCAGCAACCCCATTTTGTTGTGGGGTTCTGGCAACACTAAACTGCCTAGTAATCCCTTTCTTGGCACAAAAATCATCCAAAAGCTTATTTCTAAACTCACCACCATTGTCACTTCTAAGCATTTTAACTTCATTACGAGTTTTCTTCTCTATCTGAGTAATAAAATCAATTAAAGTGTCAGCAGTGTCACTTTTCATAGCTAAAAAGAAAGTCCAAGTAAACCTAGAAAAGTCATCTGTGATGACAAAGCAGTATGATTTACCATTCAAACTCTATATTAGTTGGACCAAATAGGTCCATATGCAGTAAGTGAAGTGGTCTAGTACTAGAGTGCACCTGTTTAGACTTGAATGAGACCTTGTGCTGCTTGCCTTTAAGACATGTAACACAAGAGTGGTCATTTTGGAAAGCCTTTTCAGGCAAGCCATCAACCAAGCTAAGTCTCACAAGCCTGTTTATATTCTTAAAGTTTATGTGCCCTAGTCTCTTGTGCCATAGATTACTCTCATCTACTGAAGCTTTAGCATAAAAACATAACATATTATTATTCATCCTAATCCCATTAAGATTCACATTATAGATGTCTTTATGTCTAGGTGTTCTATAGTCAATATATTTTTCATCTGGGATTTTATAATCCTTGCTTAACAACAAGCATTCAGTATCAGTAAATAGAACTTTATTTTTGTTATCACAAACTTGTGATACACTAAAAAGATTGTAATCAAGTTCCTTTACCAGAAATACGTTCTCAAAACGCAAGTTCTTGGTGAGAAGAGTTCCTTTGCCTGTGATAGTTCCATATCCGCCTCCAAAGTAAACCTTATCACCATCCTTAATGGGAGTGAAGTTAGTCAGATAATCTTCCTTCCCTGTCATGTGCCTTGAGCATCCACTGTCCCAACATCCATAATCATTGACCTGTTTTTGAATGCCCTGCACATAAAGAAAACAAGTTAGTTTTCTTTGGAAACCCAAGCCTTAGAAGACTTGGATTCATCTGGTTGTTCAACAAGAACAGACTTAGTTCTCATAACAACCCCTTGTTCATCCCTCTTTGGATGAAATACCCAGTTAACCCCAATAGGTTTTGTAATGACCTTTGAAATATAATTAAACCTGTTGCAGCTCATAGAAATCCCATTATCATTAGGGTTTTGATCTTGCTTAGGTCTCCATTTCAAGCTTGAAGAAGCTTTAGACCCCTTACCCTGTGGTTGCAAATATTTAGGTCTGGTCACGTTTCTGTCAGCGTTGGATTTGGTCTTGTCAACGCTGAAATTACCCTTGTCAGCATTGAACCTAGGGTTTGCTACAGAAAACCTATTGCCTGTTAGACCAAGTATTTGTCTTTTGAAATGGTCTTTGTCCATGAGTGTTAGACCCCCTAGTGAAGAAAGGGGCTGGTCTAACAACATGTGGACTTTGCTCCACTAGTTTTGGGTCTGACAACGTTTGACTTTTTAACAGCATTGACACACTTATATGCTAAATGTGAAAAGCTACCACAAGTGTAACAGGCTTTTCTAGACACAACCCTAGGTCTAGAAGAGAAGAAGCTTGTTCCATCATTACTAACTTGGCTTTTAGGTGACCTAGTATTCCTATACATTTCTACATACTTGATGCTAGGTTTTCTAACAGTCTTTGAGCCAAGGTCAATAGTCTTGCCAGTGATTGGGTTTGTTACCTTAATAGGGGTTGACTCATTAGGACTTTCACATAACAAGCCACCTGTGACAATCCGTCAATTTATGATTGATATTTTATTCTCGAATATTATTAAAAAACATTATTTTAATGTTACAATATGAACTCACATATTTTTGGGAAGAAATTTGGATTTACGCCTTGAAGTAGCATCGACTACGTTTAAATCGGAGGATTCAACGTTACGGCTCACGTTTACATACACCGTCTTTGGTGACAGTCCGACATTTCAGAAAATAAATTTATCCGTAAATATTATTTTGGAGTTTAAATTTGTGTTGGTTCATAAACTCACAAATTTACGAGAAGAGATTAGGACTTACGATTTTATTTTAACGTCCTTTACGACTAAACCGGAAACCTTAGGATTACGTATTTACGTTTTCGAACTCCGTTTTTGATGAAACAATTTTTATTGGATTCGTTTTGTGACGTCGATTCATAATTTATAAAAACGTTTTTCGTAAAACGACCCGAGGGCACGCAAATCGAGGAAACTAGAATCGAGGAGTACCCGTAACTAAATGGGATGAGACAAGTGGGACACTTGTCCCACCCCACACTCAAACCGGCCACAACACTAACACAAACCACTTTGGTGTCAAGTTTTTAGCTAGTAACTCAACACATGTCATTAGCTTACACTTTAAGCTTTTGATACAACAAAAACCACTAGATGAAACTAGCTAACACATTCACAACATGCAAAACCAACATAAACTCTTCTCTCTCTCTCTAGATTGCCGTCCATATCCTCCCCTTAAACACCCTCATTTGATCAAAATCAACCACAAATCTCATGTTATTTACACACATGTTGATGCCCTCTTGAAGCTCTCTTGAATGGTGGTGATTATAACATCCAAGGAGGAGTTCCCATGGAGTATCAAGGCTGATTTTCCACAAGTAGTTCATGGAGCATGATGGTTTTGAAGATGGTCATGGTTGTCTACAAGTTTCTCCATCAAAAACCATGCCAAACTCATAAACTACATCAAGTTGGTGGTATAAAGATTGTCCTCCTCAACTTCTTGTTATTTTGATTATGTAAACATGTATTTTATTTCCTATTGTATATATTTATGATGATTATATGATGATAAAAATGTTATGTGGGGATTTGTTGTTGATAATCATGGATAAAAAGGTGAAAAACCATAAGAAACAAGGTTAAAATCTTGGGTAAATTGGATGGCTGTATAAAACAGTAAAGAAGTAAGTCATGAACTGATAAAATGATGAAGTAGGATGGATTTACAGTAAGCTATGAGTCTTGTACACATGTGAGAGTTAGCCATGCAATGGAATCAAAATAATGAGTGAGATATGATCAAAACAAGTTTAGGGTATAAATCTGAAGTTACTGTTTTGGACGATTTTTAGAAAATACTTAAAGGATGATTCAACAGTATCTATAGAAGAGTTAAATGTAGAAAATATCATGTAGTTTATGTGATAAAAATTTGAGCTTCTATCTCCATGTAGAACTCAAGATATGGCATTTTTTGTGAAGATGAAGTTAAAAATCAGATTTTTGGAAATTAAAGAATAATACTATTATATAAGCACTCACATTTTAATATATAAAATGTAAATAAAAACCCACTAACTTATAAAACTTATTTATATAAATATATAAAAGGTGTAATAAGTGTATAAATGATGAAAATTGAAACTTGTTAAGTTTTATAAGTTATAAAACTATAAACATGATTTTTACGACTTTTTCGGCTATTGCCGTAAAATTAACGTTTTTGTTAAATAAAACTTAGATGGTTGGACCCGTCTAATGAAAACTTTATAAAACTTATATACTGATATATAGACATGTATAATAAGTAAAAACCGATAAAACCCGAACTATAGGGCATACGGACATTAACGAGCTAAGTAAACATATTGGACTAATACTTGGGCTAATTATTGGACTAAATAAGATAAACACCCGTAAAAAGAACTTATTGGGCTTAACCCATTTGGGCCCAACTTGAAAGTATATGTACTGATAATATAAGTACAAAATGGATTAAAATAGGTTAAATAACTTATAATAAGTTTATTGGACTTAAAATACATAAATAGGTAAAACTAGTAAACTAGTATAAACATTACCGACATATAACACTAAAATGAGTAAACGAGAATATGTAAACCCACTTGATCATCATATCTATATAATCATCATATGTATACATACTTTTTATTTTTATAAAGTCATTGGACAAACGTCTAAGACCGAGTATTATTTGTCTAGGTTTCCGTGATTGAAGCACGTACCATACGTCCGAATTGCCGATAACCCGCCTTCCCATATCAACGTGAGTTCATAGCCTCGCACTCTTTTAAATGTTTTATAAATGTTTTATAAACCCGCGAGGGAGATAACATGTTAGTTTTTATAAAATAGGACACAATTTGTCCCGATTGTTTGTTTATTGATTTTGGACCCGAATGATTGAATGACCCGATTGTATGACCCGATAAATGATTAAAGGACCCGATAGATGAAATAAAATGGATTATTAAAGTTAGGTTATGTCACTAAAAGTCCCATTAGCATGAACTGTGAACTACCGGGAGTTGGTAGACGCTTATGCATTTAATAGTACTATTTGGGGACGATCACCCCAGTTCGCGCCTTGACGGTTGATCCCCGTCGTGCCACATTGATTGGTAAGCGAATTTATGTATGAGAAGATTTCCATAGCGTGACCTTTGTGACGACACGCTACTTTAGATGGGAAAAATTGGTATCGGGTTAGCTACCCGTTTTGGTTTAGTAAGGTAACAATGTCATGCGGCTTGTAATAATCCAAAATCTAACGAAATACTATTAGACGCTTCGAATTACGATGTATTGCCTGACTAGCAATACTGGGTCATACTATTGATATTATGTTTGTGTTTTGGTTTTCGTAACCATATTCATATAACGGTTTTTATTTTCATACAACGTCATAAGACGTATTGTATGATGTTTTTACGACATTGGCTCGTATAATAATTTTTAAGGCAAATGCCTATATTATGATTTTCGATAAGGATTTGTATACAATGATTTTGGCTATTTTATGGCTTATTACAATGATTTGTATGAATTGATTTTTGGTACAAATTTTATACCAAAGTTATATTGATGGAATTTACTAAACTCTATGAATTCACTCGGCGTTATCGCTGACCTTTTCTTTTAACATGTTTTATCTCAGGTACTTGAAGGTAATTCTCGGGAAGACGACAAGAATTAATGGCCCGCACTTAAACAATATTTTCCATTCAAATATTTCTTAAAACTTATATGAAATGTAATGACTTGGGACCGATGTAACCTTGATATTTATGAATGGAAATGATTTATTATTAAACAACGCGATTTTTATGCGTTGTCTATGATGTGAGTAATGTGCTATCCCGTAACACCAACTAGTCTTCCGCTGAACTGAGTTGTAGAAATTTGGGGGTGTTACAGTTTGGTACCAGAGCTCTCGTTATAGAGAACGAAAGATTTTTAAAACTAAGGTTTTGAATAAAACTTTTCAAAATCTTTTAACTAAAAACATTTTTCTAAAAATGTCTAAAAATCTTTTGACTATAACGGTGCTGAAGAATTCCCGAGTTACCGACAAGGCCAAGACTGAGAAGTGTTATTTTAATATATATATAACTTGGATTATATATATATGATATAATTTTATTACATGATTGTTTGATGATTATTTTGATTTGTATACGAGATATTTATACGACGTAGATTGTCACAAGTAACCCTAACTCCCCTAGTAAATTAATCGAAGTTATTCTCGTAGGAATTCTAGCTATCCTAGATCTAAACCAAGTTGTGGATATTTATAATCCCAACAAATGGTTGATATTCGTAGAAATGTAGATATTAGTTGATTGTGATTTGAAAGAATAATTGGCGAGATTAAATCTGATACCGATGTCATGATGATCTTTTCTTATAGAGTGGAGTTTGACAAAACGTTACCACCTAGAAAGATGTCATCTGATTCGTTGTCATCCAATTCTTAAATTGAAATCGAAAGGGTGAATGTTGCACTTGAGGCTGTCATTGGAACCATTACCCAAAAGCCTCATGCCACTAATACCTTTCCGAGAAGTCTAGTTGAATGATCAAGTCATTTCATATTAATGACTCATTTGATAATTGTTGTTATAAGAGCTAATAGGATTGGAAATTAAGTGTTGATTCATATTTGTATTGCCTTTACAAGGCCGAAGAATAAGATTGAAAGTATTGGAGAATGAAGTAGGATATCGACTTGAGTATAAAATTGGTTGAAACTTGAATAAAGTAAAATTTAACCTGTATGGAATATGAGATTGTTAAGAGGAAGTCGTTAAGTTTTGTGATTGAATTATAAGGATTTAATTGATTGTTGATTCGTGTTAAGGGTTGTTCCTAGACCATTGTCCACTAACGAGGATGCCCAGTGTCCAAGAAATAAATTGAAGAAATCTTCTTCTAAATTGGGACCAATGGATCTTCTGAGACATGTGGAACACCTAATGACTCTTGTAGATTAGTATTCATTGTGGTATCTTTTAAAAATCCCTAACTTAACTGAGATATCAGTTGGTAGGATGAGTTCTGAGAATTGTATGACATAGTGACACGTAATGTGTTACGGTACAATTTTGACTTGTTTGTGATTAGTGAAAAAGACTACCTTTGATTGCTAAATTCTACATGTATTGATGTTATCTATCTTTTCTTGCTTCTTCCTAATGTTCGCATTAGTGATGCAACCGTTGAACAAATACTCATCTCGATTTGAGTTACGTTGTGGATTATTCTCTTTGTATTCATGAGTGCCATCGAAGTCGTGAACCTCATGATTAATTGGCTAAGCTCATTTCCTATCATATCATAGTTAATTCTTGATGAACAACTCTTCATCACTCTTTGGCAGATCACACCTTGTTTTTATAAAGTTGAAACGGTATCCTTTGAGAAAAATTGAATTTTCATCACTATAAGGATTATTCATAGTGAGATTTATAAGTGATTGTTATTTAAATGAAGTTGTTTATAAAACACTTTGGAAAACCTTATTGTTTTCATAACAAAGAAAATCTTTGTAAATTTATTCTTGATCCTTATTTAAGAATTAAGCATGAAAATGTTTTTATTATAAACATGATGATAAAATTTTGACGAACAGAGTATTGCATCGTTAATCTTGAAATTGTATATAGTTGCGCGCCTACATACAATTTGGAATGAACTATGCAAGACTGATTAGTAGTCACCATAAAACTAATGAATAAACACTACATTTTCTGTGAGGATTGTGAAGGATTAAATTTTAATGAGATCTGCAAGAAGTGAAAAATAGGGACATAATGTTAGGGACACCTACATATGTGCCTATAACACCTATTCTTCTGAGTTGAATTTACTCATCTATGGAATTTGTCTTATTTGACAATTGATATTCTGTTCTTGTCCAATTCTCCCGTAGTGAGATTCTTAGGAAAAGTATCTGATTTCCGAGTGTTGATACCCGACTGGATGTATCGACGTTCTTATCATTTCTCTTGATTTGATTTCATTTGAGTGACCTGGGTAACGATCCGAGGAGCTTTCGAATGCGTACTCAAATTATGAAAACATGGGATATATTCATATTCGTTAAATGTTTTCGTCTTTATCCGATTTGAAATTCTCTCGCGTAGATTATGCGTTGACCTTACTCTTTAGATGATAGTTGTGTCTCCATATATCCTTGAAATTTTGAAGGATTATGAATTATTATTAGACTTTTGAGAAGTTCACATCTTATCAATGGCAACAAAACTGGAAAGTTGATAGTGCCAGTAGAATGGATTGATTGATTCTGACATGACGACATTGTCTTAATTGATGGGAACTCGAATAGAATTCCCCTAAATGATAAGATGTTGATTATCAAAAGTGAACTAAATAATTCTTGACGGATGATCATATCCTGTATTTAGACTTGAGATTATATTGTGATTGGTTGTGAATTAGTCATAGATACTATAATCTAGAAAGAACCTAATATGAATATATTAAAAGATGTTTAAGTTATTTGAAACATTAGTAAGTATTTGTTAATGAATTACCTAGACTTTCGCCATTAAGGCAAGTAGAATTTGGTATTTGATTATATTCCTGGTGTTGCACCTATGGCTTGTGCACTGTACGTCAGCACCGTCTGAATTAAGGGAATTACCGTACAACTGAAAGAGTTTTCGGAGAAAGATTTTATTATACCAAGCCTGTCATCCTGAAGAGCTATGGTGTTATCTTTCCTTATATTTATAGATTACTGTGACTGAGTAAATTGACAATCGAAAACGATATCCATAACTCGAAATGGAAGAATTGTTCGATCATTTACAAGGTTCTAGCAAATTTGATCCATAGCATGGTTATCATCAACATCGCATCTACGAAAGAGATTATGTATTCCAATCACTACATCCGGTGCTTGTAATGAACGTTATGAGTTTCACGTGATGTCGTTTGGATTGCCCAATGCACATGTAGCATTCATAAATTCGGTGAATCACGTGTGTAGGCTGAAATTTGATAAATTCATGCTTGCGATCACTAAGGACTATTTGTTTGTATATAAGAATAAGAAGGAGTTAATAATTATTTATAAGTTGCCCTAAATTGGCCGAACAATAAAAACATGTACCTTGAATAATTAACATGTGACTTAAGACTTAATTCTTTACACGATTTAACCGTGTGATTAATAGATGACGGAATATATTGACTCTTTAAAAATTAAGAGCCCTTTTAAGACTTTGGATTTTACCAAAAAGAAAATGGAAATATGTTTTGACGAATGTTTTAACAAAGGATTTTAAGGGATTATTCCCTTATACACAAACCATTTAACTAAACTTCTGTTTAGGGGTAAATGTTTGTGTATACCTTAAGACAATCTAAGAAGAATTGAGGAAACTATATAAATTATGACTTGAAATTTGAAACGACAATTTTTGCATTTTAAATAAGAAAATTTTGACTAAAGTATAAACCAAAGATTTTTCGAACAATTATGAAATCTTATTAATTATTTTCGATAAAGCAACAAAAATCTTGTTAATTAAACTCAAATTTATTTTGAACATTTTATATAATTGGACGAACTAAGAAATTTAAAACTTTTACGTTTACGCTTCATAAAAACTAACTAATAATTATTTAATTAATTATAATAATTATCGCCGCTTTAGACGCCGGATTGAGAAAAACTGATAAAAATGATAGTTGAGACGAAACTGAAACATAAAGGATATGAAGAAAGAATTTTGAATAAATACGGTTGTGATATTTATTTCATCAGGAAGGTGAACGTAATTACTGACGCCTAATATAGAAAGAATATTTGAGTAAATTGTGAACATGATAATTATATCATCATGAGAAGTGAATATATATACTAACGCATTATGTAGAAAAGATAAAGAATCAATTAAGATGTATTTCTTGATAATGAAGGTGCAAAATAAATTTCAAAATGATATAAAAATAAACGATGTTTGTAAGAATGATAATATAGATACTAAAAGAGGTTCGCGGCTAAAGTGAACCATTAGAATTGAGAAGCTAATGGCGTTAAATATTTTAAAGACCACTTATGGTTGCCTAAATATGAAGGATTGTGAGATATAGTTATGTTGGAATTTGTAAGTATAAGTATTCTATTTATGTCATTTTATGACTAAAAGTATCTTTGTCTGAAGAATTTGTACTAATGGCAATTATGAAGGCAGACATCGCCTCATACATTAGTAAACGTCTAGCTATCGCTAAGGTCATCATCTGAATTTGATTCGATTTGGGTCATCGTCGACAGACTGACCAAATCTGCTAATATCATTCTCGTTAATGATAAATGCAAAAGAGTTATGTAAAAATAGCATGCCTGTATCGATCATCTATATCAAGATCCTCGCTTCGCATCGAATTTCTAGAGATTTGCTCAGAAATCATTAAGAACGAACCTTGATGAGAGTACTATGTACCACCCCAAATCGAAGGGACGAGGTAAAGTAACGATACAAGGTAATATAAGTGTTGTTTTATGTTTGAATGATTGACCTTTGGTAATAGACCGTATAATCGTTTTCCTTTGGAGAGATTATCCTTGATAATCATCGTACTAGGATCGAGATCGAATCTTGTTAGGATCTAAATATTAGAGCTTCTGTAAGCAAGAGTTGAGATGAAGACATCCGACATACACCCACTGTGAGTTGGACATGTCTTTTAGGTTTAAGGTTTCCTATGATGGCAAACCTAACCTTGCAAAATACCCGACCCGCGAGATCTGAAATGATTGTTGAAATTAGGATTTGATTATTAACTGCCGATAGTGGGTAGGAAGTCATGTGAATATGAAATGTAGATCTTGAAGTGCCAAATGGGTAGCGAAGTTATGCCACAATTTTTAACCTTGGAAAGATGAATTCATGATCTGACAAATCATGGGATATAAGTCCCCGATTGTATGGGACCATTGAGATGATGTAAAAGTTGGGATTGAAAGGCATATAAGCTGGATCTACCCTAGGACTTCAAAGACTGCGTGAATTATGTTTCGTAAATTGAACTTGATGGAATACCTATCAAGTGAAAATCTGATTATTCTTAGTAAAACTTAGATCGGCGAAAAGTTGCATTCATCAGAAACCCGTGAACATCATGGATAGAGAAAGTAAGTCAACATTAAGTCTGATCTTATTCCCGTAGTTATGTTTGATGAAACTCGCGTATCATAATGAATTGAAGTTGTGACAAAAGACCGAATGTGGAGGAAATACCCACATTGCTTTAACTCTATAAGAAGCGAGTAGTAAGGTAAGATGATCTTTGAGGACAAAGATCCTGTTTAGGGGTAAATGCTGTGACAATCCGTCAATTTATGATTGATATTTTATTCTCGAATATTATTCAAAAACATTATTTTAATGTTACAATATGAACTCACATATTTTTGGGAAGAAATTTGGATTTACGCCTTGAAGTAGCATCGACTACGTTTAAATCGGAGGATTCAACGTTACGGCTCACGTTTACATACACCGTCTTTGGTGACAGTCCGACATTTCAGAAAATAAATTTATCCGTAAATATTATTTTGGAGTTTAAATTTGTGTTGGTTCATAAACTCACAAATTTACGAGAAGAGATTAGGACTTACGATTTTATTTTAACGTCCTTTACGACTAAACCGGAAACCTTAGGATTACGTATTTACGTTTTCGAACTCCGTTTTTGATGAAACAATTTTTATTGGATTCGTTTTGTGACGTCGATTCATAATTTATAAAAACGTTTTTCGTAAAACGACCCGAGGGCACGCAAATCGAGGAAACTAGAATCGAGGAGTACCCGTAACTAAATGGGATGAGACAAGTGGGACACTTGTCCCACCCCACACTCAAACCGGCCACAACACTAACACAAACCACTTTGGTGTCAAGTTTTTAGCTAGTAACTCAACACATGTCATTAGCTTACACTTTAAGCTTTTGATACAACAAAAACCACTAGATGAAACTAGCTAACACATTCACAACATGCAAAACCAACATAAACTCTTCTCTCTCTCTCTCTAGATTGCCGTCCCTATCCTCCCCTTAAACACCCTCATTTGATCAAAATCAACCACAAATCTCATGTTATTTACACACATGTTGATGCCCTCTTGAAGCTCTCTTGAATGGTGGTGATTATAACATCCAAGGAGGAGTTCCCATGGAGTATCAAGGCTGATTTTCCACAAGTAGTTCATGGAGCATGATGGTTTTGAAGATGGTCATGGTTGTCTACAAGTTTCTCCATCAAAAACCATGCCAAACTCATAAACTACATCAAGTTGGTGGTATAAAGATTGTCCTCCTCAACTTCTTGTTATTTTAATTATGTAAACATGTATTTTATTTCCTATTGTATATATTTATGATGATTATATGATGATAAAAATGTTATGTGGGGATTTGTTGTTGATAATCATGGATAAAAAGGTGAAAAACCATAAGAAACAAGGTTAAAATCTTGGGTAAATTGGATGGCTGTATAAAACAGTAAAGAAGTAAGTCATGAACTGATAAAGTGATGAAGTAGGATGGATTTACAGTAAGCTATGAGTCTTGTACACATGTGAGAGTTGGCCATGCAATGGAATCAAAATAATGAGTGAGATATGATCAAAACAAGTTTAGGGTATAAATCTGAAGTTACTGTTTTGGACGATTTTTAGAAAATACTTAAAGGATGATTCAACAGTAGCTATAGAAGAGTTAAATGTAGCAAATATCATGTAGTTTATGTGATAAGAATTTGAGCTTCTATCTCCATGTAGAACTCAAGATATGGCATTTTTGGTGAAGATGAAGTTAAAAATCAGATTTTTGGAAATTAAAGAATAATACTATTATATAAGCACTCACATTTTAATATATAAAATGTAAATAAAAACCCACTAACTTATAAACTTATTTATATAAATATATAAAAGGTGTAATAAGTGTATAAATGATAAAAATGGAAACTTGTTAAGTTTTATAAGTTATAAAACTATAAACATGATTTTTACGACTTTTTCGGCTATTGCCGTAAAATTAACGTTTTTGTTAAATAAAACTTAGATGGTTGGACCCGTCTAATGAAAACTTTATAAAACTTATATACTGATATATAGACATGTATAATAAGTAAAAACCGATAAAACCCGAACTATAGGGCATACGGACATTAACGAGCTAAGTAAACATATTGGACTAATACTTGGGCTAATTATTGGACTAAATTAGATAAACACCCGTAAAAAGAACTTATTGGGCTTAACCCATTTGGGCCCAACTTGAAAGTATATGTACTGATAATATAAGTACAAAATGGATTAAAATAAGTTAAATAACTTATAATAAGTTTATTGGACTTAAAATACATAAATAGGTAAAACTAGTAAACTAGTATAAACATTACCGACATATAACACTAAAATGAGTAAACGAGAATATGTAAACCCACTTGATCATCATATCTATATAATCATCATATGTATACATACTTGTTATTTTTATAAAGTCATTGGACAAACGTCTAAGACCGAGTATTATTTGTCTAGGTTTCCGTGATTGAAGCACGTACCATACGTCCGAATTGCCGATAACCCGCCTTCCCATATCAACGTGAGTTCATAGCCTCGCACTCTTTTAAATGTTTTATAAATGTTTTATAAACCCGCGAGGGAGATAACATGTTAGTTTTTATAAAATAGGACACAATTTGTCCCGATTGTTTGTTTATTGATTTTGGACCCGAATGATTGAATGACCCGATTGTATGACCCGATAAATGATTAAAGGACCCGACAGATGAAATAAAATGGATTATTAAAGTTAGGTTATGTCACTAAAAGTCCCATTAGCATGAATTGTGAACTACCGGGATTTGGTAGACGCTTATGCATTTAATAGTACTATTTGGGGACGATCACCCCAGTTCGCGCCTTGACGGTTGATCCCCGTCGTGCCACATTGATTGGTAAGCGAATTTATGTATGAGAAGATTTCCATAGCGTGACCTTTGTGACGACACGCTACTTTAGATGGGCAAAATTGGTATCGGGTTAGCTACCCGTTTTGGTTTAGTAAGGTAACAATGTCATGCGGCTTGTAATAATCCAAAATCTAACGAAATACTATTAGACGCTTCGAATTACGATGTATTGCCTGACTAGCAATACTGGGTCATACTATTGATATTATGTTTGTGTTTTGGTTTTCGTAACCATATTCATATAACGGTTTTTATTTTCATACAACGTCATAAGACGTATTGTATGATGTTTTTACGACATTGGCTCGTATAATAATTTTTAAGGCAAATGCCTATATTATGATTTTCGATAAGGATTTGTATACAATGATTTTGGCTATTTTACGGCCTATTACAATGATTTGTATGAATTGATTTTTGGTACAAATTTTATACCAAAGTTATATTGATGGAATTTACTAAACTCTATGAATTCACTCGGCGTTATCGCTGACCTTTTCTTTTAACATGTTTTATCTCAGGTACTTGAAGGTAATTCTCGGGAAGACGACAAGAATTAATGGCCCGCACTTAAACAATATTTTCCATTCAAATATTTTGTAAAACTTATATGAAATGTAATGACTTGGGACCGATGTAACCTTGATATTTATGAATGGAAATGATTTATTATTAAACAACGCGATTTTTATGCGTTGTCTATGATGTGAGTAATGTGCTATCCCGTAACACCAACTAGTCTTCCGCTGAACTGAGTTGTAGAAATTTGGGGGTGTTACACCACCCTTAACAAACAAGGTAGGGTTGGCTTTCTTCCATTCATTCAAGTCAGTCAACTTCTGTTGATACTCTTCAACTGGGGTAATGACTCTTGGTGGAGGAATAAATTCCTCCTCTTGGAGTTCTGGTAGACCAGTCTAAGATAGGTCCTTTCTTTGGACACCATAGAAGTCACCAGCTGGTGGTGGAACCACAATATAGTCTTTCATCCCAATACCATTCATGTCCTTAGGATCCCTTTGTTTATTAACACATTCTCCTAGGGTTTGTGTGGCTTTATCAAATCTCTGAATTTTAAGGTCAACATTATCCTTATTCTTAATGGCCTCATCTAACTTAGCCTGTAACTCACTATTAACCCTTTCCATGATGTTTCTAACATCATTACTAGCATTTAACTCATGTTTTAAGATATTTATTTTATCTTTTAAGTCAAATTCCATTTTCTTGTACTCAGAAACTGTCTTCTCAATTTGAGTGAGAGCAATTTGATAGTTAGACAGTTTGCATCTTTCAGTACTCACATCATCTAACAACCTTATCACCTCTTTGTTAAGTTTCTTAGTATTTAACCTACAACCCGTACTACAAAAAGCATCATCGTATACCTCATTATCTGATGAAGAGGAGGAGTGTGCCATGAGAGCATATTAAACATGCTCTTCTTCTTCTATCTCAGCAACCAAAGCTTTATCCTCTTCCCCATCCTTAGCCAAATAGCTCCAATCCCATCCCATACCATCAATTTCTTGCACTGCAACCATGGCCTTAGGATCCTGAGCCTTGACAATTTGGCTTGAGGGTTTGCCAGCATCAGATCTTCTTGGAGATCTGCATTCCCTCATGAAGTGCCCCATACGATGGCAATTGTAGCACTCAACTTTGGATTTATCAAATCCAGCAGTGTCCTTTGCATTAAAGGTCATCTTCTTCTTAAACCTTCTATTCCACCTGTTTGCTCTTATACTCGCAAGTGCCATGTTCCACTTAATATCCATCTCTTCCGAGTGCTCATCACTTATTTGCTCAAGGTCCTCATATGGAATCAATGAACCATTGGGCAAAGAAGCAATGTATGCACACACAGTATCCAGATCCAAACCAGCAGGCTTAACTCTTGGAGAATCACTTTTGTATGTGTCAGCGTCTGAATATGAGGCGTTGACAGGACATGATCCAGCGTTAACACATGTTGATCCAGTAACTGGATGCATGTAAGAGTCCTTTTGATCAAATTGGCCTTCACTATGTGAGAAGAAGGACATGTTACTATTGGTAGACTTACTTCCATGTTCCAAAAGAGTCTCATTCTCCAAGAGCCTTAGTTTATTGTAGATATCATCAAAAGTAGAACTTTTGTGAGTGTTATTGGCAAGTATAGATCTTGCCTCAATCTTCCACGCATCACCAAGACTTTTAAGAAAAGTGGCATTAATGTCAACATCACCAAGTTGTGTCCCCATGAAGGACAGCTTGCTTGTAATGTCAAGTAGTCTGCTTCTCACACTGCTAAGCTTCTCATTAGGTTGAGCCTTGAAAACAGCATACTCATGCATGAGTTGCTTCTTCTTCTCTTCCCTAGTATCATCATTGCCACCATATGCAACTTCAAGAGCTGCCCAAAGGTCTTTAGCAGAATCATAACCTCTGTATTTATGCTGGTTCTCTTGCCCCAAAGAGAGTTTCAGAATGTTTAGGGTTTTCATATCAACCCTTCTCTTTGCTATGTCTTCAGCAGACACAGCTCTACCATCACCAGGTTTTTCTTTCTTATCTACTTCTGGACATCCAGCAACAGCAGTTCTTGTAGCAATGGCAGCAACAACCTTTTCAGCTCTATTGTATGTGTTTCCATATTCAATTATCTCCTAGAGAGTGTAGTCATAGATCCCCAGATATTGCTCAAAGTTGAGTTTCCACAACTCAAAGTTGGTTGCATCAAGCATGGGAATCTTGATGTTTGGTAAAGGTGAGGGGGAGGGGGTTACTTCTGGATTTGACATGATGTTTTTAGGGTTTTGTGAAAATTAGGGTTTTGGTGATTTTAGGGTTCTTGTGTTCTTTAAGATCAAAAGTTTCACAACAAGATCTGATACCACTTGTTGATCCCAAACTTAGATCGATTTAGCTTTATGTATACGAGATTAGATCAAGTAATACACGTAGAGAAACCTTTGTATATGTATAATGTAATCTAAGTGTTATGCGGAATTAACACTTAAATAAGAACACAAAGATGTAAACAAACTTTAACTTTGATTAATGATAACAAACTTGCTTACAATGAAAGTGTTTAACGCATGAAAACTTATATTGAACATTAACCTAAAGGTCTTATTTTATAGATATAAGAAGCCTTGTACAAGAGTCTACGTATCAACTATTCTAGGTAAAGATAATTATAGAAAATACAATGTTGAACTTATCTTTACTAGAAACAAACTAGAAACAATATACGCGTAGACTAAATCTTTCCATCAGTGCTTGTCTTCAATGTATCAACGCTTGACTTCTTCTTGTCAACGCTTGATCTGTCAGCGTTTGTTTTCTTCCTATCAACGCTTGATTTACTCTTGTCAGCGCTCAAGTAGACTGGCTATATTTTATTCCCAACACATCATAGTCATCATAAATTGGAAGGGACTCATGAATTGGTGGAGGATCTAAATTGGAGAGAGAATCATCCACATCATCTTTGAACAGTGGATTATCATAGCAAGAATCGAAAAGAGGATTGTTGTAGACGACGAAATCATCAAGCACATTAATCATATTCGCCTGATTCTCTTCCATTAGGTTTGGATGTGATCTTCCCCATTTTAAAAAACTTGTGCCTCATTCCTGACTCTTAAGATTAACTCACCTTCGGCAACATCGACTAAGGCTTTTCCGGTTCTCAAGAATGGCCGACCAAGTATTAACGGAATACGAGGGTCCATTTCATAATCAACAACAACAAAGTCGACAGGAAAAGTGAAGGTACCAACTTTAACAAACACATCTTCGACAATACCAACATGGTAAGCGAGAGTGCGATTTGCTAGCTCAAGAGTCATCTTTGTTGGTGTAAGGTCGGGTAATGATAACTTTTTCCAAACACTTAAAGGCATCAGATTTATACTTGCCCCGAGATCAGCTAAGGCAGTAAATTCTTCGGTTTGGTTAAAAGTACATGGTAGCACAAAACGATCGGGATCTCCAAGTTTTTCCGGAAGTTCTTTAAGAAGGATTGCAGAACAATTCTCATTCAATCGAGTGTTAACAAACTCGGCCATCTTCTCCTTTTTATTAAGCAATTCCTTAAACATCTTAACGAATTTAGGCATTTAGGCTAGAGCTTCAACAAGGCTAAAGGTGATGGTCAGTCCTGAAATCTTCTTCAAAAAATTTGACACTTGAATATCATCCTTGGTGAGCAATTGGCACTTGTCTAAGCGAGAAAGATAAGGGATATTGGGTTTAGTTGGTGTAGGTGTAGCAGGTAAAGGTTGAGATGTTGAAGGTTTAAAGGTGGAAGGTGGCGTTGGTGAAAGATTCTTCTTGGGTACTTCTGCTGGTAGAGGTAGAGACGGTAATGGAGGACTAATACTAGGCGTGGGAGTAGGAGGGATAAATTGTGGTGGAAGAGGTGTAGATGGAGTAACTAGAGGAGGGATAGATGGTCCTACAAAGGTTGCTCCACTGCGTGTAGTAATAGCACTCACATTCGCTCTCGGATTGGTGACGGTATTTGAAGGAAGAGAGCCCGAAGTAGAGGGTTGAGTACTTGGAAAGAAACTAGCCATAATATTCTTCAAATCATTCGTTTGATTGCTAAAAGAGGTTTACATATCATGTCGAAGTTCGGTTCTAATATCATTACCTTGCTTAGTGATATCTCCTTTCAAGTTGATGATTTGGCTTTGAAGATTCTTAACTAGCTCTCCTTGGGTCTTCATGAAAGCTTCAACATCTTGATTAATGGGTGGTGCTTGTTGAGCGGGTGGGTGATAAGGATTATAAGCTCGAGGTGGGTTTGGATTGATTCTATTGTAGTTGTTGGGGTTGTGGTTTTGAGGAGAAAAACCGGGTGAAAGAAAGTTGTTAGAACGGTAACTGAGCAAGTTACGATCACCTTGAGGTCGGGCTTGATAGCTTTCCGTTGAATAGTTACCATGAGCTGCATACACGTTTTCCGGATTGTCATGAGTAGAAGGACAATCAGTGTATGAATGAGGACCCCCGCAAATCTCACAAGAAGTTGCTACAGCTTTAGCTTGTTGTTGTTGATTTGTAGCCAAGAGTTGCATATTTTTGCTCATTTCGACCATTGCGCGGGTCAATTCAGTGATATCAGGGTTTGAAGAAGTAGAAGAAACATTGACTCTCGGGTTTGATCTTGAGGATGCGGATGAATCCCAATTTTTGTGATGAGTAGTCATGTTATCGATAAGCTCTCTACACTCCTCAGGTCTTCTTTACATAAATGTGCCACAGGCGGCTGCATTAATCGTATCACGATCACGAAAAGTTAAACCGTTGTAGAAAGTATCAATTAAGGTGACGGGGAGCATGTTGTGGTTTGGACATCGATTGATCAAAACATTATATTGTTCCCAAGCATCAAAAAATGATTCATCGGGTTCTTGGGTAAATCTACTAATTTGATTTCGAAGGCTCGTGACCATAGATGGTGGAAAGTAGCGCGACAAAAATCGTTGAGTCATCTCATCCCAAGTATGAATTGAATTCTTCGGAAGACGATCAAACCATTTTTCGGCATGGTGGGATAAGGTGTGTGGAAATGGGTGAAGGCGAAGAAAATCCATTGTAACACCGGGCAACTTCATGCTTTGAGTAACGGTAATGAACTTGTCGAGATGTTTGTTGGCATCATCATCCGGCAATCCGCGAAATGAACAAGTATTTTGAACTTGTTGGATCATGTGATGCTTCAACGAAAACTCAGGAGCCGTGATTTTCATCGGCGCAATCGGTCCTCCTCGTCCATTCATTATGGGTTGACAAAGCTGCTCCATCATTCGAAGGTCGGGTGGGGGAACATTGTTGTTGTTATTCATGTTGGGGTGGGGTGGATTATTGTTGTTGTGCACACCAGCCATATCTAAATATTCACGAGTCTCGGGCTCTGAATAAGATGAAGATCTAGTACGCATACACCTGCAAAAGCAAAAGAAAAAGATACCAAAGAAATAGAGAATATATATGTACGTGTAAAAATAAAAATAAAAATCTTTTTGGATTTTTGAAATTTTTAATTTTTATTGATTTTTAACAATTTTAAGCACGAAAAATAACATTCACGAGTGAACGGATCCCAAAATTCAACGCGTCTCTCACAAAAAACCGTTAATCTTTACGAAAAGAGCCGGCAGCGGCGCCATTTAATAACTGGATTTTACTCAGTTAAAAATTAAGTTCGTTGTGTGTGTCTTTTCGAATTGACTACTGGTTAACGTGTGACTCAGTCGTCTTTTGGTGGATAAAATAATAGATCTGGTAGTTGTAGTAAAATTAAATTGCAAAACTTAAAAGTAAATGACGATAATTAAAGCTAAAACTGATTAAAACGTAAATGGTGCAATATTAAAACTTTTAAAAGTAAATTAATTGAATGACAAAAATCAAAGTTTGACGAAAAGTAAATTTAACAGTATAATAAATATTCAAACTTGAACTTTAAAATAAAGAAAAAACAATTAAAATAACACTTAATAAAAATGGCAGGAAAAATAAATGCTTGAAAATAAAACAGGGAATAAACAAACCTAAGTCGGAACCCGAGATACTGTCACTATCCGGAATACCAAACTTACTCTTATCCTGAATAACAAACCTTGCCTTATCCGGAATCCAAAATTCACCACTATCCGGAATCCCTGATCTGTCACTAATCCGGAATAACCCAAACAGAAGCTTATCCGGAATACCAAGAGTTCCTTATTTGGAATCTCTATATCTGCTGCTTATCCGGAATTCTCTTGTTGCATTTATCCGGAATTCATAACACGAAGGCTTATCAGGAATCTTGCTCCTAACCTTTATCCGGAATAATCTGTTGTTGAGCTTATCTGGAATAAACATTCAAACCACAATCCGGAATAATGCTCTTTGACTTATCCGGAATACCTTGATCATTAACCTTATCCAGAATACGAGGTAATGACTGCTATTCGGAATGTTTGACAAGGTGCATAATCGGAATATAAGGGTTATGGGTACCCGGATAAGAAAAATTAAAAAAAGCACAAAGTAAGAATAAGCTAAAACCAATTAAGCACTTAACTAAAAACTTAACCAAAACCACTTTAAGAAAAAGCAAATAAGCCAAAATTTAAAAACTTTTAAAAACACTAAATAATCAAAATATTTAAAATGAACTTTTTATAAAATTAACTAATAAAAACACTTAATTAAAATTAAGAAAAACACAAATTAAGCTATAAAATCAATAAGCCTACACAATCAAAAACATAAAAGCATAACAATTAATCAAATAAGCATGACAATAAGATAATAAGCACAAAGATTAAATCAAAACAAGAAAGGTAGAATGAGAGTTTAATTAAAAACTTGATTAAAAATAAGATTCAACAATTAAAAGTAAAGCAAGAATTAAAGAGCTTACAAATTAAAGGTGCATGACAAGGTAATTAAATGACAATTAAGTAAATGACATTAAGAAAAGTGCAAGTAATTAAATGGAAGAACTATTTTGTCAAGATAGCCAACACCTCCTAATGTGTCATTAGGAGGGTATTTATAGGTGATTTAGGGAGGTTAGCATGTGTTGCTTCTTTCTTTCTTCTCTCGTCTTTTCGTCTTCTAAATTCTTTGACTTTTTCGACTTTGCCTCAGGATTAATTGAACTCGTCTTATATTTTCTTAGTTAATTAGACTTGAGTTCTTTGGCTTTATTAAACTTCCGTTTTTAGACTTTTTCTTCGATAAATCTTCAGAATAGGCCTTGGACATCCGTTCTTTTTGTACTCTTGATCTTTTGACTTCGTCTTTTGTCTTTTTCTTTGATAAAAGCCCGTGAAAGCCCGTGTTTTCTTCTCCTTTTCACAATTTGCTCCTAAATCACAACAAAAACACAAACCACGCATAATTCCGACATTTACGACATAAAATACATGTTTTGGCTTGGTTATTATTATAATTAAGTGGTAAAAGGATAAGTGTTTTCACACTTCTTAAATTTAATAAGTGTGAAAACACTTATCCTTTTACCACTTAATTATAATAATAACCAAGCCAAAACATGTAGTTTATGTCCGTAAATGTCGAAATTATGCGTGGTTTGTGTTTTGTTGTGATATAGGAGCAAATTGTGAAAAGGGAAGAAAACACGGGCTTTCATGGGCTTTTATCGAAGAAAAATACAAAAGACGAAGTCAAAAGATCAAGAGTGCAAAAAGAACGGAAGTCCAAGGCTTATTCTGAAGATTTATCGAAGAAAAAGTATAAAGACGGAAGTTTAATAAAGCCGAAGAACTCAAGTCTGATTAATGAAGAAATTATAAGACGAGTTCAAATAATCCGGAGACAAAGTCGAAAAAGTCGAAGAATTTAGAAGACGAAAAGACGAGAGAAGAAAGAAAGAAGCAACACATGCTAACCTCCCTAAATCACCTATAAATACCCTCCTAATGACACAGTAGGAGGTGTTGGCTATCTTGACAAAATAGTTCTTCCATTTAATTACTTGCACTTTTCTTAATGTCATTTACTTAATTGTCATTTAATTACCTTGTCTTGCACCTTTAATTTGTAAGCTCTTTAATTCTTGCTTTACTTTTAATTGTTGAATCTTATTTTTAATCAAGTTTTTAATTAATCTCTCATTCTACCTTTCTTGTTTTGATTTAATCTTTGTGCTTATTATCTTATTGTCATGCTTATTTGATTAATTGTTATGCTTTTATGTTTTTGATTGTGTAGGCTTATTGATTTTATAGCTTAATTTGTGTTTTTCTTAATTTTAATTAAGTGTTTTTATTGGTTAATTTTTATAAAAAGTTCATTTTAAATATTTTGATTATTTAGTGTTTTTAAAGTTTTTAAATTTTGGCTTATTTGATTTTTCTTAAAGTGGTTTTGGTTAAGTTTTTAGTTAAGTGCTTAATTGGTTTTAGCTTATTCTTACTTTGTGCTTTTTTTTAAGTTTCTTATCCGGGTTCCCATAACCATTATATTCCGAATATGCACCTTGGCAAACATTCCGAATAGTAGTCATTACATCGTATTCCGGATAAGGTTAATGATCAAGGTATTCCGGATAAGTCAAAGAGCATTATTCCGGATTATGGTTTGAACGTTTATTCCGGATAAGCTCAACAACATATTATTTCGGATAAAGGTTAGGAGCAAGATTCCGGATAAGTCTTCGTGTTACGAATTCCGGATAAATGCAACAAGAGAATTCCGGATAAGCAGCAGATATAGAGATTCTGGATAAGGAACTCTTGGTATTCCGGATAAGCTTCTGTTTGGGTTATTCCGGATTAGTGACAGATCGGGGATTCCGGATAGTGGTGAATTTTGGATTCCGGATAAGGCAAGGTTTGTTATTCAGGATAAGAGTAAGTTTGGTATTCCGGATAGTGACAGTATCTCGAGTTCCGACTTAGGTTTGTTTATTCTCTGTTTTATTTTCAAGCATTTATTTTTCCCGCCATTTTTATTTAGTGTTATTTTAATTGTTTTTTCTTTATTTTAAAGTTCAATTTTGAATTTTTATTATATTGTCAAATTTACTTTTCGTCAAACTCTAATTTTTGTCATTCAATTAATTTACTTTTAAAAGTTTTAATATTGCACCATTTACGTTTTAATCAGTTTTAGCTTTAATTACCGTCATTTACTTTTAAGTTTTGCAATTTAATTTTACTACAACGACCAAATCTATTATTTTATCCACCAAAAGACGACTGAGTCACACGTTAACCAGTAGTCAATTCGAAAAGACACACACAACGAACTTAATTTTTAACTGAGTAAAATCCAGTTATTATTGGAAAAGAAAGACGACGAAGCATCATTCGAAGTTTTGTTCACGGGAACGAAAACTTTGAGAGGAGGTCGAGTAAGGAGGAATTCAAGGAAATTTAGCTTGTCATAGATATGAGCAATTTCAATTTGTTGAAAAAGACAACAAGCACACGAGGGGAACCATGATGGAAAACAAAGTCGTTAGATGGGGGAGGTCCATCAAACTTAGAGGTTGGTGGAGAGGGAGATAATGGATAAGATATGTTTTCACAATGCCTAGTGAGGTTAGGGAAAGAAGATAGGTCATTGAGTTGAGGAGAGTTGAAAGGTTTTGGTGGTGGTGGAAGAATTTCTTTTTCTCCGGTAATTGGATTTATAGAGTAAGTCTCATTCCAATATTGAATCGAAGAGAAAGAGGAATTCTTGGAGGATTTTGGAGAAGAGGAATCATGAGGATTCTTGTTCTTTTTGATCCAAATGGGTTTAACCGAGATTTTCGGTTTCTTTGAAATCTTAGAGGAAGAAGCTTTAGGTTGAGAAGTTTGTGCCAAAGAAATGTCAAGGTTAGGAAAGGAAGAATTAGGAATTATGAGGGATGAAGAAAAGAACTCCCAAAACAGAAGAATTTAAAGAAAATAGACAAGTAAAAGATTTGAAATGAAAAAGAAAGGTTTTAGGAGATGTTTAGCCAAATTGGGTAAACAAAGAATCTTAACCAAGACAGTGGTAAAAGAAGAAAGACCAAAAATAAGCCAAGAACGGCTTTACCAAGCACGGTTCCTTAAAATAGCCCGTAGATCCATATCGATATGGATACGCCTGGGGGCTAAGGATCCGCGTCCAGTGGACAGCAAATCTTGATTTTCAAAAGTTTTGGAGAAAAAAAAAGACTTTTTCCAAAAATTTGCAAATCTTGGATTTTTACCTCTTTTAGCACTAGAGTATGATAGGGTTGCAAAAAAGCAACACATTCACAAAGAATGACTTGACAAAGGGTGACAAAATATTTAGAAAATATTTTGGTCCAATTTTAAGTCAAGTTTTTAGAGGTTGTAATAGATTTAGGTTCAATTTTACTTTAATTGAAGTTAATTAATGTGATCACATAGATAGAAACACATAAAACTAAATCCATAAATCATCCACATGAGAAAATCATGAGGGAAAGGAAAGGAAATACAATAACTAAAAATACAATTAACTACTACAAAGATAGCAAACAACTAGGTCATGAATTCATAGTCCTCTTTTGGCTTGACCTTCTTTTGAAAAGCATGTTAATTTTAAAATCCATCATTCATCTCCTAGGAGGTGGAGGATTAGCAAATAGGTTCAACAAGAAGCTTTGCAACTTGATGTGAGCCCCAATCATCTCCAACCTAAGGATATCAATGAGGTGAAAGTTGTTCAAGCAACAAGGACAATTTGTTCCATTGTGCATGAAAAAATCAAACAAGTGTGAATCACCCAAGAAACGAGAAATGGGAACACCCAAGAGAGGAGTGTTGGAGGTAGGAGGATGAGGAGAGGGCATGGTATCCAAGGGTGAAATTAGTGAGATGGGTGAATTTGGTGGAGTGAAAGGAAGAGGCTAAAAAACAAAGGTAATCCTTTGATGAGGTTGTGGTTGAACATTCACATTTAAGGGAGGACTAGAAATGAGTGGAGAGGAAAACTCATTCATTCTTGATTGGAATGAGGAGGAGGTAGAACCATGTGAATGGTTAGTACCATGAGTTGAGTTTGCTTTCCATGAAGCAAGTGGTGGTGAAAGTGATGAGGAGATGATAATAGGTGAGGCTTCACTTTTAGGTTTGAGAGAAGATGGAGAACCAAGTTTAGAGGACTTGAGATTCACCTTAAGGCTTCTTTTGGGTGATGAGGTTTTGGAGGAGTTGGATGTTCTAGTGGATACCATGGATGAATGTTGAGGTTTAGAGAAGAGTTTAAGGGATGAAGAACACAATCAACAAGAGAGGATTTTAGAAGAGAAAGGGATGATCCAAACTAGTAATAGGTTAAAATCATTTTATGTGAAAAATGAAATTAGGTAGCCTAGTTTAGGAAAGTGCAGGTTTTGGAAAAAGTTTTATCAAAGTTTTACACAGATTAAAGAAAACAGTGTAAAGTAAAGATTCTGTTGAAACAGTACTAGGCGGTTCCTTACGTAGGTTCGCGGTTCCTTATCGCTAAGGAACCGCGGGTTTGATATGGAACCGTGACCAGAGGTGTTCAAAAATAGCACTTCCTCAAACTTTTGCTAGCCCGGATTTTTTTACCAAGGTTTATCAAGCCAAAGTGAACTAATAATCAAAAATTAGGAGGCTATCTAACACACAAGATGCACAGAGCCATGTAAATCAAAATATCGATACCATGGAAAATTAGGATTAAAATACTAGATAATCCAAACACAAATTGTTAGTTAAAAAATACACAACATCCTAAGAATAGAGATAAAGTTCAACAATCCATACATGTTTACACACATGTTAGTCACACAAGAGTGGTATATATATCATTCATCTATGAGAATTTCCTCCTTGCCTTGATTCACTTCTGATTCGATCTTGAAGACGAAGATTGAGACAATATTGATAGTCTGAATCAATGTCTAGTGAAGACAATTGAGAGATAGATGATGACAAGTCATAACGAGAAATGAGAGAATTGTCTTGAGAGACATTTTTATCTTCATTTGAATCATGCGTGGGAACCAAAGAGACATTCCCTTCAATAGGAAGCATGACTCGAACCACGGAGTGAAAAGATGAAGGATTTAGAGGAGGATGATTAAGAAGAACTCTCCTAAGAAGCCGTGAGAGAATCATGGCATAAGGAAGAGTTGAACGAGATCTATTGAGAACAAATCTTATCCTTCTAGCTATGAAATATTCAAGTTTGTATGGAGTATTGGTAGCAACATAATACAATATATGTGCAAGATAAGCAGGCACATGGTTGCGATCACCAACCAAACACATTGCATTTTCCCTAACGATTTCAGCCCAAGGGACCATAAAATCACTAAGATCGCTAGTTAGTAATTCCCAAGGAGTGAGAGCACGAAATTATCCTTCAAAATTACCAAGAATAGGATGTTCACGAGGTGTAGCAAGGGCACGAGAGATGGCTGAAGCCAAAGGAATCTCGGTCACATAATGCACATCAATAGGAGCCGATTCTAAGTGGTTTAAACCCCAAGCATCGGTGAACCTACATTGACCTTCGTATGAAACTCCGAGAATCTCACCAAATTCCTTAAGAGTGTACACAAAGGTCTTCCCCTTGATGGAAAATCTTATAGATAGACCACTTTTGGTGCGCATTAGCTTGAACGAGTTAAAGAATTCCATAAGGAAAGAAGGAAAGATTGGCTCATCTATGTCAAGCAAACAATCAAAGCCAATGGTATTGAACATGAATCGAATGAAGTCAAGTTTAAGAAGATTAGAAGAAACAATATGTCCTTCATAGAAACAACGAGATTCAAGATTATGATAAGTGTTTTGAAAAGAGCGAGTTTGATTTGTCAAATAAGGATTAGGCATGTATCTTCTAGTAAGTAGATGGTCATTTTGATATCCTGAAGTCATGATAGTACCTAAAAATAAAATATAAACATATTTCTCCAATTACTCATATGTCACATATAAACCAAAAATTAAAGGAAGTGAGAATGTGTTTTATCAATCAATTGACAAACCAAGATTTAATCCTTATCATTCTCATATTCACAATGTACCAAGTTCATCATCAACAATGACACATTGACCATGTAAGATTAATAATGAACTTGAACATTGGTTTTTCAAAACAAAGTTTTTAGGTAAGCATTTAACAATGCCATTACCAACTTGTTCATGGGTTCATATCAGTTCCATCAATCAACTAAACTATTCAGTCAAAATTCGGATTTGTTCTACAAATGGGTTTTAGTAAAATCTCAATGAATATGAACGTAAGGAATCATAGTAACAATACTATGTCAACTCTTATTCCTAGTAAGGTTCTAATTCAATGTAAATTTTAAAAAATCCTAATTATGAATGTATGAACCCTAGAACAATATAGATGAAGTTGAAAGAAATGACTTACAGATAATTGATCTTTGATGAAGGATGAGTGAAACCCACAAATCGAAATCAACTAATCTTGAGTAATTGAAGGTTTTGGAAAAAAAAACAATGGTGGAAAACTGGGTGTTTTCATCACTGTGTGAGTGAAGGAGAGAGAAGGTTCTGTTTGAAAAGGGTATTTTATAAAAACTGGGGCTCTGACAAAGATTCTGCCTGCAGTTCCTTATCGATAAGGAACCGCGCTATGGAACCGCCAGAGATAAAGAACCGCCTATAGAGGCAGGTTTTTATCAAAGAAAAACAATGAATTTTTGAAAACCAAAATTTTTAAAATACTTAAAAATATATCTTAAACCTTTTAGAATATCACTGGACCACCACAACACTAGGTAATAATGCCTTGTTGAGGGATTACGAGTTGAATCGAGATAGGAAAAGACCGAAACGAACAAACGACTACTCGTAGCAAAGAAGCAAAGGGGAGAGGAGCCAAGGGAAGTTAATCAAGACCAAGAACATTGCTCAAGAGACAAATGACATTCTTCAAATTGGAGAGGTGAAGAGCTTGTGTCAGATATAGTGGTTTAAGACGTGCCTTTCCGGCGAAAGTCTAAACGGCTTTGGTAATGAATTATACCAAGCAATTTTGATGCATAGAATAAGATCATTTTAAGAGTAGTCTTATTCTATTTCAAAACATGAGCAAAGTATAGATTCACTTTCTCTCCACATGATCGAATAATTATTGCTAGAATTAACAATAACAATATCCTTTGAATATTTCAATTCCAAATGTGTAAAATCCACCTACAACTTAATGAAGTAGTTTGGTATCTCAAGGGATTCACTAATCATCCTAGAGATGAGCTTAATTGCACAAGTTACACATGATAGCCTACTAACCGTAAGGGTGCAAACCATGGAAATCATGCTTGATACTTTAAGCTTCTACTAACTCACCCTACATCTCCATAGTGAGTCAAGTATCCAAGCAATGAAGGTTTGAGAGGGAAAACAGGAAAGAATCACAAACCACAAGTAAATGTCAAGGCAAAGATGCCAAGAACAAGCATATAGTCAATTAATGATCAAAAGAATGATCATAGGGCGTGTGGAAGAACGAAAGCGTACCTTGGCCACAAATTGCATTCCGAGCTTTCAAGGAACCGATGCAAAGCCTAACTATGACTAATAGTGACTACTAAGTCTTCAAAGACTAGTATCACTCCTAACCATCTTGATATCATCATTCAATGATGTTGCAAATCAAAGAAGATGAGTCTTCTACAGGTGTAAGTAACTCAATCCACAATCAATAGAATGATTTATCTTCATGAGTACCTACACATAGGGGTGGGAATCGGGTCAGGTTGGTCGGGTTCGGGTTATTCGGGTCGGGTTGAATTCGGGTTGAGGGTAAAAAATTTTACCCGAACCCGACCTGAGTCGAACTCGGGTTAGTCGGGTTCGGGTCTATTCGGGTCGGGTCTACTCGGGTCGGGTATATTCGGGTTCGGGTCAACCCGACTACGGGTAAAATATAAAAAAAAAACCTTTTTTTTTATTTTTTAATAGAAATTATAGTTAATTTTAATTTTAAAAAAAATAAAAATAAAAAAATTTCTTATTTGGGTCAATCGGGTTGACCCGAACCCGAATTAAGCATAAATATTTTACCCGATGTCCGACCCGATTTCGAATTTGGGTTAGTCGGGTTGACCCGACTAACCCGAATTGAAATTTCAACCCGAGTAACCCGACCCGAATATGCTCGGGTCGGGTCGGGTTCGGGTCGGGTCGGAAATATTGACACCCCTACCTACACATAACAAGATGCAAACTAGTAGATACATTTCAAGAGTAAATCTAAAATACATTAATACTACTAATCTAAGTAATATGCAATATTAACAATTTAAAAGGCTTATTTTCAACAAAAAACAGTTTTGACCAAATAAAAACTTTAGTACAACTTAACCTTCTAATTTGAGGAGACAATGGATCGATGTACAATATACTTCAAAGATCTTGTGTCACTATCGCTCTGATACCAATTGTAGAAACTAGAAGGGGGGTTAAATAGTTTCTAATCGGTTTATCTCCTAATTAAAATTCCTTTCAATTAGGTGAGTGCACAAAACTATCTTTTACTTGAAAGCTAGTTGCATAATGATTAGGTTCAATTCTAATGAATTAACAATGTGTAGTAAGTATAATGATAATGAATGTAAGTAATGAGTAAGGAAAGAAACAACCTAGTAGGAAGACACCAAGTTTTATAGTGGTTCGGCAATGAGGCTCTATCCTCGTTCCTACTCAACTCTTCGAGTACACCTTACTCGAAATTTTCACTATATCCACAAGCTCCCTTCTTGGCGGTGAAAACTTTACAACGTCGCTTACATTATTTTCCGACACTAAGCTAAATGTCGAGACCTAATCTTAGCTAGGACCAATCTACACAACGTCGCCCACTTCACCATTTTACGACACAAGGCTAGATGTCGAGTTCTAATCCAAAGCTAGAACCAATCTTCACAACGTTGCCTACTTCACCATTTTCCGACACAAGGCTAGATGTCGAGTTCTAATCCAAAGCTAGAACTAATCTTCATGACTCTTCACTTTGAAGCTAAGTGAGAACTTCACACAACACAACTACATATCACTTTATAGTTTAGTGAGAACTCACAAGACACAACCATATCACTTTATAATTTAGTGAGAACTATAACAACTAGTTTCAACTCAACTAAACATATCCAAGTACACACATGTAGCTTGGATCTACACAACACAAATCAAATCACACACATGTGCAATGGATTTACACAACTCTAATCCAAGTATTCACATATAGCTTGGATGAACACAACTAGTCCAAGTATTCACAAATACATTGGATCTACACAAGACACCAATAAACAAATAATGAACATGACTAGATCTTTAGGAGAAGGTGATCTTTATCAATGCTACATCTTTAATCACATCACAAGTGTGTGAGTGATCTTATCTTTGGACAAGGTAAAGAAGGAGATCAAGAGGATAATCATGAGTAAACATACTTAACACATTAAGTGATCATTTACAAATGACTAGGATGAGATAGGAGAAAGAAGGCTGAAAGAGATGTCCAAAAAGGTTAATGAGAATGCATATTTGATCCACTATTTATAAGACAAACATCCAACGGCTATATCTGCCTGCGATTCCTTATTAGAGCCCGCGGTTCCTTATCGATAAGGAACCGTCGTAGGTGCTAAGGAACCACCAGTGTAGAGTCCGCTCCCTTTTGTCTTTTAGTGAATTTGAAATATCTGAGGCTGTTTAAACATTCAAAGGATATTCTTATGGCATTTGGAATATGCCATATTCAAATTTACATTTTCATTTTAATAAAACATTTTCTTAAAAATAAAGTTTATTAAAAAATCTTTTGTTACATTTGACAAAAGTGAGTTTTAAGGCTAATCAGTTTTATGATCACTAAGCATGATTAAGATATGTTAGTGTAATGATTATTACCTTGATGATAGTGTTTGTTAGATAATTCGTAGTATGATTGTGTCTGACAATAAATGTCTTTTTAATTTGTCGTGTTCAAAACTAAGAAAGATTAATTAATACTAACAATATTTTTAGGCATTGCTTTGCATTAACACCAATTATCACCACCATTTGACTGCTTGATAGACTTCCACCACTACAACACATCACCTTTAAACTTATAGCAAGCCAGTCTTGCCTTGAAAACGCCGTCACAACCCATCACATCGAATATCTTCTCGATGTGAGAAATCCAAGCCTCATCCTCATTGGGGCTGTTAGTCTGCTCACATGAACGGGGTCGCTGTTTGTTGAATCGCTCCAACCAAGTCATAAGAGTAACAGGTGGTGGTGGTGGAGGAGGATTGTTGCTGTAGTGGTTTTCAGGATAAGGGCCATACTGAACGCCCTGACCTTGAATTTCAGCATGAACTTCGTCCTTGATTTCATTGCGAAGTTGGGGAAGGATGGCTTGCAAAGATGCACTGACAGCTGCAGCCAACTCTTGAGCATTGCGTGTGTTCACCATCTGACAGTTTAAAAACAATTTGCAACATAAATGATAAGTCTGAAATGAGATGAACATAAAATGCATGAACAATGTATAAATCGATGAAGCAGTTTATAATGCATGAAACAGTTTAAAATGCATGATGCAGTTTATAAAAACTTTTATATGCGCGAGGGTAAACGCCTATGGTCAGTTCACCCAAAACAAAAGACATAGCGAGGGGACGTCTATGGTTCGGTCCCAAAGTTAAAAGTTTCGATAAAAGCACATGCGACTAAATAGGGCCAGTCCTGTACCAACCATTACTTAGTCATAAACCTGCGACAATGATATGAATGCATGAAATAAAAATGAAAATGAATGAATGCATGAAAACCAACTGTCAGTTTTAGGAAGACGCTGGTGACTACCCATAAGTCACAGGTCATGTTTTACAGAGCTACAAGTCAAAACCTGGCTCTGATACCATAATTGTGACACCCTACTTGTTAAGATGGAATGCTACAGTAAAATATGGCGTGTCATCAAAGCATGCAAGGTAAATGTCTAAACATTCATGACCATAAATAGAAATACCAGAATCAAACATCGGTAGTCTAAGTAACTCACACACAAGAATGAAAGGACTAAACAATGTCCAAATGAAGTAAAGTATGAGAAAGTAGGAATAAATGCATAAGGCAAAAGAGGCCGGATAGCTTCCATCCGAATGCACATACTCTAGAGTTCCTACTTGCGACCTTGGGTACCTACCGTTTGGGAACATGGAAATGGAAAACGGCTGAGCATAACGCTCAGTGTGCAGTTATACAATAAAGCATAGAAACATAGAGTAATGAAAGCATAAAAGAGCATATAAAGCATGGAAATCAGCAGAAATGAATAAGTCCTGGGAAAACCTAGATGTATGTCATGTTTACTAGTTTTAGTTCTGAAAACATAGCTTATGTTACTTATGAAAATTTGTATTAGTTTAATATACCAAAAGCCAATATAGGTCATGAGGTCAACAACGTGAATGAATACTTAGAGGGGTGACCTCGTCATGCAAATTAGAGGGGATGCCTCTAATTAATTGGTAATGGGTAGGAGGGATCAGCTCCTTGCGAAGGATGTAAGGCATACACCACATTCACCATGAAAATCCTGACTGGACTGAACTTATGATGCACCCATACGCCCCACATGATGATAATAATAATATAATAATGGCCAAATAACTGAAAGGGACACCACGAGCTATCACTCCGCCGTGGTGAAGTCATAACACTAGTGCCTCTAGTATTATGGTTATGGTGCCTTCATAACTAGGTGAAACTGGTCATGCATGTATATGGCTAAGGTAACTAATAAAACATAAGCATTTAATTTGTAACTATTGGGGAAAACAATTGGCTGCATACGGGAAATCCTAAATAAGGAAGAGGTTTTCCTTACTGAAGGACGGGAAATCCGTACCTTGTGTCCAGTAGAATCTAACGGAAACGCTGAAGAACCTACTCCACCTTGACGGATAATACTACATAAGAATGGGAACGTGTATGAGTTGTCTGAAATACATGTGTTTTACCGGTTCTGTGTGTTATCAGCTTGTTATACTTATTATTCTCTCATGTTTAAGTGTTTTACTGTGTTATCTGTAGTTATACTGATGTTCTGTAGTGTATTATGCATGTAAAAGTGTATTATAATACTTGTATTGTAATACTAAGTAACTTTCTAAAAATAGCAGGTTTCCATAAAGAGTAAGTTTCTAAAAAAAGAAAGTTTCCAAAAATAGTATGTTTCTATAATTAGAAATAAGCTGTATTATTAACAATATGTTTAGTTTAATTAGTATAATACAAGTCATGGTTTAAAGATAGTAGCTTATTAATTAAATAACTTGGCTAATTAATTAAACTATACGTTATAAGAATTTAATTAAAAATACATATTTTAATTAAATTAAGCTAAGTAAAATACTTTAGGCTATACATGAAATATAATTTTAATATTTAACCTAAGTCATGAATTCAATGAAATTAAATGGACTAAGAAATAATTTAATTAAACATATTTTTGATTTTAATATTTTCCCGAAACCCGAACCCGTGTTTTAAAAATAAACCCGAGCCCGAAACCCATGGTCACATATAAGCCGAGCCAAATAGCCCTACCAGTGGCTAGAACGTCTACCAGTTGCCACTGGTGGCTCTCGGTTCCCACTGCCAAGCCACGACAGCTACTGCCGAGCCCGGTTCACACCGGTTCACACTGGTTCGTGACCAGTTCCCTTTGTTTTGTTGTTTGGTTCCCACTATTAGCACCAAAAGCCCCACCGCACCACCACCGAGACCCTCAAAGGGCTCGACTTGGTTGGTTTGGGCTCTGACGACACAAGGGATCAAGCCCCACCGAGACCCTATTGGTCTCGGTTGGCACTTGATCCCTTGTGTCGTCAGAGCCCAAACCAACCAAGTCGAGCCCTTTGAGGGTCTCGGTGGTGGTGATGAAGACAATCCGAGAGCCCCATGGCTCTCGGTGGTGTCTCGGCCGAACCAAAACACGAACCAAACACCCCCTTTTCCATGTTTTAATTAATCCCCATGTTTTATATCACTTGTTTTTATGATTAATTAAAATAAGAACATGAGTTCAACAAAGAATTAAAAAGAAAAGAAGGTTTTTGATTTACCGAACACGTGGAAGAAAAGATGAGATCACGATCACGTACACACAAAAATTAAATAGCAAAAGTCATACGTTTCTTTCATTGTGGTTTGATGTAGCCGGCGGCAAGAGAGGACAAAGGGAGGCAAGGCGAACTTTTTATGTAACCTAAAATTTATGATTAAGTTTTCCTGTATTTTTACTTAACATGGGTTTTAAGTTGGGTCATGGGCCAAGCTCGCTTTCTCCTTCCCTCTTGTCTTAGCCGCGGTCTAAAGGGAGACCTCCCGAGTAAATTATTTACATGATCGTTCATGATTAATTATCGTGCATTTTAATTTCGTGGACGTAACACATTTATAATATATACGTAATTACATGTTATCAAATATCGTGACACGTGAACTATATTATAAATGGAAAGTTTTAATTTTACCGTATTTTTGTATGTTCACTATTCATGTGTACTGTTCATGGTATTTTAATGCGGGTTTTACATTACCTCCATACCCATTCTGATTTTCCACTTCTATCAAAGTTATAAAGATGCCTTGAGACTGAAAACATGGTCTAAGAAGTAGCCATTGAAGTTCTTGAAGCTTTATAAGCAAAAGAAGTTCATAAGGAGCCCTAGAAGCCATTTTGGAGCTACCTAGGTAATCACTATGTTAACTAAGATTTGATCTTGTTATAATGTTTTTCTAAGACTTAATGTTTATAAGATGTTAATAAGCTAATCTAATACGCTTTAGTTCATATAATAAGCTAAAATGAAAGTTATAAACTAAAAGTGTAATAAAAACCTAGTTTTGAAATTTACATGAAATAATGCGATGAAATCCATTTCAAAAGCTATAGATCTGGAAAGCTAATGTTATTATGATTAGAAATGTGTTATAAACTTTGTTTTAAGTTCCTAGATCATTTGGTACAATTTTGAGGTTATTATGTAATTTTAAGCAAGTATAGGGACTAAAACACTCATTTTTGAAACCATTAACATTTTGGGCCCAATGTGTCATTTTACTAAAGTTAAAACTATATGATTAATATTGTTAAGTTTGAAACCTTGAGGTTAATATTAGAAGACTGAAATTGTAAATACTTAAACTATATAGTTAAAGGGTTAAAAGTGTAATTAAGCTAAACTTATAATGAAAGGGTAATTTTTGTCAACTTTGAAACTAAAGGATATAAAGTATATATTATACTATACTTATCATTTGAAGAAAGTAATAAATATATCATGTTTGTAGGGAGATTTGTACAAAAATGTTCCATCTCGATATTACGTTTTAACTGAGTGGTTGGGTTTACGATTTAAAGTGCCCTCGATCATCAAACGTTTATAGAATGGCTTCTAAGTATCATGGCCCGAACAATGATGTGATATTATAATAACCTATGAACCTTAGGCAAATATCACAAAGAAATACTTAAAACTTTGAACAAAAGATCAAAGACTTGATACTATACAAATGTGTTATCTAGGTTTGTGTGAGACCAAGATTGTTATTTGTGAGATCAAGTTGTTCTTTGTGAATGAAATATATCTGATACAACTCGGAATCTATGGACACTAGGTGAGTTCATAGCCTCACTAGATCTAATTTGTAAATAATTTGAAAACTAATAACCGAATTTTTCAATTCTTTTTAAAGTCTATTTATCGTTCCTCAAATCGTCTCGAATTGAAAGCCAATTTTATCATTAAGACTTTATTTATTTTTGGTTAATAAAAGCGTATTTCGTATCTATTACTACTTGGCAAACAAAGCACGTAAAAAGGAAAAAAATAGTATTTATACTATTCATACGTACTAATCTAAAACAAAGTGCACGTACCGCAAGTAAAAATCACAAAATAAAAATATAAAATGCGCAAGTAAATGTAAACGATAGTTACTAATATGCTAAACGAAAATGACAAATAAGAAAAAAAGCAAAATACTATTAAAAATGTAAATGCCCAATTTCTTCTAAAACAAAATTTTATTACTTTTGTATATTTTTTTTATTATTAAAACTATATTCTTTTTAATTAAAAATCTAAAATCTATTTTTTTTAAAACTTGAAAATTAGATAAAATGAAATTGAAAATGCAACAATATGAAATGTAATGAAATGAATTAGACAAAACCGCAGGCCCAAAAATTTAATATTAAAGCAACCGTAGCTTTTGATTGTACTATTGAATGAAATGTTTAACTAACAAAACACAGCTATTTTTAAAATGTATATGCAGCCTATTGTGAAGTATATTAACCAGAATTAGATTTTAAAATGCTAGGGAATACTATGCAAATATCTCAAAATGTAACAATGGTGCAAAAGCAGGGACTAAACATGTTCAGTCTATCAAACTTGAAAAGAAATGAAATGAAACAGTATAGCAGTTCTTACGTTCAAATCAACAAAGGAATTTTACTTTCAATTATTTTGATGAAAACGTTTATTGTACAATTCCTATTTTAAATGTTCTCCAACTATTCCAAACTGCCTATAACCGAATTGTCTATAATGAACCAAACTGCCTATAATAAACTTGAATATCCGCAACTTTCGACTTCAAATTCGGAATGAATTAGTAAGTTACTGTTTAATCAAATCTACAAAAAAAACTAAGCATAAGCTCCTAATACCAAATACTAAGCAAAAGTAAATCCAAATACTAGCTAACAACTAGTAAACAAAAGACTACAACTACAAGAAATGCAAACAGGTTTACACTACTTCATGAAACCAGCTGAACTAAGCTATGAATTGCAGAAATTCGAAACAAGAATTACCCCACTTCCGGGCCTCCGCTGATGTCGACGTGCTATGCTGAACGACGCTATCGAACCGACGAATCGTTACTTGAACGGAGCTCGAAACTTATAGCGACTCCGAAACAAACTTAACCAAACGAAACTAAGCTATTGAACTTTATTCTAAACTAACTGAAACTAATATCGAATCCAAACTGAGCTAATCTCGAACCGAAAACTACTTTAGTCATAAACCGACATCAACATAACCGAATCCTTGCTTCATTCATAACACAAACTACATGACATCAACCAAATCTGTGATCATTTCCAAAAAAATCGCCAGGCTCCGATTCAAAAACTAAAACCAAAACCCAGCTACGAATCCATAACAAATCTTCATCTACTGATCTTCATCTTAACATAGTAACACAAACTAACCGAATCGAAAGAACACAAACTTCTGCTACAAAGACTATGAATCGAAAACCTGTGAATCGAAACAACTACCGAACCGTTCATCTACCGAAACAACTATAACTGATTCAAAACACTTGCAATAATAGAATGAGACGAACCGATACAATAACCAAATCTGAGATTTAATTTCGAACTATATAAATGAAAGGGTCTGTAATACAAGGTTTTTAAGTTCGTATGAAATAATTTTGTTCCAATCTTTTCGAATTGATTACCGATTAAAAGTGCGACTCAATTTTTCTTGGTGGAAAGTAAAAAGGGTTTGGTTTTCTATTCTACTAAAAAGAATTAAATGTGTGAAGTGAATAAAAATAAGCTAAAAACAATTAGATATAATGATGAACAATTTAAAAATAATAAATCTGTAATTAAACCTAACAATAAAATAACAGTAACAAATATACTAAAAACTGCTCATTCGGAAAGTTACCTTTATTCGGAAAAAGAAGTTGATTTGGAATAATAATGCTTACTCGGGATAATGACTGACTCGGAATAACTGTTGCTCATCCGGAATATATGGTTCATGCGGAATAAGTTCGCTCGGAATAACCAAAAAGCCTTGGTTCGGAATACTGATGCTTCATTCGGAATGTAAGCTTATTCGGAATAAATTGGAAAAATCACTCATTCGGAATAAGGTGTTTATTCGGGATAACGGCTCATCCGGAATACTATGCTCATTCGGAATACACCAATCAAATCCTTGATTCGGAATACATGCTTCGTTCGGAATAACTAGAAGAAAGAGCTGGTTCGGAATATAGGTTCATCCGGAATAAATACTGATCCGGAATAATTTGTTGGTTCGGAATAACTAAAATATAAAACTCATTCGGAATAAAATTCCTTGGTTCGGAATAATGGGCTTACTCGGAATATTTGACTCACCCGGAATATAATGCTGATCCGGAATAATCAAAACTAAACTATTGGTTCGGAATACTTTCCCTCATTCGGAATACTTAATGAAAAAGCTTCATTCGGAATATTTTACAAATCCCTTGGTTCGGAATCTGGGTAAACAGAATGGTGCGAGAAACAGGGAAACAACAACAACACGATTTTTAACCAAAATCAACCAAGATAAATCTAAGGATTCAACCAAACTAACCACAATCATCAACTAATGATAAACATCAAACCAAATCAATAGAAACACAAAACCCACTTGTTTTTAGGAATCAAAATCAACCAAATAAAAACTTCAAACTTAGAATCAATAAGAAAAGGAAGAACAAGATTAAAGGAAGATTGTATTGAAAGATTAAGGTTTAACAAACAAAATTAAAGATTAAAACTTACAAGATTCTTGGATTCAAAAGGGAAAAATGAAAATCACCAAACACCTTAATGGTGTTGGTTTTCCTACGAAATAAAAGGAGAGAAAAACAGAAAAAATAAAAAAAAACTCTTTCCAAGTTGTGAAGGGGAGGCTATATATAGGCCTTGGAGTTGGTTGGTGAGTGGGATTTTCTCCTCTCTTTTTGTCTTCTCGTCTTTTCAGTAAAGTTGACGTTTTCGATTCTGATTCGGGATTTGTCGATGAATAAATTCAACTCGTCTTTTAATTTCTTCGTTTAATAGACTTGAGTTCTTCGACATATGTAAATCTTCCATCTTTGGTCCTTTTCTTCGATAAATCTTCAAATAGGCCCATTGACTTCAAATCTTTTGCATCTCTTGGAATATAGACTTCGTCTTTTCGTCTTTTTCTTCGATAAAACCCGTGCAATCCCATGTTTTCTTCAATATTAACCCGGTTGGCTCTGAAAACACAAAAAACACACAAACCACGCATAATTCCAAACAAATGATATTAAATACGCGTTTTGGTCTCGTTTTAGCAAGAAATAAGTGGTAAAAGGATGGGTGTTTTCACACCTATCAAATCACCTACACTTGACCATTGTAATGCCCTCATGCAATGCATTAATTTTAAAGCACGGTTTACATTTCTCATCATAAATAACCCACCTTGGCCTTTATTAAATTCTAAACACTAGGGAAACCAAAAGAACAAAACAAGCAAAGAATTCAAAGACTTACATTGGGGTTTTAGGTTGTCATGAATGTTCATCATTCTCAAGTTTCACGTTCCCCATACCAAGCTTAAAAACGAGGTCATTGTTATTATAAGTTAGCAAACTAACACAAAGTCATGTGGCCTAATTATTCACTTAGACTCCCTTATTCCTAGGTGTATCTCTTATATTTTATTGTTGTCTAGAATGATCACGAGGATGCATTGTTTGACTTATTTCGATAGTTATTTAAGATGAAAACAAAGTGGGACGATTTAATCAATAGTTAGCTAAAGGACAAAATCTTTTAAAACTGCTTCTCGGAACCTCATAAAGTTCATATCTTGGCATAACTCGCTTCACGATTTGAGACCTTTATCGGACCGATATTTGGCAGCGACTTCATACTTCAAATCTTTGAGAGACGATCTTGAAATTATGGTCTTCTCTTCATAATAGGAATTTCTTCACTTGAAGTTTTGAGAGATTCTTCATATTTGGACCACGACTTCTTCATTTTTCTCCAATCTTTATTTTGGACTTTGATATACAACGATCCGCCTCCTTTTAGGACTTGGATCTATTTATCCTCATACCTTGCTAGGGTCTTTTTGGATAGACATCTCCATGATTTTTTGGGGAGTACTTGCTTTTCGTCGTGTGTCTCGATCCTTCATATTGATTTTTGATAAATGATTCTTCACATCACTTTTGGATCTTTAGCAACAAAATGTAGCCCTCATGCCTTGTTAGGGCCTTTTCGGACTCGCGAATCTTCGCATCCCGCTTCAATGAGTTATGCCTTGGCTATGAACTCTAATTAATACCGAGCAACTTTTAAACGATCTTGTGCTAGAAGCTAAGTAACTTTTCAAATCGTACAACCTTATTTATTGCAGATAAATTTATTAGCAAGCGATTGGAGAATAGGCTTATAATCAACTCACATAAATTCACGAAAGAATACCAAACTTATAATTGACTCTATCATCTCTCGTTCTCCACAATTTAAAATCTCAAGGAATGAGACTCGTGGATGCTTAGCCAATTAAATCAAAGTTTTGGGTTTTCGAGTCATCTATAGGATCTTACAAATTCTTAGACTTTTTCAAGTTTAGAAATCGCATTTTAAAGTTCCCTTGATAAACGACTCTCTAGGATCAATTATAGGAACTTGCGAAAAGTTCTCGTTCTTAACCGGTGAGAGTTAAGACTTTCACGTTTTAAAGTTCCCTATATAAAAGCCTAGCAAAACTCGACTTAAACACGTTAAGGATACTAGCTAGAGTAAACTTAGATAAGTTAACTCGGGTTGAGTCAATATATTCACGACTTTGAAAAATTTAAAACCACTTTATTGAAAATTTATTCTAGCAAGGAAAGAAAATAACCATAACAAAGGAAAATACAACTATACAAGTAGGCCAAAATAGATTAAAAATTTTTAAAAATGTCGAAAAATCAAATTTTTTGGTTAAAATGAGGACAAATTCATGGAAAAGACCACTTAGTTCGATAGAAGTCCCCCCTACACTTGATATAAACATTGTCCTCAATGTTTAAGCATGTGGGAAAAGTCTCCCCTACACTTATGACATTGTGCACGTTGGTTAAATCAAGCTAAGGAAGAGACAACTAACGTGATCAATTTCAAATGTGAGTATGAATAAAATTGAATCACGATAGTTGAGAGATAGAACTAGATTGCGGATAACACGGGAGCACGGTTCTTCAAAGATTCCAAAAGTGCACTTATCCCTGTAATCACATCACCATACAAACACAAGCAACCTATATAGTTCCCCCTACACTTAGGAGATAAAACGGAAAGGGATAGATCACGGGTTGCCTCCCGAGAAGCGCTTGTTTTTGTTAACCGAGTCACGAGCCTGACTCGACCCAAAACTAGTTCATGGGAAACGTGGTGAGGGATGAAATCATCTCATGAGAGATGTCCTCACCAAAGTACAACTTCAAACGCTGGCCATTCACCTTAAAATTGGGCCCATTTGGCTGAGAAAGCTCAATGGTGCCATAGGGAAAGACTTTGGCGATGGTGAATGGACCAGACCAGCGGCTATTCAACTTGCCCGAGAAGATCTTCAACCGAGAGTTAAAAAGTAAGACTTGATCACCAACGTGGAACTCTCGGTTCTTAATCTTTGCATCATGGATGATCTTGGTCTTCTCCTTGTAGATCAATGAATTCTCGTAAGCTTCATTCCGCAATTCATTAAGCTCATTGAGTTGAATCTTGCGAAGATCACCGGCTTTATTGATGTCGAAGTTATCCTACTTCAAGGCCCAGTATGCCTTATGTTCCAGCTCGATAGGGAGGTGGCATGCTTTCCCGTATACAAGACGATACGGTGTACAACCAATCGGGGTCTTATAAGCGGTACGGAAAGCCCACAAAGCATCGTCTAACTTATCGGCCCATGAGGCACGATGCTCTCCCACAGTACGTTCCAGAATTCGCTTCAATCCACGGTTGGAAATCTCGGCTTGACCGTTGGTTTGAGGATGATAAGCGGTGGAAAGACGGTGATTGACACCATACTTAGCTATGACTCTTGCAAATTGATCATTGCAAAAATGAGTCTCGCGGTCACTGATGATAGCACGAGGAACACCGAATCGAGCAAAAAGTTGCTTCAAAAAGTTCACAACCACCCTCGCATCGTTCGTAGGGAGAACCTTAGCTTCAACCCATTTAGAAACGTAGTCAACGGCTACGAGGATGTACTTGTTCCCTTTAGATGATGAAAATGGCCCCATAAAGTCGATGCCCCATACATCAAAGATTTCACATTCTTGTATGAAATTTTGAGGCATCTCATCTTTATGTGTGATCTTGCCTTGTCTTTGGCAAGCATCACAATGTTTAACCATGTCGTGAGCGTCACGATAAATGGAGGGCCAATAAAATCCAGAGTCGAATACTTTCTTCGCGGTGTAATTGGGACCAAAGTGACCACCGGTGGGTCCTTTATGGCAAGCGTCAAGGATTTGTACCGCTACCCGGCCCATCAACACATCGACGAATGACAAGATCTGCACATTGTTTGAAGAGGTAAGGGTCGTCCCAGAAATAATGTTCAATATCTTTAAAGAACTTTTTCTTTTGTTGGGACGTTAACCCTTCCTTGAGAATTCCACCCGCTAAGTAGTTTGCAATGTCCGCAAACCACGGGGTGTCATCAAGATTTGGATTGATAGACATTAAGGCCTCAAGGGGAAAAGAGTCATTGATCTCTTGATTCGGATGATCCCCTTGATAAGGATCCTCAAGTCTACTTAGATGATCCGTGGCTAGGTTTTCGGCTCCCTTCTTGTCACGAATTTCGATTTTAAATTCTTGAAGGAGCAAAACCCAATGAAGAAGTCTTGGCTTAGAATCTTGCTTAGTCAACAAGTACTTCAACGCGGAATGATCGGTATACACGATGGTGGTAGAAAGGACAAGATAGGGGCGGAATTTTTCAAAAGCATACACTACAGCTAAAAGATCTTTTTTGGTAGTGGTATAATGCAATTGAGCCCCCGTCATTGTCCTGCTAGCATAGTGGATTGGTTGGAAGTGTTTGTTCACTCTTTGGCCCAAAACCGATCCAATAGCAAAGTCGCTAGCATCACACATCAATTCAAAAGGTAGCTCCCAATTAGGGGTAACCAAGACCGGTGCCTTAGTTAGCTTATCCTTAAGAAGATTGAAGGATTCAAGACACTCTTTGGAAAAGATGAAAGGAGTATCTTTTTCCAAGAGGTGGGTCATCGGGCGTGCGATTTTAGAAAAATCTTGGATGAATCGACGATAGAAGCCCGCATGACCAAGGAAACTTCTCACACCCTTCACGGTTGAAGGTGGAGGTAATTTGGCTATGACATCCACTTTAGCACAGTCCACTTCAAGACCGGCTTTTGAGATTTTATGTCCAAGCACAATGCCTTCTTTTACCATGAAATGGCATTTTTCCCAATTTAGAACAAGGCGAGTGTCTTCACACCGCTTAATCATGCGTTCTAAATTGGCAAGGCAAGATGAGAAAGAATCACCATAGACCGAGAAATCATCGATGAAGATTTCCATAGTTTCTTCAACCATGTCATGGAAGATAGCCATCATACACCTTTGAAATGTCCCAGGAGCATTGCAAAAGCCGAAAGGCATTCTTTTATAAGCAAATGTTTCGTAAGGAAAAGTGAATGTGGTTTTCTCTTGGTCTTTGGGATCGATGGGAATTTGAAAATACCCGGAGAAACCGTCTAAAAAGCAGTAATAGTCATTACCCGCTAGACGTTCAAGCATTTGGTCCATGAAAGGAAGGGGAAAATGATCTTTTCTCGTAGCATCATTGAGTTTGCGATAGTCTATACAAACTCTCCACCCTGTAACGAGATGAGTGGGAATCAACTCGTTGTTTTCATTGGGCACAACGGTGATTCCACCTTTCTTAGGCACACAATGGACGGGACTAACCCATGGTGAATCCGAGATAGGATAGATCATTCCCGCATCAAGAAGTTTGATAAACTCTTTTTTTATTACGTCATGGATCTTAGGATTCACCCTTCGTTGGCTTTGAATAGTGGGTTTAAATTCGTCCTCCATGAGAATTTTATGTGTGCAAAAGTGAGGATCAATTCCACGAATATCGGAGATTTTCCAAGCAATCGCTTTCTTGTGATTCTTTAGCACGGCGATAAGTCGGGATTTTTCTTATTCTTTCAAGTCCTTAGCGATGATGACGGGTGACTTCTTGTTGTCTTCAAGGAAAACGTACTCGAGATGAGACGGTAGGTCCTTAAGCTCTAAATCCGAAGGATTTTCGATGGAAGGCGTAGTCAAATTCGGTTCATCGATAGAAATATCCTTAGGAGATGGTGGAGAAATATGGTCCTCATTGAGAAGTTTCTCAATGGTACAAATGTCTTCATCCCAATTGGAGGGAGAGTCGTCATATTTTAAGTCCACATCTCCCAAAGTTGCTTCAAAGTCTTTGAAAATGAAATCACTTTCTCCAAATGGAGTTAGTGATGGAGCAATAGAGGCAACGGTCTCAACAATGGGTAGAGAAGAAGAACCACTTTTACAAGCGTCTTTGAAATGTTCTTCACAAGCCTCATCAAGAACGTCAATAAAATTAACACTCTCGTTTTCCGAAGGCTGCTTAGAAAGTTTACCCATGTTGAAGACGATTTTATCGTCACCAACTCTCATGATTAATTCGCCCGCGGCTACATCAATGAGAGTGTGACCGGTCCTCAAGAATGGACGTCCAACGATTAATGGAACACGGGGATCCATCTCGTAGTCAACGACAACAAAATCCGTCGGGAAGGTGAATTTGTCGACACCAACGAAGACGTCTTCGGCTATCCCCACCGGATAAGCAACCGTACGGTTAGCTAATTCCAAAGTCATTCGTGTGGGGACTAGCTCGGGTAGAGATAATTGTTTCCAAACGCTTAAAGGCATTAAGTTTATACTAGCACCTAGATCGGATAGGGCCATACAATTATCTACCCCAGGGAAGTTGCAAGGAATCAAGAAACGACCCGGATCACCAAGTTTGGTTGGTAATTTCCTTAAGAGCACTGCGGAGCAATTCTCATTAAGTTGGGTCTGAGCAATATCGAGAAGTTTCTCCTTATCACTGAGAAGATCTTTAAAGATTTTAGCATATTTGGGCATGTGAGCGAGAGCCTCAGCAAAGGAGATATTGAAATTCAGTTGTTTAAACATCTTGAGAAAGTTAGAAACCTGAATATCATCCTTGTTCTTCAATTTCTCTTTCCTCAACCTTGAAGGATAAGGTATATTGGGTTGAGACGAAGGCTTTGGAATGGAATTCTCACTCACATCCTTGGGTGGTGGAGGGGTAGAAGTAGAAGGTGGTGGAATTGGAGAAGTAGAAGGTGGAGGAGTAGAAGTTGGAGGAATTGGAGATGGAGACTGTTTTCCTTTGTCACAATCACCGGTGTAGGTGTAGGAAGCTCGGGTTCCTTTAAACCTTTTCCACTGCGAGTGGTGATTGCTTTCATCTCCCCTCTTGGATTAGCAACGGTGTTACTCGGAAGAGAACCCGACCCAAAGGCTTGATTACTTGGGAAGAAACTAGCCATCATGTTCCTCAAGTCATTCGTTTGACTTGCCAAAGTGTTTCGCATATCAGCTCGAAGATCATTCCCTTGCTTCACCATATCTGCTTTCATGTTGGCCATTTCCCGCTGAAGATTTTGTACGATCACATCATTAGTCCTCATGTAGGTTTCAACATCTTGGTGTAATGCGGTCGGTTGGTTGGGAGGAGGAGCATGGTAGGCGGGTGGTTGATAAGCAGGTTGTTGGTAAACTTGGTTGTTTCTTTGAGGTGGATATGAGTTTCTTTGGTTTTGATATGGAGTTGGAGCACGTGGTTGGTTTTGATTGTTACGATTGAGGTTGTTTGGGTTTTGTGGGGGAAAACCGGGTGGTGAAAGAAAGTTGTTTGAGCGATAGCTGAGCAAATTGCGGTCACCTTGAGGACATGCTTGATAGCCTCCTGTAGAATAGGTACCGCTGGCAGCATATACATTTTCTGGATTGTCGTGAGTCAAAGGACAATCGGTGTATGAGTGAGATCCCCCGCATATATCACATGATTGAGTCAAAGCACTAGCTTGGGCAGTGATAGCTTTGGTATTATTGGCGGCTTGGAGAGCAAGTGATTCAACAAGCGAAGTAAGCTTATCAATTCTCTTGTCGCTCTCATTAGTGCTAGCACTAGCCACATTGGTCCGAACACTTTTGGTTTGCACTCTAGACTTGTTCTCAATAATATCCCAAGCGGCATTAGCATACTTAACCAAAAGATTACCCCCCGAGGCACTATTTAGTCAATCTTGGTCATTCATGCTTAAACCATTGTAAAAATATTAATTTGATGTACTTTTGTTAAACCATGTTGTGGACACTTTCGTAAAAGTTCCTTAAAACGGTCCCAAGATTCACTAAATGTCTCACCGTACTTTTGTTCAAAAGTAATGATTTCATTCCGCAAAGCGGTAGTACGTAAGGGTGGGAAAAAGTAGTTGATGAATTTGGTCTCTAAATCTGTCCACGTAAGAATACTTTGTGGTGGTTCCTTATCAAGCCAATGTCGGGCTTGTCCCTCTAAGGATAAAGGAAAAAGTTGCAAGCGAATTACCTCTTGTGAAACCCCATTATACTTAACCGTATTAGTGAATTGAAGAAACCTTTTAATATGGTCATGAGGATCATCAATTGAACGCCCCAAGAATGGTTGAGCAGAGACCATTTGAATGAAGCCGGATTTGAGCTCAAAGTTGTTGGCTCCAATCGCGGGTATGACAATAGCATCGTGGTTTCCCTCTACATGTGCTTGCAAAAGTTCGATCATTGGACGATTGTCCGGTAGAGGTTCATTGTTGTCATTATTCATGTTGGGTTGAGGTGGATTATTATTATTATTGTGTACACCGGCCATGTCTAAGTTATCGAGAGTCTCGGGCTTGGGATAAGACGTTGATCTAGTGCGCATACACCTGCAAAAGAAATAACAAAGCAGAAATATTTTTGGTTTTTTATGTTTTTTAATTTTTTTGTATTTTTAAAATTTTATATTTTTTAGGATTTTTGAAAATTTTAAAGCAAGGAAAATAACGTTCAAAGATGAACGAATCCCAAAATCCAACGCGTCTCTCACTTAAAAACCGTTAATCTTAACGAAAAGAGCCGGCAGCGGCGCCATTTAATACAAGGTTTTTAAGCTCGTATGAAATAATTTCGTTCCAATCTTTTCGAATTGATTACCGATTAAAAGTGCGACTCAATTATTCTTGGTGGAAAGTAAAAAGGGTTTGGTTTTCTATTCTACTAAAAAGAATTAAATTTGTGAAGTGAATAAAAATAAGCTAAAAACAATTAATTATAATGATGAACAATTTAAAAATAATAAAGCTGTAACTAAACCTAACAATAAAATAACAGTAACAAGTATACTAAAAACTGCTCATTCGGAAAGTTACCTTTATTCGGAAAAAGAAGTTGATTCGGAATAATAATGCTTACTTGGAATAATATATTGACTCGGAATAACTGTTGCTCATCCGGAATATATGGTTCATGCAGAATAAGTTCGTTCGGAATAACCAAAAAGCCTTGGTTCGGAATACTGATGCTTCATTCGGAATGTAAGCTTATTCAGATAAATTGGAAAAATCACTCATTCGGAATAAGGTGTTTATTCGGAATAACGGCTCATCCGGAATACTATGCTCATTCGGAATACACCAATCAAATCCTTGATTCGGAATACATGCTTCGTTCGGAATAACTAGAAGAAAGAGCTGGTTCGGAATATAGGTTCATCCGGAATAAAGACTGATCGGGAATAATTTGTTGGTTCCGAATAACTATAATAGAAAACTCATTCGGAATAAAATTCCTTGGTTCAGAATAATGGGCTTACTCGGAATATTTGACTCATCCGGAATATAATGATGATCCGGAATAATCAAAACTAAACTATTGGTTCGGAATACTTTCCCTCATTCGGAATACTTAATGAAAAAGCTTCATTCGGAATATTTTACAAATCCCTTGGTTCGGAATCTGGGTAAACAGAATGGTGCGAGAAACAGGGAAACAACAACAACACGATTTTTAACCAAAATCAACCAAGATAAATCTAAGGATTCAACCAAACTAACCACTAATCATCAACTAATGATAAACATCAAACCAAATCAATAGAAACACAAAACCCACTTGTTTTTAGGAATCAAAATAAACCAAATAAAAACTTAAAACTTAGAATCAATAAGAAAAGGAAGAACAAGATTAAAGGAAGATTGTATTGAAAGATTAAGGTTTAACAAACAAAATTAAAGATTAAAACTTATAAGATTCTTGGATTCAAAAGGGAAAAATGAAAATCACCAAACACCTTAATGGTGTTGGTTTTCCTACGAAATAAAAGGAGAGAAAAACAGAAAAAATAAAAAAAAATCTTTCCAAGTTGTGAAGGGGAGGCTATATATAGGCCTTGGAGTTGGTTGGTGAGTGGGCTTTTCTCCTCTCTTTTTGTCTTCTCGTCTTTTCAGTAAAGTTGACGTTTTCGATTCTGATTCGGGATTTGTCGATGAATAAATTCAACTCGTCTTTTAATTTCTTCGTTTAATAGACTTGAGTTCTTCGACATATGTAAATCTTCCATCTTTGGTCCTTTTCTTCGATAAATCTTCAAATAGGCCCATTGACTTCAAATCTTTTGCATCTCTTGGACTATAGACTTCGTCTTTTCGTCTTTTTCTTCGATAAAACCCTTGTAATCCCATGTTTTCTTCAATATTAATCTGGTTGGCTCTGAAAACACAACAAACACACAAACCACGCATAATTCCAAACAAATGATATTAAATACGCGTTTTGGTCTCGTTTTAGCAAGAAATAAGTGGTAAAAGGATGGGTGTTTTCACACCTATCAGTCTGCGTGAAATTTAAAATTCGAACAAAAAAAAGGAAAGTAAAGCTGCGTTTTTTTCTAAGCTACATGTATGAATACAAGTGGGATGCGTAATATGTAAGCAATAAATCTTATCTACGTTTTTTTATAAAATACAAGTATGAGGGCTTCATGGGCTGCGTTGGGCTTGCGTCCTTCATTAGAAATCTCCTTCATTTCTTTTTTTTAAACCGAACATTATTGAATGCCATTTTGGGTCAGCCACTTGCTATTGGTATATTTAGTGCATTAATGGGTTGGTCCGACCTATTTAAGTGGCGTTGGGCCGGCCCATTAAATAAGAAGGCACCGTCAAACTCGATCTTTGTCATCTTTTTATAATTCGGCTCGGGTTTTGACTTTGACTTCTTGAAAATCTTCAAACTTTATCACATTGATTCGATTTGATTCTGATAAGTGTAATTCCGGCTTCGGTCTTGTGTAATCTTCTAATCTCGTGTCCATTTTGCTGTTTCTTGATATTTTGTCTTGTGTTTTCTTGATTTATGTACCTACACACATATAAACAACAAAACACACATATACAAGGCATATTTGATGATTATTTAACCGTTTTAAGCACGCTTTACGAGGAAATATGATGTGTAATTAGAGTCACATCACACCCCCTACTAAACCATTGCCGTGTCCTCACGCAATGCTAGAATAAAGTATAAAGCAACTCCGTTTTTCATTTATTAAAAGCATTTATTCATTTTATTAATACATAATGTGTAAATGACATAATGTATCGCTTTCATTATTCAAAAATAACTTTTAGGATCACAAAATCTGAATAGGTTCATCGTCCTCGACTTTTCACTCTTTCCATGCCAAGCTCAAAAAAAAGATAATTGTTAACAACAAGTTCTCATGTTAAGACCACTTATATAAGACATTTGTGTAGAACTCCTTCTCCATTATTCCTAAGTTGTATCTCTAGATTTTAAGGATTGTCATTCACCCGTAGGCTCATTTGACTTATTTAATAATTATTAGTCCAAAAATAAAGGCAAAACGGTGTAAACCCGACACTTAGAACCTAACCTCATCCTCAAAAACCGTTGTTACTAAAGAAAGCCCACATCAAGGATAATTTAACACGATTTAGGGAATAAATTCCCGGATTCGAAATTTGGCCAATAGTACTACTTATTATTTATTCCTCCAAAGTCATTTTGACTTTATAATGGAGTTAGCAAATTTACATCATATACCCTTAGGCTCTTTAAGATGTAAAAGTGCTCCTTATTTATGATCCACACCCTAAGGCTCCTTGAACCATAAACAAGAGAATTGACATTCATCATCACTCCACACCCTAAGGATCCTTGAAATAATGATGAAGCAATTTTTATTAAACAGTTACCATGCCATACACCCTAAGGCTCTAATGACAAGGCTCGTGCTACATGTCCCACACCCGAAGGCTCCTTGAGATCATGTTTTAATCTTTTCTTCTTTATTTATGATATATATAGTAGGCCAAATTATGTAATCCCATGGTCTAAATACCTCCTACTTAGTGGTTATGAGCCATCTTAGTCGGAAGTCCATGATGCTGGCACCCTCAAAGTGTTCTTGCTTTAATTACAAGGGAAATAAAAGAATCGGTTAAGAGCTAAAATATCAAACCTAAACCGCAAAAATCCTCATTTATTAAGCAATTAAATATACAAGCGGGGAGAAAGAGCCACAAAACTCATATAAGGAAGAATTAACCTTTAAACTTATTATCAACTCTATCATATCTCGTTCTCCACAATTTAAAATCTCAAATAATGAGACTAGTGGATGCTTAGCCTAATAAACCAATTAGGGTCTACATGGTTAAGGAATGAGCTAAGGTAAACTGGTCGAGTCAAAAACTATTCTTATTTTCACCAACGGAAAGCTTACATTCGTGTCAAAAACACTTACTAAAATATGAAAAAAAAATTAAAATTTATGCAATTTTAAGCACATTTTTTGGAAAACGGAGTACGTGAAGACAACGAACAAAAGGAAAAGCATATCGATAGATACCCCCATACTAAAACCAAACATTGTCCTCAATGTTTCAAGTCGAAGGGTATAATACCCCCCCCCCCCTACTAGAGACGAAGAGTTGAATGCAAAATTCTAGCATGAAAAGGGTCTGACGCAAATTATTAAAAGCCGTTTATTAATTATGCCAATAAAAGTAAGCGTTAGTAAAGGATATAATCATCAGATATCGGATGTCTCAAATGAAGGATCGAAACTCGAGTGATACGTGATGAAAACGAACACGAGAGTCTTCGATATATGAGAAACCTAAAATCACATCACAAACGAAACACGAGAAACAAACGAAGGAGCACAAGCCCTTCACATTAGAAATAAGAAATAAGATAGAATGATAAGAATGGGAATCTCCCAATTAAGGAAAACCCCATAAAATTCCACCCGAGTCAAATACGTAGTTTCCATCTCTAAAAGAAATAGACCCCAAAGTGGCAATAGCAATCAAGTATAAGAAAGATTGGTTTCCTTTAAGCAAAAATCGATCACAATGAAGGGTATAGTAAGAAGGTAATGATCTCAATTTTTCAAAAATTTTCCTTTTAATTTCATCATTAAGATACTGGATTGCTCAAAAATGTGTATACCCGGATCAAATACCGTTCCCTTTATGGGAAAATAGCAAGACAACTCGGTGTCAACTTATTTGGTCTCATTAGGAATGGGTGGGACGGGAGGGAGAGAAGGTATAGTATCATCGTGTAATAAATCATCTAGAAAAAGTATATCTCCCTCCACATCAAAATACCCGGATATGTACTCCACGGGTGTATCAATATCAAGAAACTCATCGATCTCGGGAATGTGAAAACCATCATCCTTACTAAAAGTGAGATGTGGAAGAGAATCGATAGTAGAATCAAAAGTAATTGGTGAAGAGGCAAATGTGAATTTGTCAAAATCCGAGTTTTCAAAATCAATATCAACATCAAGTTTTAAATCTACATTTGCCTTCTCATCAATACTATGATCACAATTAAGCTCATCCGAGAAAACCAATAACACGGGATCATAGAAAGCATCTCTGTGATGGAATCTCTCAACACTCGGAGCATAAAAATCATCACTAAGGAGTGAAAGATCCGAGAAATCATTAGTATCCTTATCATGTTTTTCAAAAGTCGGGTTTTGAAAAATAGGAAAGTCATCCTCATCCGATCCTGATGAAGAATTAAGAATATAGTCGGAATCATAAGATAACACATCCATATTCGGATAACTACTATGAGGAGTAGTATCATTTGGAGTAGGTGAAGGAGTCATAAAAGGAATGGGGTCAAATGTAGGCTCAAGTACAATCTCGGGAATTTCCTTACAAGATGAGGAAGGAGAGATAAATGTATCTGTGGGTGTCAACACCTGAGGTGGAGTAAAACTCATGATAGTCTCATGGCCTTGTGTCTCCTTTATTGGCGGAGAGATGGAAGGATCCACAGTGGGAACATCACTACTAGTAGTGGTGTTAGCCTCAAATTGAGCTCTCAAAGCTTCTAAAAGTTGATATTTAAGACTTTAGTTTTGTTCATGAAGGTCATTTATCATCCACTTTTGTTCCTCAAATATTTCAACTATTTCGTCCATTTGTGAAGGTTGAATTTGAAAATCCCCTTGATTATTACTTTGAAAATTGTTATGATTTTGAAAATCTTCTTGAATTGGAAAGCCTTGATTTTGAAAATCCCCATAACACCCTTCATTAATTTGTGGTGGGTCGGGAGTTGATACTACTAGATTTTCTATGATGAAAGTTCGATTCTCGGAATCCTCTCGAATTGATCTCAGTTTTAAGTGGAATGATTTGTTCTTGGTGACAAAAAAAGGGGTTTTGGTTTTCTATTCTATTGAAAAGATAAATGACTAACGTAAATTAAAATATAAACTTAAATCAATTAAAAAGTAAAACTAGGATAAGAAATTAAATCAAACAGTACTGGAAAAATACCCGAATAGAAAATACCTTATACGGGGTAAAATAACTATGCTGAATAAAAGCCCTATTCGGAATAAAATGGCTCTATGCGGAATGTTTCAATTCGGAATATTGTGCTCTATTCGGAAAATTCAGTCTATTCGGAAAAACACATCTATGCGGAAAAATGACCCTATTCGGAAAACATCTCTATTCGGAAAAATAGTTCTATGCGGAATACTGGTCTTATGCGGAATATGTCGTCCTATTCGGAATGAAATTACTATGCGGAAAAACTGGCTCTATTCGGAATATATCAAATATTCCGAGTAAGGAAATGGCAAATTTTGCTATGCGGAATAATTTATTCCGAGTAAAGGAAAAGTAAAAAGCCCTATTCGGAATATGTAATATTCCGAATAAGGGAAACAGAAATCGTCTATTCGGAATGTCCAGAGCTGAAGAACAGTAGCAGTTAGGGAAGAACGATTTTCGATTCAAAACACAAAATTACTCAAAAAAGTTTTTACCAAATCAACCAATCATCATTTAAATACCATAAGTAACAAATCCCAACAATAAAAACACAAAATCAACCACTTTTAAAAGATCAAAATCAATCACACAAGAACTTAAGAACTTTGAATAAAAATGGAGATGAACAAGATGAATGAAAAGATGGAATTGAAAGATTAATGTAAAGGTAACAAGAGTAATGATTAAAACTTACAAGATTGAAGGAAAAATTAAAAATCACCAAACACCCTAATGGTGTTGGTGATGAAACGAACCAAAGAGAAAACTGGGGAAAAGAAAAATGAAAGCTAACTCCCTAAGATGTGAAGGAAGAAACTATATATAGTCCTAGTGGTTGGTTGGTGAGTGGGCTTTCTCCCTTTCTTCTTGTCTTCTCGTCTTTTCAGAAAAGTTGACGTTTTTTATTCTGATCCGGGATTTGTCGACGATTAAATTCAACTCGTCTTTTAATTTCTTCGTTTAATAGACTTGAGTTTCTTCGACATATGTAAATCTTCCATCTTTGGTCCTTTTCTTCGATGAATCTTCAAATAGGCCCATTGACTTCAAATCTTTTGCATCTCTTGGACAATAGACTTCGTCTTTAGTCTTTTTCCTTGATAAAACCCGTGCAATCCCATGTTTTCTTTAATATTCATCCGGTTAGCTCTGAAAACACAATAAACGCAAAAACCACGCATAATTCCAAACAAATGATATTAAATACGTGTTTTGGTCTTGTTTTAGCTAGAATTAAGTGGTAAAAGGATGGGTGTTTACACACCTATCAAATCCCCTACACTTAACCACTGCCATGCCCTCATGCAATGCTTAGTGATAAAGCAATTTTACACTTTTCTCATAATTAATCAATCAACCTTGGCCTTATTCAAATACTACTAAATAAAAATTAAAGTACTAAGAGGAATCAAAACTTTAAAATAACCGAAAGGATGGAAATATGCAAAGAAATCAATGACTTACATTAGGGCTTTGGTGCTGCGAAGATTTATCATCCTCAAGTTTCACGTTCCCCAAACTAAGCTTAAAAACGAGATCATTGCTATTATAAGTTAGCAATTCAAACACTTACACACATGGCTTAATTAAATGCTTAAACTCCCTTATTCCTAGGTGTATCTCTTATATTTTATTTTTGTCTTAGAATGATCATGAAGATGCATTTTTGGACTTATTTCGATAGTTTATTTAGGCTGAAAGCAAAGTGGGACGATTTGATCAATAGTTAGCTAAAGGACAAAATCTCTTAAAACTGCTTCTCGGGATATCAAAAAGTTCATATCTTGGCATAACTCGGTTCACGATTTGAGACCTTTCTCGGGCCGATATTTGGCATGTACTTCATACTTCATATCTTGAGAGACGTTCTTGAGATAATGGTCTTCTCATCGTAATAGAGTTTCTTCACTTGGAGACTTTTGAGGGGTACTCCAACTTTGTTGACCACGACTTCATGATTATTTCTTCAATCTCTAATTGGGATTTTGAGATACAACGATCCGCCTCCTTTTCGGACTTGGATCTATTTATCCTCATACCTTGTTAGGGTCTTTTTGGATAGACTTCTCCATGATCTTTATGGGAGTTGATTGCTTTTCGTCGTGAGTCTTGATCCTTCATATTGATTTTAGGAATAATGCTCTTCACATCACTTTGGATCTTTAGCAATAAAATGGAATCCTCATGCCTTGTTAGGGCCTTTTCGGACTCGCCAATCTTCGCGCCCCGCTTCATAAGTTATGCCTTGGCTATGAACTCTTATCATTACCGAGCAACTTTTAAACGATCTTGGGCTAGAAGCTAAGTAACTTTTCAAATCGTACGACCTTACTTATTGCAGATAAATTATTAGCAAGTGATGGGAGAATAGGCAAATAATTACACCAAGTGAGCTTGTGCAAGAATACCGACTTATAATTGACTCTATCATTTCTCGTCCTCCACAATTTAAAATCTCAAGTAATGAGACTCGTGGATACTTAGCCTAATAAACCAATTAAGGTCTACATGGTTAAGGATACTAGCTAGAATAAACTTGGATAAGTCTATTCGGGTTGAGTCAAAATAATCGCAACGGGCCTAATAGATCAAAGATTTCAAAACTAGCTACACCACTTATTAATATTTTTGACTTTATTGCGGGATATATACATACGAAAGCAACGATAAAAATTTAAAAATTACGACTAAATGGCCAAAGTTAATAAAAAATTTGAAAAATGTTGAAAAATATGATTTTCCGGTTAAATGAAGGCATTTTCATGGAAAAGTCCACTTAAAACTTCGATAGAAGTCCCCCCTACACTTAAGATAAACATTGTCCTTAATGTTTAAGCATGTGGGAAAAGTCTCCCCTACACTTATGACATTGTGCACGTTGGTTAACTCGAGTAAAGGAAGAGACGACTAAAGTGATCAATTTTAAATGTGAGTATGAAGAAAGTTGAATCACGATAGTTGAAAGATAGAACCGGATTTCGGATAACACGGGAGCACGGTTCTTCAAAGATTCCAAGATTGCACTTATCCCTGTAATCACATCACCACACAAAGACAAAGAACCTATAGAGGTCCTCCCCTACACTTAGGGGGTTAAAGGGATAGATACTCGGGCTGCCTCCCGAGGAGCGCTTGTTTTTGATAACCGAGTCACGAGCCTGACTCGACCCAAAATTAGTTCATGGGGAACGTGGTGAGGGATGGAATCATCTCCTGAGAGATGTCCTCACCAAAGTACAACTTCACTCGTTGGCCATTCACCTTAAAATTAGGTCCATTAGGTTGAGCGAGCTCGAGAGTACCATATGGAAAAATTTGGGCGATGGTGAATGGGCCGGACCAATGAGATTTGAGCTTGCCCGAGAAGATTTTCAACCGAGAGTTAAAAAGTAAGACTTTGTCTCCAACATGGAACTCTCGGTTTTTGATCTTGGAATCGTGAATGAGCTTAGTTCTTTCCTTATAGATCAAAGAATTTTCATAAGCCTCATTCCGAAGTTCATTCAGCTCATTGAGTTGGATCTTGCGTAGGTCACCCGCTTTGTTAATATCAAAATTAGCCCACTTCAAGGCCCAATAAGCCTTGTGCTCCAACTCAATGGGGAGGTGGCACGCTTTCCCGTACACAAGACGATATGGTGTACAACCAATCGGAGTCTTGTATGCAGTACGAAAAGCCCACAAAGCATCATCAAGTTTATCAGCCCATGAGGCACGATGCTCTCCCACAGTTCTTTCCAGAATTCGCTTTAGTCCTCGGTTGGATATTTCAGCCTGGCCATTAGTTTGTGGGTGGTAGGCTGTGGAAAGACGATGATTTACACCGTACTTAGCCATGACTCTTGCGAATTGGTCATTGCAGAAATGAGTCCCACGATCACTAATAATGGCACGAGGCACACCGAATCTAGCGAAAAGAGCTTTCAAAAAGTTACAAACCACCCTTGCGTCATTAGTAGGTAAAGCTTTGGCTTCAACCCACTTTGAAACGTAGTCAACGGCTACAAGGATGTATTTGTTTCCTTTAGAAGAAGGGAATGGCCCCATAAAGTCGATACCCCAAACATCAAAGATTTCACACTCTTGAATGAAATTCTGAGGCATCTCGTCTTTATGTGTGATCGTGCCTTGTTTTTGGCAAACATCACATCTTTTAACCATATCGTGAGCGTCACGATAGATGGTGGGCCAATAAAATCCCGAATCAAACACTTTTTTAGTGGTGTAGTTGGGACCAAAGTGACCACCAGTGGGTCCTTTGTGGCAAGCATCAAGGATTTCTGAAGCTGCCGGTCCGTCAACACATCGGCGGATAATCAGGTCGGCACATGTTTGAATAGGTAAGGGTCGTCCCAAAAGTAAGTCTTAATGTCGGTGAAGAACTTTTTCTTTTGTTGGGACGTCAACCCTTCCTTGAGAATTCCACCCGCCAAGTAGTTTGCAAAGTCCACAAACCACGGGGTTTCATTAGAATTCGAATTTATAGACATTAAGGTCTCCAAGGGAAAAGAATCATTGATTTCTTTGTTCGGATGATCCCCTTGGTAAGGATCCTCAAGTCTGCTGAGATGGTCCGCGGCTAGGTTTTCTGCTCCTTTTTTATCGCGAATTTCGATTTTAAATTCTTGGAGCAGCAAAACCCAGCGAAGAAGTCTTGGTTTGGAATCTTGCTTTGTCAACAAGTACTTCAACGCGGAATGATCGGTATACACAATTGTTGTAGAAAGGACAAGATAGGGGCGAAATTTTTCAAAAGCATAGACAACAGCTAAAAGCTCTTTTTCGGTTGTCGTATAATGCAGTTGTGCCCCCGTCATTGTCTTGCTAGCGTAATGGATCGGTTGGAAGTGTTTATTCACTCTTTGTCCCAGAACCGCTCCAATAGCAAAATTACTAGCATCGCACATCAACTCAAAGGGAAGCTCCCAATTAGGGGTAACCAAGACGGGTGCCTTAGTTAGCTTATCCTTAAGCGAGATGAAGGCTTCAAGACACTCTTTGGAAAAGATAAAAGGAGTATCTTTTTCCAAGAGGTGGGTCATCGGGCGAGCGATTTGAGAAAAATCTTTGATGAATCGACGGTAGAAGCCCGCATGACCCAGAAAACTTCTCACACCCTTCACGGTTGAAGGTGGAGGCAACTTGGCGATAACATCGACTTTAGCACGGTCTACTTCAAGACCGGCTTTCGAGATTTTGTGTCCCAGCACGATGCCTTCTTTTACCATAAAATGGCATTTTTCCCAATTTAGAACAAGGCGAGTGTCTTCGCACCGCTTAAGCATACGTTCCAAATTGGAAAGGCAAGAAGAGAAGGAATCCCCGAAGACCGAGAAATCATCCATGAAGACTTTCATGGTTTGTTCAACCATGTCATGGAAGATAGCTAACATGCACCTTTGGAAAGTCCCGGGCGCATTACATAAGCCAAAAGGCATTCTTTTGTAAGCAAATGTGCCATAGGGACAAGTGAATGTAGTCTTCTCTTGATCTTGGGGATCGATGGGTATTTGGAAGTAACCCGAGAAACCATCAAGAAAGCAGTAATATTCATTACCCGCTAAACGTTCAAGCATTTGGTCCATAAAAGGTAGAGGGAAATGATCCTTTCTCGTGGCATCATTGAGTTTGCGGTAGTCTATACAAACTCTCCACCCAGTAACGAGACGAGTGGAAATCAACTCGTTGTGTTCATTGGGAACAACGGTTATTCCGCCCTTCTTGGGCACACAATGGATTGGACTAACCCATGGTGAATCCGAAATAGGGTAAATCATACCCGCATCAAGAAGTTTGATAACCTCTGTTTTGATGACTTCATGGATTTTTGGATTCACCCTTCGTTGGCTTTGAATTGTGGGCTTAAAGTCGTCCTCCATGAGAATTTTGTGTGTGCAGAAGTGAGGATCAATTCCGCGAATGTCGGAGATTTTCCAAGCAATAGCCTTCTTGTGATTCTTCAACACGGTGATAAGTCGGGCTTTTTCTTCTTCCTTTAGGTCCTTAGCAATGATGACTGGCGACTTCTTCTCTTTTTCAAGAAATACATACTCGAGATGGGGCGGCAACTCCTTAAGCTCTAAATCCGGAGGATTGTCGACGGGAGGCGTATTCGAAGTCGGAGTATCGATAGCAATGACCGTGGGAGATGGAGGCGAAAGATTGTCTTCGTTGAGAAGATTGTCAAAGAAATTTATGTCTTCATCCCCATCGGTAGGAGAATCATCAGTAGCTAAATTCACATCTCCCATGGTGTCTTCAAGATTGTTCCAAAACAAATCACTATCTCCAAATAGAGACAATGATGAATCAATAGAGGACACGGTCTCAACATTGGGAAGAGAGGTGGGAATACTTTTGCAAGCATCATTAAAGTGTTCTTCACAAGCTTCATCAAGAACGTCAATACAATTAACACTCTCATATGAATAAGGCTGTTTAGACAACTTTCCCATGTTGAAGACTACTTTATCGTCACCCACTCTCATGATAAGCTCACCGGCTTCAACATCAATGAGAGTGCGACCGGTCCTCAAGAATGGACGGCCAACAATTAGTGGCACACGTGGGTCCATCTCGTAGTCGACGAAAACAAAATCAGCAGGGAAGGTGAATTTGTCGACTCCGACAATGACGTCTTCGGCTATCCCCACTGGATAAGCAACCGTACGGTTTGCTAATTCCAAAGTCATTTTGGTGGGGACTAGCTCTGGGAGAGATAATTGCTTCCAAACACTTAGAGGCATGAGATTAATACTGGCACCTAGATCGGCTAGGGCCATGCAATTCTCTACTCCCGGGAAATTACAAGGGATAAGAAAACGACCCGGATCACCAAGCTTGGTTGGCAATTTCCTTAAAAGCACTGCAGAGCAATTCTCATTAAGTTGGGTGTTGGCAATATCGAGGAGCTTTTCCTTGTCGCTCAGAAGATCTTTAAACATTTTCGCATATTTGGGCATGTGAGCGAGAGCCTCAGCGAAGGAGATATTGAAATTCAGTTGTTTAAACATTTTAAGAAAGTTAGAAACCTGAATATCGTCCTTGCTTTTGATCTTCTCTTTCCTCAACCTAGATGGATAAGGTATATTGGAAGAAGAGGAAGGCTTTGGAAGAATAGGATCACTCACATCCTTGGGTGGAGGAGGGGTAGAAGGAAGAGGTGGAGAAATTGGGGAAGGAGAAGGATGAGGAATAGGAGCAGGTGACTCGTTCTCCTTAGTCACAATCACCGGTGGAGGTATAGGAAGCTCGGGTTCCTTGGTACCTTTACCACTTCGAGTGGTGATTGCTTTCATCTCCCCTCTTGGATTCGCAACGGTGTTACTCGGAAGAGTACCCGAAGAAGAGGGTTGATTACCTTGGAAGAAACTAGCCATCATGTTCCTCAGATCATTAGTTTGGCTATCCAACGTATTTCTCATGTCGGCTCTCAAATCGTTTCCTTGCTTGACCAAGTCCGCTTTCAGGTTGAGCACTTCTTTCTGAAGATTTCCCACTATCACATCGTTAGTCCTCATATAAGTTTCCACTTCTTGGTGAAGAGCGGTGGGTTGGTTGGGAGGAGCATTGTATGCAGGTGGTTGGTAAGCAGGTTGTTGGTAGACTTGGTTGTTACGTTGAGGTGGTTGTTGCTGCTTGTGAGGAGGTATGTATGGTTGTCGAGGTTGTTGTTGTTGTTGAGAAGGGCGATTGAGGTTTGGTTGTTGGTTTGGGTTGGTGGGAGGAAAACCAGGTGGGGAAAGATAGTTGTTGGAGCGGTAGCTAAGCAAATTACGGTCACCTTGAGGTCGTGCTTGATAAGCAGGTTGAGGATAGGTGCCATATGCCGCATACACATTCTCAGCAGGGTAGTCTTGGGTGGCAGTACAAGTGGTGTAAGAGTGAGGACCACCGAATATCTCACAAGGTTGGCTGACAGCGTTAACTTGGGCGTTTTTAGCGTTGTTGCTGTTGTTGTTGCTGACGGTGTGGGTGACAAGCGATTCAAGAAGCGTAGTGATTTTGTCCAATCGCTTGTCGCTGTCACTTGTGCTAGCACTAGCGACATTGGTCCGAACACTCTTGGTTTGCACACGAGATTTATTCTCAATGATGTCCCAAGCAGCATTGGAAGTCTTAGCCAAAAGATTACCCCCTGAGCCACTGTTTAGTGAATCTTGGTCACTCATGCTTAAACCATTGTAAAAAGTATTAATTTGATGTACTTTGGTAAAACCATGTTGTGGGCATTTTCTTAAAATATCTTTGAAACGATCCCAAGATTCACTGAACGACTCATCGTACTTTTGTTCAAAATTTATGATCTCATTCCGCAAAGCGGTAGTACGAGAGGGTGGAAAAAAGTAATTGATAAACTTTGTTTCCAAATCCGTCCACGAGAGAATACTCTGTGGCAGTTCCTTAGCAAGCCAATGCCGGGCTTGTCCCTCTAGAGAAAAAGGAAAAAGTTGTAACCTGATAACCTCTTGTGGAACCCCATTGAACTTGACCGTGTTGGTGAGTTGCAAGAATCTCTTGATGTGGTCGTGTGGATCATCAATGGTTCGTCCCAAGAATGGTTGAGCGGAGACCATCTGGATAAAGCCTGATTTTAGCTCAAAGTTGTTGGCGGCAATTGGAGGTATGACAATTGGATCCGTGTTGCCATCGACATGAGCTTGCAGCAGTTCAATCATCGGGCGATTATCCGGAAGGGGTTCATTGTTGTTGTTATTGTTCATGTTGTTGAAAGGCGGGTTGTTGTTGTTATTATTATTTTGAGGTGGTACACCGGCCATGTCTAAGTGATCGAGAGGCTCGGGCTCTTGATATGACGTGGATCTAGTGCGCATACACCTGCAAAAGAACGAACAAAGAAAAACAAAGCAAAAATATTTTTGGTTTTTATGTTTTTTAATTTTTTTGTATTTTTGAAAATTTTATATTTTTTTGGATTTTTGAAAATTTTTGTGAAAAAGTAACGTTCACGGGGAACGGATCCCAAAATCCAAGTTCTCACAAAAAACTTTTGATCTTAACGAGAAGAGCCGGCAGCGGCGCCATTTGATACTACTAGATTTTCTATGATGAAAGTTCGATTCTCAGAATCCTCTCGAATTGATCTCAGTTTTAAGTGGAATGATTTGTTCTTGGTGCCAAAAAAAGGGGTTTTGGTTTTCTATTCTATTGAAAAGATAAATGACTAACGTAAATTAAAATATAAACTTAAATCAATTAAAAAGTAAAACTAGGATAAGAAATTAAATCAAACAGTACTGGAAAAATACCCTAATAGAAAATACCTTATACGGGGTAAAATAACTATGCTGAATAAAAGCCCTATTCGGAATAAAATGGCTCTATGCGGAATGTTTCAATTCGGAATATTGTGCTCTATTCGGAAAATTCAGTCTATTCGGAAAAACACATCTATGCGGAAAAATGACCCTATTCGGAAAACATCTCTATTCGGAAAAACAGTTCTATGCGGAATACTGGTCTTATGCAAATATGTCGTCCTATTCGGAATGAAATTACTATGCGGAAAAACTGGCTCTATTCGGAATACATCAAATATTCCGAGTAAGGAAATGGCAAATTTTGCTATGCGGAATAATTTATTCCGAGTAAAGGAAAAGTAAAAAGCCCTATTCGGAATATGTAATATTCCGAATAAGGGAAACAGAAATCGTCTATTCGGAATGTCCAGAGCTGAATAACAGTAGCAGTTAGGGAAGAACGATTTTCGATTCAAAACACAAAATTACTCAAAAAGGTTTTTACCAAATCAACCAATCATCATTTAAATACCATAAGTAACAAATCCCAACAATAAAAACACAAAATCAACCACTTTTAAAAGATCAAAATCAATCACACAAGAACTTAAGAACTTTGAATAAAAATGGAGATGAACAAGATGAATGAAAAGATGGAATTGAAAGATTAATGTAAAGGTAACAAGAGTAATGATTAAAACTTACAAGATTGAAGGAAAAATTAAAAATCACCAAACACCCTAATGGTGTTGGTGATGAAACGAACCAAAGAGAAAACTGGGGAAAAGAAAAATGAAAGCTAACTCCCTAAGATGTGAAGGAAGAAACTATATATAGTCCTAGTGGTTGGTTGGTGAGTGGGCTTTCTCCCTTTCTTCTTGTCTTCTCGTCTTTTCAGAAAAGTTGACGTTTTTGATTCTGATCCGGGATTTGTCGACGATTAAATTCAACTCGTCTTTTAATTTCTTCGTTTAATAGACTTGAGTTTCTTCGACATATGTAAATCTTCCATCTTTGGTCTTTTTCTTCGATGAATCTTCAAATAGGCCCATTGACTTCAAATCTTTTGCATCTCTTGGACAATAGACTTCGTCTTTAGTCTTTTTCCTTGATAAAACCCGTGCAATCCCATGTTTTCTTTAATATTCATCCGGTTAGCTCTGAAAACACAATAAACACAAAAACCACGCATAATTCCAAACAAATGATATTAAATACGTGTTTTGGTCTTGTTTTAGCCAGAATTAAGTGGTAAAAGGATGGGTGTTTACACACCTATCAGGAGTCAACTCAACCGTGAGTCGCTGAATAACTACTTCTTCCTTAAAATCCGGAGGAGAAGAGTCACTAGTCACGTGAGAAAGGGGACTAGTAGAATCATCAAAAATAGGGTCATCCGAATCAACACATGGCTCATCACCAACTCTCGGATTATATGAGAAAAGAGGGCCACTCCTAATGATATAGACGTGGTACCGGATACTTCGGCCTTACCCCATACTTGAGACTTGTTCTCGATAATCATTAAAGCCTCACTAGTACTCCGAGAGTATAGATTCCCGCTTGCAGTCGTGTTAAGAGAATCTTGATCATATTGGGTCAACCCATTATAAAACGAATCAATCAAGTACAAAGCGGAAAATCCATGATGAGGACAACTACGCACTAAATCCTTAAATCTTTCCCAAGCCTCGGTAAACGTTTCATTATTAGACTCTTGAAAATTAGTAATGTCCAACCGAATTTTTCTCGTTTTAGCATAAGGGTAAAATTGATCTAAGAATTTTGACTCAAGATTAGCCCATGTAAAAATAGATCGTGGTGGTTCATTTTTAAGCCAAGTCCGGGCTTGCCCATCAAGGGAAAAAGGAAAAAGGTGTAAATAGATAATGTCTTGTGTCACATTAGTGTATTTGACGGTTTTGGCGTATGAAAGAAAATGACGGATATGAGTGTAAGGATCGTCATCCTCAAATCCGTAAAAAGGACGACCAGATATCAACTTAATCAAATCCGGATTAAGCTCAAAAGAATCACCCTCGATATCCGGTATCACGATCGCACTCTCGAGACATCCCTCAGTAGGTACTTGCAACAACTCATAAATCGATCGATTATCCATAGCCATTTCAAAAGCACGATACTCGGGATCGGCTTGACTCGTCACAATATTATTTTTTATAAAAGAGAATATAATATGTACGTAAAAACGAAGAAAAACCAAGATAGAAAATATATATATATATATATATATATATATATATATATATATATATATATATATATATATATATATATATATATATATATATATATATATATATATATATATATATATATATATATATATATATATATATATATATATATATATATATATATATATATATATATATATATATATATATATATATATATACGTAGATTTTTTTGGTGTAATACTTTAGGAAAAATATTCCTTTTTTTTTTGGTGCAAATCTTAGGAAAGAAATGCTTTTGTGATTTTTTATTTGTTTTAATGTTTTTTTATTTTTTTATTATTATTTTTTTTATTATTTATTATTATTTTTTTTGTTTATTTTTTATTTTTTATTTTTTTTAAGAAAATATTCTAATATATAGCTAAAGAAAAATAAAATCTAAAAGAAAAAATATATATTTTTTAATTTTTTTTAAAGGGTATATATATTAATAAAGAAAAGAATATAAAATAAGAAAATATTTTTGTTTTTATTGATTTTTATTATTTTTTTAATTTTAATTTTTAATTTTTATTATATATTTTTTATTGCAATGAAAATTAACGTTCAAAAGTGAACGGATCCCAAAATCCAAATCGTCTCACGAAAAATCGTCAATCGTAACGAGTACGAACCGGCAGCGGCGCCATTTTAATAACCGAATTTTTCAATTCTTTTTAAAGTCTATTTATCGTTCCTCAAATCGTCTCGAATTGAAAGCCAATTTTATCATTAAGACTTTATTTGTTTTTGGTTAATAAAAGCGTATTTAGTATCTATTACTACTTGGCAAAGAAAGCACGTAAAAAGGAAAAAAATAGTATTTATACTATTTATACGTACTAATCTAAAACAAAGTGCACGTACCGCAAGTAAAAATCACAAAATAAAAATATAAAATACACAAGTAAATGTAAACGAGAATTACTAAAATGCTAAACGAAAATGACAAGTAAGAAAAAAAATGCAAAATACTATAATGCCAAGAACGTAAATGTAAAATTATTCTAAAAATGTAAATGCCCAATTTCTTCTAAAAATGTAAAAACAAAATTTTATTACTTTTTAAATATTTTATATTTATTTTTTTATTAAAACTATATTATTTTTAATTAAAAATCTAAAATCTATTCTTTTAAAACTTGAAAATTAGATAAAATGAAATTGAAAATGCAACAATATGAAATGTAATGAAATGAATTAGACAAAAACGCAGGCCCACAATTTTTATATTAAAGCAACTTTAGCTTTTGATTGTACTATTGAATGAAATGTTTTACTAACAAAACACAGCTATTTTTAAAATGTATATGCAGCCTATTGTGAAGTATATTAACCAGAATTAGATTTTAAAATGCTAGGGAATACTATGCAAATATCTCAAAATGTAACAATGGTGCAAAAGCAGGGACTAAACATGTTCAATCTATCAAACTTGAAAAGAAATGAAATGAAACAGTATAGCAGTTCTTACGTTCAAATCTAGAAAGGAATTTTACTTTCAATTATTTTGATGAAAATGTTTATTGTACAATTCCTATTTTAAATGTTCTCCAACTATTCCAAACTGCCTATAACTGAATTGTCTATAATGAACCAAACTGCCTATAATAAACTTGAATATCCGCAACTTTCGACTTCAAATTCAGAATGAATTAGTAAGTTACTGTTCAATCGAATCTACAAAAAACTAAGCATAAGCTCCTAATACCAAATACTAAGCAAAAGTAAATCCAAATACTAGCTAACAACTAGTAAACAAAAGATTACAACTACAAGAAATGCAAACAAGTTTACACTACTTCGTGAAACCAGTTGAACTAAGCTATGAATTGCAGAAATTCGAAACAAGAATTACCCCACTTCCGGGCCTCCGCTGATGTCGACGTGCTATGCTGAACGACGTTATCGAACCGATGAATCTTTACTTGAACGGAGCTCGAAACTTAAAGCGACTCCGAAACAAACTTAACCAAACGAAACTAAGCTATTGAACTTTATTCTAAACTAATTGAAACTAATATCCAATCCAAACTGAGCTAATCTCGAAATGAAAACTACTTTAGTCATAAACCGACATCAACATAACCGAATCCTTGCTTCATTCATAACACAAACTACATGACATCAACCAAATCTGTGATCATTTCCAAAAACATCGTCAGGCTCCGATTCAAAAACTAAAACCAAAACCCAGCTACGAATCCAAAACAAATCTTCATCTACTGATCTTCATCCTAACATAGTAACGCAAACTAACCGAATCGAAAGAACACAAACTTCTGCTACAAAGACTATGAATCGAAAACCTGTGAATCGAAACAACTACCGAACCGTTCATCTACCGAAACAACTATAACTGATTCAAAACACTTGCAATAATAGAATGAGACGAACCGATACAATAACCAAATCTGAGATTTATTTTCGAACTATATAAATGAAAGAGTCTACGTGAAATTTAAACTTCGAACAAAAAAAGGAAAGTAAAGCTGCGTTTTTTCTAAGCTACATGTACTAATGAATACAAGTGGGATGCGTAATATGTAAGCAATAAATCTTATCTACGTTTTTTTTATAAAAGAAAAGTATGAGGGCTTCATGGGCTGCGCTGGGCCTGCGTCCTTTATCAGCAATCTCCTTCATTTCTTTTTTTTAAACCGAACATTGTTGAATGCCATTTTTGGCCAGCCACTTGCTATTGGTATATTTAGTGCATTAATGGGTTGGTCCGACCCATTTAAGTAGCTTTGGGCCGACCCATTAAATAAGAAGGTACCGTGAAACTCGATCTTTGCCATCTTTTTATAATTCGGCTCGGGTTTTGACTTTCACTTCTTGAAAATCTTCAAACTTTATCAAATTGATTTGATTTGATTATGATAAGTGTAATTCCGTCTTCGGTCTTGTGTACTCTTCTAATCTCGTGTCCATTTTGCTGTTTCTTGATATTTTGTCTTGTGTTTTCTTGATTTATGTACCTACACACATATAAACAACAAAACACACATATACAAGGCATATTTGATGATTATTTAACCGTTTTAAGCACGTTTTACGAAGAAATATGATGTATAATTAGAGTCACATCAAAAACCCGTGAGGGGGATATATCTAAATTGGAATACAAGTGTTTTTGTATGCTGCCTGATATGATTATTCACACTACGTTTACTTATTGCCATTAAGTCCCTTTTTAAACGTAGACCGCTAATCATTTCTAGAAAATGAGCGCTAATATTATGAATAGTACTATTTGGGGACTGACATGTCTATCTAGGCAAGTCGCACTTGCTGGAATGTTGACAGGTTCCTACTTAGGCTAAACGGATACACTTTATTTTACTAAACTCGGGATATTCTGCAAACTACCTTCATAAGGGCAATTTGTTGGTTTTTTTTTATAATGTATAGTCGCGGAGTCATGAGCTAGTGCAATAAGTATCAATGAATTTAAATAAAGTGGGAATAACAACATAGCTCAGAAAAGGATCTTGTATTCAAAATGATTTTAACCTTATGAATTTACTCAACCATTGTGTTGATTTTAAGCATAGATCTCACGTATTAAACATTGATAGCATGGAGCAACATGAGGATGGCATGAACAGGCACAAGCTTGAAATTATTATCATAGATTTTGGGAACCTCATATTTTAAACTCTGATTTTTAAATGATATATAAAAAAAGTTGATTTAATCACCCTTTTGAGTTGTTTTCTATCATCATGACTTGCGTTCTATGAAGTTATACCCCAAATTAATTTTCCGTCACGTTAAGGTAAAAATCGGGGTGTTACAATTTCCACACATGTTAAACTCTCCTAAGTTTATTTTAGGTCATATACTTATGCCTAAGGTGCCTAAAGTGTTTGTAGACTTGGTTTAATTAGTTATACAAGTCAAACATGTCTAAAGAGGGAAAATACCTAATTTGACCTAATTTGAATTCTATGTATTGAAATGTTGTAAATTATTCATTAAGGGTGTTATACTATGTCTTATATTGAGAATATAGCCTAAGTGTTATGCTAATAAGGTTTGTACACTTTTCCTAAGAGGTTGTGCATTGATACCAAGTGAAATGGGTAATATGGTGATTTTGGCTATTGTGCCTAAGTAAGTTCATTTCAAATCAAATGGTTATTTGTTATTGAAAACAAATGAGTTTCTTACAGAATAAGTTACAAAGTGTATGGTTTATCAAAACATACATGAGAATGAATATGAATACAAGGAATGGTATTTATATAGTGGAAAGGAAATAAGGATTTGGGTGGTAACAATTTTTCCCGCCCATTGTGGGTTTCACTCCCTAAATTTTGACTTGTAACACTCCAAATGCCTTGAAATTAATCTTGTCCTCAAGAATGAAATATGTGACAACTGGAGAGATAGTAGCAGTATGAAAGTTTTCCTTCTCAAGCAAGTTTGCCTCATGTTTCTATTCCAAAACTAGCTGCTTGTTCCTGAACACACTAACACTTGTTTCTGCATCATATATATCTTCCAAAATATTTAGATGGATGTCACAAACTCCAGGTGTAACCCACTTTTTAGGTAGCATTGTTTTGGCTGTCATGAGTCTTCTACCAAACATCCCTTGAACAGCTGGGTTGTAGACTTCATCTTGTGAACAACTAGACTCATGATCCCTCATTTGTTTCACTGTAGTCTTGGTATCCAAATCAACATTATGGACTAAACCATTTTGATTCCTCAAATGTGAAAGATCTCTTCCATTATGCATATCCAAGTTACCAACTTCCTTCCTATTCAACATATCTAAGTCACCATTACCAACTTCCTTTCCATTATGCATATCCAAATCACCAATATCAACTTCCTTCCTATTCTTCCTATCTAAGTCATCCACTCCCTTTCCTGAATTCTGACCTGTAACACTCCCCATTGTTTCTGCTAGTTGAAACTTAGACCAACCACATAACAGCTTTGCATGACGTAATTTGTAACCAGTCTACACATCACTTAAATCAGGCACCGATTGTGGAAATGAATGTCTATCCCTCACACTACCAATAGTACTAATACCAACACTACTAACAATACTAAGCAACTCAATGAGTGGCACCCCACACTGTGTGATTACAACAGAAGGGAATCCTTGATTTCCTCTTTCCTCAACCCTTAGATTTTTTGATGCAGCAACTCTCATCTCCCACTTCTGGCCTTCTGAATATGGGCGACCAAAAGTCATAGCATTTAATTGACTGCCTTCCATCAAAGTAAGAATAGGTGGTTGAGAACCCCTAAGAACAACCTTCCTACCCTGATACATGAACTCCCTTTTCAGCTTAAAGAAATTACATACTATGTCACCTAAGGTTGCTAGCCATTACATCCCCAATACCATCTCACAACTGCCCAAGGGAACCAAGTACATGATAGCTTTGAATGTTTCACCATGCAACTTTCATTTTAAGTCCTTACATTCATAGTTGCTAGTCAAAAAAATACCTCCAGCTACATTCACTTGAAAAGGACTTGTTTCTATCATCTCACACCCCATATTCTTTGTAGCTGCGGTGTCCAAAAGTTATGAGTACTCCCACAATCAATAAGGATATTAACTGCTTTACCATTTATTTGACCTCTGAGACCCTCATAGTCTGAAAAGGGTTATTCCCATTAGTGGCATTAAGTGAAATGTGAGGTTGTAAAGCTAGTGTAGTTTCATTACCACAAGAAATGCCCTCAATTTCCTCCAACACAGTTTTGTTATGTTCATTGCCAAACACTCCTTCGTCAGGCGGAAACTCTAAATTCTACACCAATCATTCATTTGATTCTACAATCTCTAGTGAAAACAATTTACCAGTGCATTTATGGCCAGGAACATACCTTTGATCACAATAGAAGCATTGATTCTTAGCCCTCTTCTCATCTAACTCTTTCTAAGTTAATTGTTTCCTATAATGATTGGGTTTTGCTATGTTTGTAACAACTAATGAAGGTTTCTGAGTATTGTAGGTATTGGAGTTGTAAGGTCTAGGTGTGGGTAGGATAACCAACTTTTGCCTATTTTTCATTAAACCCATATTCACCTCTTCCAACTTACACAATCCATATAGTTCTGCCAGAGACCTAGGATTAAGCATTCTAGCAGTTAACTCTATCTCAGTTTGTAACCCAACCAAGAAAAAACTCATGGCCTGATTTTTAGGCACACGCACCCTATAGAACAACCTATCATAGGCATCAATATACTCATGTACTGAACTTGTTTGCCTTAGTTTCTTGATTTCTCCTAGATGATCATCATATGCAGCCCCAAATCTTTTGAGTATTGCTTCCCTATAAACTACCCATGAAACATCTTCTCCCATGATTCCTACAAACTATTGATGCTACATCAATGGAAGATCATACAAGTGAATGGAAATTCGGTTCATCTTGTCCCTATCCTCTACTTGAGCAACCTTGAAAAACTGCTCACATTTGAACACCCAACCTCTCACATCTTCATCACCAAAACTTAGGAAATTCAACTTTAGTAGCCTTATGATACTGATACAAACCTCTATTTCCCTTTTGGTTTTGCCTCACCATTGCACCACCACCACTTTCTTATTTCTAGAGCCATTGTACCAAATTATAGTCCAAACTTCTATACTTCAAACAACTACAACACTGCTTAACTATAGACTAATTGAATCAACTAATTAAATAAATTCCAAACAAAACGTCTCAAGAACTTCCAAGATCAACACTGTGCAATTTTGTTTATGAAGACTACTAACTAAAGGACCAAATGATACCTACAGTCTGCAAAGGTATCAATATCAATAGCCATCAACATCCTTATCTTTTGATCAAAAGTAACAACCTATAACAACTTCAAGAACTTTTATAACTAACTAATCAAGAATTGTTAACTAACAACCAATTAATCAACTAAAACATTCACTGAATCAACCAAAACTCAACCAATGTCAAGATTAGCAAGGACAAACTAAAAATTACTCAAACAGCCTTAGTAATCACATTTCTGATGTAGGAATGGATTTTGAGAGATTATGAACATATTTGCGAAAATGGCGCGAAAATTGAAATTTGAAAAGGTTGAACAACATTAATTGCGGATGAACAGTATTTGAGCAAATCCAAGTAAAGATTGCTTTGATACCACTTGATACAAGACAAAGGCTCATATCCTGATCCTAATCAGTAGGACGGAGATCATCAACATTACCCATAATTTCTCAAATTGATTAGAAATGAGAATTGGAAAGAAATGGTTATTTGTTATTGAAAACAAATGAGTTTGTTACAGAATCAGTTACAGAGAGAAGGGTTTATTAAAACACACATGAGAATGAAAATGAATACAAGGAATGGTATTTATATAGTGGAAAGAAAATAAGGGTTTGAGTTGTAACAGATTTTCCCGCCCATTATGGGTTTGACTTTTCTGTTCGACTTTTCCTAAATTTTGGCTTGTAACAAGAAAATCATATATGATTCGTATCACGGATCATATGTGATTTTCCATAATCATATATGATGCGTGATACGATTTATATGTGATTTCTCAGAAGAAAAAAAGGTTCGTCGAAAGTATATATATACATGTGCCCCTCGATAGAAAGATAATTTAATTCTTGTTACAATGGTATATTTTGTTTTGCATAACGATTAACGCTTTGTAAGATATTTAATTTTCACAATTTTTTTAGTTAAAAAAATTAAATAATTGTAACTGATTGAGTTCATCTTAAAAAGAGAATATATATATATTAAACTTTTGTGTAGTAAATAATTACAAAAGCCCTTTGCAAAATAGAAACAATTTTGTGGTACCTAATGAGTTCGGTTATTTTAGAAACTTGTTTTTTGTTGGAATATAAAGGGACAAATCCTAGCCATCCATTAGCTAAGATCTAAAAAAACACGGAGGGCCCTTTTTTGCCAAAATGTCTAAAATTTACAAAAAAACGGCGGAAGGACTAAATTGTAAATATGACGAAAATCGGTTATCACAAGTGATATTTCGTTACTGATAAAAATAATGAAATATCACTAGAGATAAACAATGAAACATCACTAGTGATATTTCATTAACATAGTTACTGCGTAATATCCCAACGATATTTCATTGTTTTGTCAACAGTGATATTTCATTGATTTTCGCTAGTGAAATATCACTAGTGATAATTTATTACTCCGTCATATTTACAACTTTGGTACCTCCGTCTATTTTTTTAACTTTTGGATATTTTGACAAAAATAACCCCTCCGTGTTTTATTTAAATCTTAAGTTAATCTCTACTATTAGATAAAAAATAAATGTAGGGTGAGAATTTTTTCATTAATTTAAAAGAAAAATAAAAAAATTCAAAATAACTTTTCTCAGTACCGAGAAGTGGTATATAAAAGTGCACCCCCTACAAAAGTCTCTAGTCATCTAAGCTTACACGTTATTTTTGTACTTGAAGAAAGAAAGAAAGAAAGAAAGAAAATGGCCGGCGTAACTCAAATCAGCCAGTTTCCAACCAACTCTCTTGTGACCACAAGATCACACCCCAAAACATCCACCTCCCAATATTCACTCAACTCAATTTCGATCCCTTCAAAAAGCCCATCGTCCAAAAAGCTTTTCTGGGCCAAAAAGAACTTCACTGTACGTGCTGAAGAAGTAGAGTCGTTTTTTGCAGTAGCGGATGAAGTGGAGCCTGTGGTGACGGAGATAGACGTGTTGAAGAAACAGCTGGTTGATTCTTTTTATGGTACAAACCGTGGGTTAAGTGCTACTAGTGAAACTAGAGCTGAAGTTGTTGAGCTCATTACGCAGCTTGAGGCTAAAAATCCCACTGCTGCTCCCACTGAAGCCTTGTCTCTTCTTAATGGCAAGTGGATTTTGGCGTAAGTAATTATTACTTTGGTTTTTATATACATAAATTTTAACAAGACATGTCAACCCTGCTAACCAGAGTCGTATACTCAAACTCAGTCCACCTCAGCGCCACCACACTCACCATTAGTAGTCACTAGCAACTAAATGGGCGGGCAGAAATATCTAACTACTGTTACCTAGAGATATGAAGAATTTTTAAAGTTTTAGAGTGTTGAATGTTGGGGCTTAGTGTGTGGGTGGGCGGTAACTTGGGTACTTTGGAAAAAGGTCAAAATTAGAGAAAATACACTAAAATCTCATCTTGTTTGGCTAGTCATGGAGAGGGCAGCACCTCCCCCATAAAGCATGTAGGCATCCACCCTTGTGTCTACTACTATAATTTTATGAGAATTCGTATTTCGGGTTCAAGCCACCACTCCGAGTTCGTTGGTCACGGCTATGTTGGTCAAGGTTAGCACCCTCTTTTTGGGTCCAAGCCACCACTCGGAACTTTGAAAGGTGGACCGGCTCTGCTTCCAGTTGATACATACCTTTCCCATATTAGGCTACTGTCGATTCATATGTCCAGGTGTAGCCTCCCTCAAAAAGACAGCTTAAAGGAGGATGAGAAACCTAGACTTCATAAGCCACCAGTCAATCTCATACTTGGCATACAGTGGGATGATACCACAATCACAATTAAACTAGATTCTTTAATATTACGAGAACTAGTCATTTTACACGCATTTACTTCTGAAGAAAAAGAGAGGTGGGTATATTCTGGGTTGTGATGCAATTTTTCTAGCAAGTTCTATGTGGTAATTTAGTCTGAGGGGATTCCATAGCTCAGTTTTCCATACATGACCCTGTAAGGTAAGTTATGAGTTATGATCACATTACTGTGATATGTCTTTTGTGGATGTTAGGTAAATTACTTTACAACCATTATAGTTTCTTCATTTGTATAGGCGAAGTACCAACTAGAATGGAAATTGATTGTTACATGAAACAATCAATTAAAAGGACCGGCACCTACATCCTCGGCTCATGTGGCTTTAAATGAACTACAATAGTACAAAGTACTTGTTTGTTCAATTCATGTGATGATGCTATCTCATGCCATGTTTGTGTGGCCCAATTCTTTTTAGTGCTTCTTTTTTCTTTTGGGAAAATATTATTACATAGCAACACAATAGTGTGTCCTGATTAGGTATTTACAAATTTTTATGCCCGGTTTCGGTAGTATGCTTTCATTTGGTGTCCTAATTTGGTAAATTTAGACACGTAGGGGTGTTTGGGATTGCTTATTGAAAATAGATTATGCCATTTGAAAATGAATAATCAGATAATCAACAATTAGAAAACGTGGTTTTAAGAAATAATGTTTGTATTTGATTATGTTGTTTGAAATCGCAATAATCTGATTATCATTCTTTTTAGTGTTTGGCAAATCAGATTATTTGTTTAGTTGATAGTAAAATGACTAAAATTGATTCATTTTAACTTTTCTCCTTTTTGAAAATGAAACAAGTAGCTCCTCACTTACTTTTTCAAAACTCCCTTTTGGAAGCTTCAAAAAGCAAATAATCACTTTTTTCCTTTTATTATCCAAACACTTATTTTAGCTTATCTCCATTTTGAAAATGAAATAAGTAGATAATCTAGTTCCAAACGCAATCCCAAACACCCCTTTACCTACACAACTGCTCAAAATGTTGACATGGCAAAAATGCCCACGTAAAGAAAAGAATAAGTTAGTATTTAATTGTGTCTCGTTTTAGTAATTGTAGTTTTGTACTTTCATTTTTGTTCCGTTTTGGTTTTTAACCTTTAATTTGGTATAATTATTTGTTAATATATTCTACAGACATATCAAAACAAACACATATATAAGCATTTGAAATTGCCATGTCTACGATTTGACCAACTAGATGGATCACCAGACCCTACACACTAAGTTTACACACCAATCATACGTACAAATACCTAACTACTCTATCAGAATATTGAGATACTTGGTATTACCGGTCAATACTATCTTAATAGAACAACATTATCTAAATGAGGAACCAGTTAGCCTCCTAGAAGAATTCTTATACCTGTCCTTGCCCTTCCTTAATTCTGTGCATTTTAAACATGTGCTAATTCTTTGTTATTGCAGCTATACATCCTTCCTAGGTTTGTACCCTTTGCTCTCATCAGGATCCCTACCAGTGGTGAAGGTTGAAGAGATATCTCAAACCATTGACTCTGAAAATTTCACCGTCCAGAATTGTGTCGTTTTTTCTGGACTTGGGTCCACAACTGCAATCACTACAAATGCCAAGTTTGAAGTCAGAAGTCCTAAACGAGTGCAGGTACATCCTAGTTTGTTTCTTTCTTGTGGGATTACACTATTGCTAACTTAGTATAAAGACTCTAAAGCACTATGTTTTATGTTTTGATATTTAGAATTGACTTGAGTCCCGCATTGCTAGTAAGAAGATTTATTCATTGCTTTATGCCATACACCTTTTTATGGTTTTTTGGGGGCGCTGGAAACAAGTCCAGTTTGGAAATACAGAACAAAGCCTTAATTTTTTTAGTTCTATTATAGATGGTCGAATTTCTTGTGTGGTATTGTACATAAGTCGATTTTATAACCATATTGCTTAAATTGAAGGTCTTCAATTTAATCATCTGAATATTTTAACACACCATCCCACTTTTATCACGCTGATATTACCTCCTCAACCTTTACTATTAACACACGATAGGTGAACTTATGTTTCTTTTCAGTGTCTAGGATTAAATTTTAGTATAGCTTTCTTAGTGGTGCTACCCATATATTTTTAAATGGATCGATTTGTGTTATATTTTAAGTTGAATAGATCAAATGTGTCAAATAGAGGAATTTGGCTTAACCGAACGCGGGTCAAAAGCTGCACAAAGTGTTTTCTTTTTAAGTCTAATGCATGTATTCTCAATCGTTTCATCGCAAAGTTATGATTATTAATATAAACAGATGATTATTTTGATCATAATTCACATAGCATCTGTTTATAAATGATTAGTAACTGGACAAACAAGTGAGTGGCATCCCATCCCTAGCTAAAAACTTCATCAGTTTTGTCCCATTTTCCTACCCACCTCTATGACGAATCACGGATAGCTAGCAAATAATCTTTATTATTGCTTGAATGTAGATCAAGTTTGATGAAGGCATCATTGGGACACCACAGTTGACAGACTCTGTTGAGTTACCAGAAAATGTTGAAGTTTTTGGACAAATTATTGACTTGGCTCCATTTAAAGGATTGATCACATCGGTTCAAGAGACAGCTTCAAATGTTGCAAAGACCATTTCAAACCAACCCCCTTTGAAGTTCTCCATTTCTCAAACCAATGCCGAATCATGGTTATTAACAACTTATCTCGATGAAGAACTTAGGATCTCTAGGGGAGATGGTGGCAGCGTCTTCGTACTCCTCAAGGAAGGCTCCCCCCTTCTATTGCCTTGAGATGCTGGTATGTAATAAAAATCCTGTTTCCCCAAGTATATATGTATATGTAGGCATCATATGAATAAAGGGAAGTGTGGTATTTATGCTAGAGGATTGCTGGTATTGTGTGATGTCATTTTGTCGATGATGTACAACTAAATGAAGCAAATATATTTAAAGAAGTCTGGCCATTATACGTGTTTGATTTTGTTTTTGTGTATAGATTGACATAGTTTCGTGTTTGGCTAACATAACTTAAGTGTTTATTAAATTAAGTGGTTTGACAATATGGTCTTAATTCGCCTCGTACAAGGGAGAGGGTAGCTTTTCCAATTAATATGGATTAAGGTTTTTAGGCTCACATTTTTCCGTATTAGAAAGAAGGTAAACAGACACCCTGACTTGATTAAGCGTCCGATTTGGTTTATTTGTGAAATCACATGCAATAGGTATTAACCGTCCGATTTGATTAAGCGTCTCACATTACATATGAGAAAGCAACAATAGAATTAAAAAGGTATTTGAAAAAGCAATCGCCGATCATCTTAATATTTATCCAACGAGGTTGTTAGAAACTTAGAATTGTAATATTTATGATAAGTTATTGGTTTGCCTCTATTTGCAAATTCACAAGAAATATAAGTCAAATGAAAGGGAGAAGTCTAAAAAATCAGTATCGGTTTGTATAACTAACTTTCAATTTCGTCTCATCACTTGTTTCTTGATTTATTACTTTCGGTAAAACTTTTTTTTCTTCTTTTTCTGCTCATGTGATGGCATTTATGTGACGATGAACAACACCACAACCAAATACGTCACCGTCAAATACCATCGCCACAAAATCAGTATGACATTTTACACATCTCACAAAATCTTTTGAATTCAGAGTCCATCATCATTCTATACAATCCTTTCGATTTCAAAATCCAATTGAAAATTCCCGTCCAGATTTAATTGAGAGTTAGGGGGTGTTTGGGATTTCTTATTGAAAATAGATTATCCGTTTTGAAAATGAATAATCAAATACTCACAGTTTGAAAAATAGTGTTTGAATTTGATTATGCTGTTTGAAATCGCAATAATCAGATAATGTTTTTTTTTTGTCTTTGGAAAATTTGATTATTGTTTTAGTTAATAAGTAAATGACAAATATAGACATGTTTTGTATTTGTTAAATTAGTGATAATTTGGATTTTTTAGTAAAATTGACCAAAAAACAAACCTCCGTTTTGTAACTGTACCTCTTTTGTCACTTTTTCAAAACAACGTTTTACCTCTTGAAAAGGGAATTAATCACGTTCTATTTTTTTTCCCCAAACACTCAATTTGGACTTTTTTTCCATTTTCAAACCGAAATAAGCAGTTAAGCTGGTGTCAAACGGAAACACAAACACCCCCTTAGATTCTAAAAGTTTGAGTAGAATTACCATTCCATAGGCAAATACTACCAATCACCGTTCGGTTCTTAAAGTTTAACCCGTCAAATTCGAAATTCTCAGTCCTCACATCCTCCGATAGTTCTTAAAGTTTGGCCTGTCAAATTCGAAATTCTCAGTCCTCACATCCTTACGATGGTGCTAGTTTCTTTCGCTCATATTCATTTCTAGAGAACACTAGCCTATAACGCGAGGATGACACCCCTCTGCGTGCCATAGATGTTGGCGCTATCATAACAAGCCATACCACAGGTTTTTCATTTTTGTGTGTGCGCACACATTGTATTAGGTTATATTGGTACGGGCGGGCTATAAGTGTCTTATAACGCTAATGACGGAGATAGAGTATTTTTGGTTTAAGGGAAGAGTAAGTATTGAAGTGACTATTATATAAAGCCAAAAGATCATTTGAGTCCATAGTTTTGTCATAGTCTTGATTGACTCATCAAGACCATCTAACCCAATCTCATCAAACGGCCCATATTAAAAAAACCTAATTTTACTCCAACCGTTTTCATTTCATTCCCAACCATCACCACCCCCCCCCCCCCCCCCCCACACACACACAGTAACCGTTATTTTCATCTGTTCTTATCAATAACACCATAGATTCCGATCAATAACACCATAGATTCTGATCAATAAACACCATAGATTGCGATGAATAAAACTCTATTAACCCTAACCCTAATTATCAAACTGGTTATTGAACCCTAAGCTTAATTATTTACTTCGAATCGTTTTGGCTTGAACTTGCTGCTTCGCATTAACCATCATGGATATTCGTGACGAACTTGCTACTGCGAATGGTTTGGCTTGAACCCTAACCCTATTTTTTTTTTTTTTGCTTATTTTGCTTTTTTAATGCTTATTCTGATTTTAAGATGATTTTATATTTATTAATTTGATTTGATTTGATTATATGCTTATTCTGAGTTTAAGTTGATTTTTAAATTGTTTAATTATTATTAATCAGTTGATGTATGAGTTATTAGTGACTCATACATGAATTTTATGCTTATTAGCGCTTCGAATGGTTATTTATATATATATGACTTATTGAGCAAAATACAGTTTATATGTTGTTTGTGGATAGAACTAGCGGTTATTCTAGAAGTTAAGCTTCTGATTGTGCTATGTTATGTTATGATTCTAGAAGTACCTGTTAATTTTGTAAGCTTCTGATTATTGAGTAAATACGGTTTATATGTTGTTTGAGGATAGAAGTAGCGGTTATATGATTCTGACTCATACATGAGTCTCAGGGACTCATATGTGTTCCAGTGACTCATATATGAGTCTCAGTGTCTTAGTGTAGTGATATATGACTCATAATCAGTTGATGTATGCCTTATTAGTGACTCATACATGGATTTTATGCTTATTAGTGCTTCGAATGGTTATTTATCTGTTGATATATGACTTGTTAGTGCTTAAAATGGTTATTGATATATGACTTAATGAGTAAAATACGGTTTATATGTTGTTTGAGGATAGAAGTAGCGGTTATTCTAGAAGTCAAGTGTAAAACCGCAGCATTATCGCATCCTTAATTCGAGGACGAATTATTTTTTTAGAGGAGAAGAATTGTAAAACCCGTATTTAAAATACAAGAACTTTAATTATACACATTCTCAGTTTTATTTGATATCGTGAAGTAATTTAATTATTCAGAAAATAATTAATACTTGTAAATAATTACTAATAGTTATTAAGTATTACGTAAGTACTTTATTCAGAAAATAAATAATACGTTTCAGAAAATTAGAACACGAGCACAAACTAAATTATGTCACGGGAATTATAAGTCGAAAAATAAAATGAAAACATATGAACAATACATATGGGCTGGCGACTAGAGGCTAAAACAAGGAAGAAAGACAATGGGCTTGAGCCCGACACGTTTTAAAAATAAACACAGGAAACAAATACACACTTGATCTCATTTATCTTATCAAACAAAAAAGAAAAGAAATGCAGGGTTTGCTGTGGGGGTTGTGCCGCCGGGAAACAAGAAAAAAAAAGAAAGGGAGATCGAATTGTTTTGATATTTGGATTCAGGAATCATTGTTGTTAATCCTCAAACACGAATAAACGGTAATCACCTTCTCGTTCATGTTAAAAATCACGAATTGTTGTAAATCTCGTATTTAAAATAAAAAACTTTAATTATATACAGTCTCAGTTTTATTTGATATCGTGAAGTAATTTAATTATTTAGAAAATAATTAATACTTGTAAATAATTACTAATAGTTATTAAGTATTAGGTAAGTACTTTATTCATAAAATAAATTCTACGTTTAAGAAAATTAGAACACGAGGACGAACTAAATTATGTCACGGGAATTATATGTCGAAAAATAAAATGAAAACATATGAGCAATACATATGGGCTGGCGGCTAGAGGCTAAGACAAGGAAGAAAGACAATGGGCCTGAGCCCGACCCGTTTTAAAAATAAACACAGGAAACAAATACACACTTGATCTCATTTATCTTATCAAACAAAAAAGAAAAGAAAAGTAGGGTTTGCTGTAGGGGTTGTGCCGCCGGGAAACAAGAAAAAAACATCTCTCACAACCAACACTAACCATGTCTTCAGATTCTCAGCCATCCTCAAACAACAATGCTCTCAAACTTCCCATTCTGGATCCTGAAAACTTTGAAATATGGGAATTCAGGATTCAGCAATATCTCAAAATGGAACACTATGTCCTATGGGAGGTCATAGAATTTGGTGATCAATTCACCAAAACAGTACCAGTTGAAGATAAGAACAAAGACAAGACAAAGATTGGTGAAAGCTCCAAAGGTGATAAAACCAAGTTTGCTATTGTTGCAGACAAAGAGATTCAGGCAAGAATGCATGATGTCAGGGCTCACAGCTCCTTGCTGTTGGCTTTACCTGATAGACATCAGTTAAGGTTCAGAAAATACAAAACTACTAAAGAGCTTTGGGAAGAAATTGGTAAAACGTTTGGAGGGAATGAAGCTACTAAGAAGAAGAAAAAGAATCAGATGATAGACCTGTTTGCTTCCTTTAAGGCAAATGGTGATGAAGCAATAGGTGCCATTTACAATAGGCTCCAAGATCTGGTTGCTCAACTGGAATTCTTTGACATAGAGGTGTAAAGAGAACAGGCGAATGCAAGATTCCTCAACAGTCTTCAGAAAGAATGGTTTGTCTACAAAGCCATTTGGCAAAATAGAGATGACATTGATGACAAGAACATTGATGACATCTACAACAACCTGTAAGTTTTTGAGCCTGTTGTCAATGAAATGAAGAAATCAGGAACCATTCCCACTAATTCAAGTGGAATTGCTTATTCCCCTGCCAACATGGCATTTATATCCCACAGTAGTGGGATCTCTAAAGGCAGTAGGATTGAAGTTTCCCCTGTTAACCATTCCCCTGCTGCAAGGTCTGGACCATCTTATGATGAAGAAAGGCCTGCAACCTTTAGTCTTGATACTGCTTGTGCTTTCATAGCATCTCAAGGATCTCAAGGATCTACTGTGTTACATGAAGATCTGAGCCAAATAAGCAAGCAAGGACTGGAGGAGATAGACATTAAGTGGAACATGGGTTTACTCAGCATGAGGGCCAACAGATTTTACAAGAAGTATGAGAAGAAAATTTCCATCAATCCTTCTGATGTAGCTGGATTTGAAAAAACAAAGGTAGAATGCTACAACTGTGGCAAGAAATGCCATTTTGCTAGGGAATGCAGAGGTCCAAAGAATGGAAGCAGCTATAGGAAGGAAAACATGGATGATGATTCTGGTGTTAAGGCTATGGTAGCCATGTAGGGGATAGATGGAGCAGGTGGATGGGACTGGAGTGCTATGACAGAGAGTGTTGAAAGAAATCAAGCATTAGTTGCTGAGGAAAAAGAGGCAGATTTTGCTCTTATGGCCATGTCAAGCTCTAGTTCAGACAATGAGGTATATGATGATTCATATTGTACTAAAGCTTGTAGAAAAAATACTGAGTCATTGAATGATCAAATAAGAAAGATAAAGTTGATTATATTAACTATGATAATGACCTTGATAACTACAAAAGTGCTTTAGAATAGCTAGAGTCCACCATAAGAGAGTATAAACAAAGAGAAAATGATTACAGAGATCATATTGTCGTTTTAGAGAGAGATGCTAAAGAAAATAATGATTCCATTAAGAAATTAACTGCTGAATTAGAATTTTTTAGATCTAATAAGAAGATAGATGAACAAACTGTTGAAAAATTTGGAAAAGCTTCTAAAGATTTAACAAAAGCAGTTGAAATTGGGCAGTCTCCTAGGGACAAAACAGGTTTTGGTGTAAAAAATGAGCATGCTACCATACCACCATCACTTGCCAATATACATGCACCATTTCCTAGAAAAGATTTGTCTTGGACTGGTCTCTCTTGTTTCAAAAAGCAGGAAGATATTGCATTTGACTTAAATGCATACATACCTAATAATCTAGAAACAGAAGTACCACTAGTGAAAACCAGTTGCTTAGGGACTTTGAAAAGGAACAAATTGCTTTAAAACAGTGGAAAATAGATAACCATGTTCTCTTTTCAAGAGAAGGACTTTTTGGAAGTGATTCAAGTTCTAAGAGTAGTTCACCCAAATCTAAATCAGGATCAAAGTCCTCTAAGTCTACTGTTAAATATGCTGGTATGTATAGGTCTGTTAGAGGTAATCAGAGAAATTGGAATGACCAAAAGTCTCATCAATTAGGAGAGGACTTTGTGATAAACACCAAACCTTGTTTCACCTGTGGCAGTTTTGATCACACTTATCAAGACTGTCAGGCACCAATGGAAGTGGTGGCTGCAAATCCTTTAAAATACATGCAACCTAAAGCCATTCTTCTAAATACAGGGGCAACATCCTTTTCTCCTGCTAAATATGTTGCCCCTGCTTTGAGAAACAAGGAGTATGTAGTTCCTGCCCTAAGAAAGGTGAATGATGCATGTCCCAAGACCAAACCAGCACCTCATACTACATATAAACCTGTCCATAGACCCTACCAGCACACCAATAGATGCCAAAACCAAAGATGGATTCCCTCTGCTAAGCATAGGGATTCCCCTGCTAAGTCTAGGGTATCCCCTGCTAGCAAAGTTTTGCCCTCTAGAAACATGGGCAGATGGGGAAAAGCTGTGAAAGCCTCAACTCGTTGGGTTTAGGTACCCAAAAGGGGTACTAAATCCAATGGTGTATCTCTAGTCTTTGACAAGCTATCTTATATTGATACACGAGGTAGATCCAAGGATGTAATGACTTGGGTCCCCAAGAGAAACTAAATTGTTTTTCTTTTTGCAGGTGACAAAACAGACCAGGAATGATAAAGCCTATTGGGATAGTGGATGCTCAAGGAGCATGACTGGACATAAATCCTATCTGTCTAACTTTGTTCCTCTACATGACAATGATGGTGTTTCTTTTGGAGATGGGCATGGAAAAATCACAGGAAAATAAACTATTGTCACCAATGGGATGACCTTTGATAATGTCTACTTGGTGAAAGAGCTTAAGTACAACCTCTTCAGTGTGTCCCAGATGACTGATAACAAGAACTTTTTCCTGTTTACAGATACTGAATGTCTTGTGTTGGGGAAGGATTTTGTTTTACCACCAAACACTCCTATTGTGCTCAGAACACCAAGACAAAAGAATATGTACACAGTTGATCTCAAGGACATCTCTCTTCAAGACAATGAAACCTGTTTCATTGCCAAAGTTTCAGTTGATGAGTGCAAGAAATGGCATAGAAGACTTGGTCATCTCAACTTTAAGAACATGAACAAACTGGTCAAATATAATCTGGTTCATGGTCTTCCTTCCAAGTCCTTTGCCAATGATCAGACTTGTGCTGCTTTCTTGAAAGGGAAGCAACATAGAGCCTCTTGCAAGTAAAAACAAGCGTGTCCACTACCAAGCCATTGCAATTACTGCACATGGATCTTTTTGGTCCTACTTCTGTGGCAAGCATTATGAAGAAATGGTATTGCCTGGTGATTACTGATGATTTTTAAAGGTTCACATGGACATTCTTTCTGTTTGAAAAGAGTGACACAGCAGATGTACTAATAGGGTTCATCAATCAGATTGAACTTTCCAAAAGTATGAGGGTAGTGACCATAAGATCAGACAATGGTGGTGAATTCAGAAACAAGAAACTGGACAATTTTTGCACAAACAAAGGAATAAAGAGGGAATACAATATAGCAAGAACACCTCAACAAAATAGAGTTGCAGAAAGAAGAAATAGGACGCTTATTGAAGCTGCAAGGACTATGCTATCTGATTCCAAGCTTCCAGTTATCTTTTGGGCTGAGGCTGTAGCCACTGCTTGTTATGTTCAAAATAGGGCCTTGGTGGTTAAGGCACACAACAAGACCCCTTATCAGTTGTTCAATGGAAGACCCCCTTTGATTGACTTCTTTAGACCATTTGGATGTCATGTGATCATTCTGAACACAATTGACAATTTAGGCAAGTTCAATGAAAAAGGGGATGATGGGTACTTTATTGGTTATTCATTAAACAACAAGGGATATAGGGTCTTCAACAAGAAGACAAGCAAAGTAACAGAAAATCTCCATGTAGATTTTCTTAAAGACAAACCTGAAGATGTACAAATAAGCCCTGATTGGTTCTTTGACATTGAAGTTCTTTCAAAATCCATGAATTATGTACCTGTTGCTTTGCAGAATACTAACATTTCAGGTACAAAAGAACCAACTGCTGTGGAGAAGCCACCATTGAGGTACATGACAGTACCCTCGCTGTTTCCCATTGATGATGCTGCTCCAAAAACAGGTGAAGAAGATGATACATCTCAAAGGAAAGAACAACCATTCTATTCCCCTGCTAAGTCAACTTTGGAAAGCAGTGGAATGGTTAAAAGCAGTGGAATCCAGGATTCCCCTGCTAGACCAAATGCTTCCCCTGCTAACAAAGATCCAGCTATCAATGATGTTAATGATAAAGAAAGAGAATCCCCACTCATTTCCTCATCTTCACCTATCTCTGGTGGTCCACTCATTTCCAACAGTGGAAGCAGAATAATTAGGAATGGAGGTCCAAGTCATTCAGAGCTGCATTCAGCTCATCAACATCCATCCCTAGGTCATGCAGTATCATTTGGAAGCTCTTTTGAGGAGTTCTTTCCCAATCAAAATAGTCCTATAAATCCTGATTTGGAAGAGGATGAAACAGAAGTAATCATGAGTATACAGGCTACCTATAGAATCAATAAAGATCACCCCCAATCACAAATCATAGGTGATCCTGAAGCTCCCAGACAAACAAGGTATTCAACAAAGGAACACATCTTCATTGCAAACATCACTATGAAGTTTAATCATGACAACATGCAATGTCGTCTTTTTACTGCATTTTTGTCACAAGAAGAGCCAAAGAAGATTTTTCAATCTTTAAATGATCCAAGTTGGGTTGAAGCTATGCAAGAAGAACTCTTACAGTTCGACATCCAAGAAGTGTGGATTCTGGTAGATTGTCCAAAATGGGCAAGGCCTATTGGGACAAAGTGGGCGCTCAGGAATAAAAAGGATGAGAGGGGTATTGTAGTCAGAAACAAGGCAAGACTGGTGGCACAGGGATATACTCAGGAAGAAGGCATTGATTATGAGGAAGTCTTTGCTCTAGTAGTAGGAATTGAAGCCATTAGATTGTTTCTGGCTTACGCTTCATTCATGGACTTCACAGTATACCAAATGGATGTTAAAAGTTCCTTTTTATATGGCACCATTGATGAAGAAGTTTATGTTATGCAACCTCCAGGGTTTGAAGACCCAGAACACCCATACAAAGTGTACAAGGTGAAGAAGGCTATGTATGGACTTCACCAAGCTCCTAGGGCCTGGTATAGAACTATTTCTAAATACCTGTTGGATAATGGCTTCAACAGGGGGAAAATTGACCAGACCCTGTTTATCAAGAAACATAAGGGTGACTTTCTTTTGGTACAAGTATATGTGGATGACATCATCTTTGGGTCCACAAACTCTGTGCTTAGCAAAGAGTTTACCAAGTTGATGCAGGACAAGTTCCAAATGAGTGCTATGGGTGAACTCAACTTCTTTTTGGGGTTACAAGTTCAGCAGAGGAAAGATGGGATCTTCATCTCACAAGACAAGTATGTGGATGAAATTGTGAAGAAGTTTGGAATGTGTGAAGGAAAGAAAGTTTCCACTCCAATGGATAAGGAGCATCCTTGGGTAAAAGATGGCCCTGGAAAGCTTATTGATGTCAGGAATTATAGGTCCATGATTGGTTCTCTCATGTACCTTACAGCTTCAAGACTTGACATTATGTTTGCAGTCTGCTTATGTGCAAGATACCAAGTGGCACCCACAGAGTGCCATTTGTTTTCTTTGAAGAGAATTTTTAGGTATCTAAAGTATCATCCAACTTTAGGACTTTGGTATCCAAAGGAGTCACGATTTGAGCTGGTGTCGTATTTAGATAATGATTATGCTGGTGACAACAATGATAGGAAGTCTACAACAGGTGGATGCCAATTTTTAGGAAGCAGGCTCATATCTTGGCAGTGTAAAAAGCAGACTATTCTGGCCACATCCACAACTGAAGCTGAGTATGTAGCAGCTGCTGCATGCTGTGGACAAGTTCTTTGGGTCCAGAACCAGCTGCTTGATTATGGGTACAATTTTCTTAAAACCAAGATATTTATTGACAACAATAGCACCATTTGCATTATTAAAAATCCTGTTTTTCATAGCAAGACCAAACATATTGAAATCAGACATCAGTTTATTAGAGATTGTTTTGAAAAAGGGTTGATTGTCCCAGAGGCAATTGATACAGAACTTAATGTTGCTGATCTTTTGACAAAAGCTTTGGATGTGGGGAGGTTTCAGTACTTGGTTGCAAGTATTGGAATGGTCACTCCCTAAAAATTGATGTCCAATTTGTCTTGTATATTCAGGATTGCCTTATTGCTGTTGTTGTACATATGTTAGTCACTTTTTCCATTATTCTTCATTCCACTGCTTTTGAACAAAGATTCCCCTGCTGGCGTTCATCCCCCTACTAAGACATTTTCCCCTGCTAAGAGGTTTTCTATTAAGTTGGGTTTGTTCTTTTTAAAGTGGTTATATGTGGTTTTATACTAACAATGAGTAGATCCAAATGGTGCATACTACACTAATGGGAGGATCAGGTATATGCCCTATGTTTTAGGGGAGGTTAGGTCACACCCTTAGGATTTAGGGTATCCTTAGGATACTCATATATTATTCTAGATCATATCCACTAGTGAGTAGGGGTTCAAAATGATGAAGACTTGCTGCAAAGCTTGTTAGAATTCTGAAACCTTGAGGCACTGTAATGTGTACTTAAAATTCTTTATTCACCAGCTTGCTGTCTAAATTAAGATTTTTAGTACATATTGCCAAGACCAATTAACCATAGGAAGGTAATGGTAGGGACGGAGACTGGGGTATGCTTATTTTCTTGGGTTGACCAGGTGCAGGGTTACTTATGTGTTAACTCTTTTTGTTTATAACTTTGCTGAATGGAGGACTCTTGAGTTTCTATGTATCTACCTTGTGTCTAAAAGGGTGTGCATTAGAGCAGAGCTATTTAACATTGATCTATGCATGATTAGTCTAATACCCTTAGGAGAGTTTCCCCTACTTTCAATTTTGATACCCCTGCTTGTTCAACATCCCCCTGTTTGACCGTTGACCGACAATACCGTTACCCTCCTAAATTTTTGGTTATAGAATATTTTATTCTTTTTCAAAGATATTGAATGCGCTTTCTTCGCTGATTGATAATCTTTTCTTTATTATTTCAAATAAATTACTTTCTTATCAAGATTTATCTCTGATATTTTTGCAATTTGAAAATTTGGTCCAATCATAGCTCTTTAATTCGCCTATATAAACTTAATTCCCTTAACCAGCAGGTCTACCTCTCTCTTTCGACAAAATCCCACTAAACTTTCACAAGTATAAACCTTCAAACGTTTTCAATATTTAACATGTCTCTCAAAATTGCTGCTAATCACAATCAAATTGCTCTTTTACATGATGAAACAACAGAATTTACTGATGCAGTGGCTTTTCTAAAATCTTCATATTTTAGAGTAGTTCTTCTTATTAATCCCAGGATTTACACCTCACACATCCAAGAGTTTTGGTCTAACTCCATGACCAAAACAGTGGATGGAGAGGTGACAATTCAGAGCATGGTTGATGGCCATCCCAAGGTGATTACACTTGCCTCCATTAGAGACAAGCTTGTTTTGGATGATGAGGATGGGATTGCGAACCTACCTGATGCCGAAATTTTTGAGGGTCTTGTAAAATTGGGGTACACTCTTGCTGAAAATCAAAAGTGTAAGTTTGCTAAAGGTCAGTTTTCCCCACATTAGAAATATTTGATTCATACAATTTTATAGTGTTTGTCACCTAAAACCACTACTTTTAATGAATTTGGAAGTGAGGTTGCTTCTGCCCTGATATGCTTAGCAATAGGGCGAAAGTACTGTTTTTCTCAAATGATTTTCAAAGGAATGGTAAAAAATGTTACAAGCAGTTCTAAATTTTGCATGTATCCAAGGTTTACACAACTTTTGATGAATATGAGTGAACATGGTCCTATCAAACACAAACGCTATTTTTCAGCCACAAAACATACTACCAAACTGTTTACCACACTTGCGGCACCATCTCCACAATTTTCTGGCAGGGTTGTTCCACTCACTCCCATCATGATGAAGCAAATCAGACAAGAAGCAGCCAAAACAAAATCTGATGATACCCCTGCCAGCCCTCTACCCCCTGCTGATCCACAACATGAAAAAAGAACCAAAACCAGGTTTGCCAGGTCTCCCTTGCCTGGTGAATCTTCAAAAGTAGCAGAGAGGAGAGCCTCCAAAAGGTTGGAGCACACTGAGGGTTTGACTGCCACTACTGTCTCATCCTCAAGGGATGAGCAGGATAGTGACACCATAAGTAAGTCCTCTCCCTCACTCAGTGATACCCAAAGAGGGGAGAAATCCCCTTCTAGGGTTGAGAGCAGAATGTAACCATTGTCCATCTTAGAATTGACGAATATGTGCATTAGCTTGCAAGAGCAAAATGCACAACTTGTACAAACTATCAAAAAGCAAGGTCTGGTTATAAATAATCTGGGAACCAGACTTGCTACACTGGAGGGGAGGAGAAAGCCTAAGCTTATTATATCCACAGATGAGGATGCTTCCAAAGGGGAGGAAGTTCCTAACACAGATGAATCTACTCACTGGTATGCATTTCCTAGTGGCCAGGATCTAGGACAAGAAAAGATGGTCAGTGATGAGAAAGGAAGTGATAAGGGGAGTGCTACAAAAGATATTGCCCAAGCTTTGCTGAATATGGGCAATCAAGGAGAACCCCTGCTTCTATAAAAGTTTCCCCTGCCAAGGTTGATCCCACTACTGTAAGTACTTTCCCTGCTAAACCTATAACACAAACATTTGTTAGGAAGAACAGAAGGCAACCAGCTCACACGCATTCGTCAATTTATTTGGTATAAGATTAATAATGGTAGATTGGCTTCTATGTGGTTTGACAAATGGGCAGATTTATGTTCGTTACGGGAAGTATTACAAGATCGGGGCTCTCTCTATCTAATAAGGCGAGGGATCTTATTACTGATGGTATTTGGTAGTGGCCCCAGGATTGGTATGCTAGATTTCCGAACATTGTCTCTATCCCTGTCCTTGTTATTAATGATGCTCAGGATGATGATTTGATGTGGCAGGATATAAATAGGGTTCTACATCCTTTTTCAGTTTCTTTAGCTTGAGACTCCATTCGGGATAGGGCTTTGATAGTTGATTGGTATCATGCTGTTTGGTTTGCTCATTGTATTCCTCGTCACTCTATCCACTTGTGGTTAGTGTTTAGAAGAAAATTGAAGACACAAGATCGGCTTAGGCAATAGGATGTTGGCCCTTTGGTGGATCTAAGCCTTTTATGATGTCCGTTGTGTAAATTGGTGCCGGATTCTCATGACCATCTTTTCTTTGAATGTGCTTATTCTATGCAGGTTTGGTCTAAGGTTCGGGGCCTATGTGATATGTATAGCATCCCACCTCGGATTGATGATATTTTAGCCTATGTTATTCCAATTTCAAAGGGAAAGTCTTGTCCTAGCATCCTTGCCTGTCTTGTGTTGGCTGCTACTGCGTACCTTATATGAATGGAACATAATTCAAGACTTTTCAAGAAAAAGCTGTTGGTCGTTGATCAGATTGTTCAGCTTATAAGTGATATTATTCGGTTGAAGTTGATTTCATTTCGTTTTAATAAGTTGTCTTCCAGGTCGCGTTTGCTGCTTGACAAATGGAGGGTGCCGAGCTCTAGAGTTCTTCATGATGGGAGTGCCGGGGGAGGGTTGTACTCTTTTTTCCTTGTCCAAGGTTTTTCCCACTGGGTTTTCTTTGGCAAGGTTTTTTAAGGAGGCAGGCTCATTTGGATATCATTTGCTCCTTTCGTGCTGTTGGTGGAAGCTGAAGACAATGTGTGACTTCATGTTTGCATCTTGGTTTCTTTCTAGTTTACTTGCATTGTAGTTCTAGATTAGTTTGTGTTTATGCCATGACATAATCACGTGTTAACATGCTGCCTGTAGCATGCGGTTAATGTGGTATCTTAGCCACATTCCTTTGTACTTCAACACTTTTTTGGTTAATATATTTACCGGGGAAACCCTTTACCAAAAAAAAAGAAGGCAACCAGCTCAGAAGGGAATAAGAATTGGAGAACCTGCACCAAAAGCAAAACCGGCAGTGGATCCAAAGGATAAGGGAAAGGGGATAATGATTGAACAACCCAAGAGGAAATACAAGCACAAAACACCTGAACAGATAAGGGCTCAAGAAGAATATGATGAACAAATAGCTCTCAGACTTCAAGAAGAAGAGCTACACATGCAAGATCAAAGAATGCAACAGATGAGGCCCAAAGAAATGCTTAAACAGATTGAAATCATGCATAGAGAGTTAGATGAAAGGGTGCCTCATGTTCAAGAATTTCTAGATCAATGGGAAAAGGAGTTGGTGAATGCTCCTTTGGATTACAGGTATGAACTGACTCTTTTAGTGTTCAACTATCAAAAGGAATATCTGGAAAGAAGGGTTAGTCAGATTCAGAAGGAAAAATACTTGAGGTCTGAAAAGGGGAGGCTGGCACACTACAAGGTTATGCTCAAAAGACATAAGAAGTGGACTGATGGTCACTTCAAAGGCATGACCTTTGAGGATATAGAGAAGGCAGTCAGACAAGTGCTAAGAGAGACAAATGTGGATGACTTCATAGGTATAAACACTCCTAAAGAGGTTGAGTATCTCAGGAGGCAAAAGGAGATGATAGAGAAAGCTAGGGAGTCCAGAAAGAGAAAGGCTGAAGGAACATCAGTGGAAACAACACACACAGGTGCATCATCTCAAGTAGGTGCATCATCTCAAGCAGGTGCATCATCCCAAGCAGGTGAAACTTTTCCAGCAATTAAGAGATCTGTTCTCAATACACAGAGAGCAGACAAGAGATTAAAAAGGATGGAAAAGGTTGGTATAGTTACTAAGGAGACTCAGCATCCCTCCAATGAAGAAATAGATAAGCAGCTGATTGTGCAAGAGAATGATGAAATCTCACCCAGTGAGTTTGGGAAGAAATATGCCATAGTAGAATATGTTGTTTATGAACACAGGGGGATGACTTGGTGGAAGCTTACAAGAGCTGACAATACAGCACAAACATTTCTGAGTTTAGATCTCATATTTCAAACTTTGGATAGTGAGGACTTAGATGATCTATGGAAGCTTTTAAAGAAGACCTTTGCTGCAAATCCTCCTACTGTGGATGGTGTAGAGAAGGATTGGGTGATCTGGGAATGCATGCATAGGATGTATGAGCATGAGATGTTTGATCCTATCTTTGATGCAGTAAATGGGGGAAATCTGTTGTATTGGAAGTTGTTTACCAATTCTAGGGTTTATGAGGTATCCATGGAAGGTGTAAGTGTTTATTTGCTTATTCATCATTATTATCCTTTCACTCAAGAGACCTTGAAGAAGCTGGCTGATATGAGCTTAAACTCATATCCTTTTAATAACAAATAACCCTAAAACATGAAACAAAATACCAATTTATTTGGCAAAAACAGTGTTATGTGGTATGTTTGTGTTTGTGTGCACTTGTGTAGGTAAAAAGATACATTTTCAAGCAAACAAGGAAAAATCAAGCTCAAATGGATGAAAAAGACAAAAGAGGATCAAAAGTGACAAGACTTTGAAGAATAAGGACCTATCTTGACAAGTTATGGAAGTTGAAGGACTAAAAGTGTAAATATTGTAAAGTCAAGATTCAAGTCAAATTTGGTCAACTCTCAAGTCAACTCAGTCAAAGGACCATTTTGTTCAAGGATGGAAGTTGAAGGACAAATATGTCAAAAGAATGAAGATTGTAGCTTAAAACAATAATCTGCCAAGTACAAGGGCTTGTTCTGCCAACTTTTGAAAGTTATCCAAGTTTGATCCATGTGACAAGGAATCTAGCCAATGAGAGAAAGGAAAAGGAAGCACACGGATCAAATACTTAATATCCACTCAGCCGCCTCACATTTATTACCAAATCCAAACAGTGCAATCCGTGTGACTGATTTTCAACCAATCAAATGTTTACACGTGTCATCTTCTTCAAAGGAAAATTTACCAGGATCGCGTTTTAGCTACAAGCAATTTCATGGAAAGTGTTCAACATCAAAATTGATCGTTTTGAAGAGATAAACACAATGGTGCAAATCAATTAACATGAAATCCATCAATGAAGAAAACCCCAATTCCTTGTTCATACCTTCAAAGTGCAATATGCAGAATTCTCCACGTGGCAAGTTGGGATTGGTTCTGACACGTCACCAACCCCAACAAACTCTTCCTTCATGTCTATAAATAGCTGGATTAGACTTCATTTTCATTTGTAGCTTAAATTTGTAAAAACACCTAGTTCTACTTTTCCTTTCCTTTTTCCCTCAATCTTACCCTAGCTACTCAAGAGTCTGACAAACTCTTGAGTTAGTTAGTTAGTTACTAGCTTCTAACAAACCTTGTAACCGTTTTTCCATTAATGAATTTTGAATTCAAGCTTTCCCGCCAAAACTGTTCTTATCATTCCAGTTCATTTCTTGCTGCATTTGGATACTATTGTTGCTGATAAGTGTTTGTTATGATCATTGATGGATCATAACTGACATTGAAGGAGTTAGATTGCTGTTTGATCACAATTCAGTTCATTCCATTGATATTTGAAGAAGTTCAAGCAGAATGATGATTTCTAGTTGATTAGTTTGCTGATTCTTGTTGTTTGATTGATTCCTAGTGATAAGGTGGTGGTTATCACTAGGGTAAGAGAGCTCAGCGCTCCTCTTCTTCTCAAAGGAATTCTACAATAGGTTTTAAAGTCCTTGATTTTTGTTCCACTCAACAGTTAACTGCATGCTTTCTTTTCCTAGTATAATCTGATGGCTGCATGATAAAGTTGTTTTTAGTTGTTTTTTGATTGAACTTTGTGTGTTTGTAGCTTGATTACTGCTTACTTGTGTTCTGAATTGGATAATTTTTAGCCTACTGCATTTGTTGAGCCAATTTTAGCCTTGTAGCTTAATTGGAGTTCTAGCTTTGATGATTGTTTGATTTTAGCTTTTAAGCCTTTCATTTTAATCACTAAGTCTAGATTGTTATTACATTTGATTCAGAGTTAACTAGATCTTAATAAGCCTTTGTAAAAGTTTGTAAAAATCAGTAAAGGAGTGTTTGGGAATAGCTTAAAAATAGTTTTCAAGCATTGAGATTTGGATTTTTAGAGTTCATTTACAGTCATTAAGTGATAATGAGTTGTTTTAAGTCTTTTACAAGTCAATAACAAGGTCAAATAGGCAAATGGCACTTAAATAGTTTGGGTCAGTTTTCATTCAGCTTTGGTTTTAAGAACTTACCATTTTCAATTGATCAGTTCTCATTCATTACTTGATGAAATTTCACCAAATTTGTTCTCAGTCTTAGCTTACATCATAAAGAATCAGAGTCTAGAAGGATTTTACACAGTTTACAATAAGCACTTAGTTATAAGCCAAAATCAGATATGAAGACTTAACTCAAGTTTCTGTAACTTGGATTCTGAAAATTTGTATCTCAATATTCTCTTCATAAACTTAGCAATTTTTCTTCACAAATCCATTTAGGTAGTTGAGTTACATGAATTTTTGAGAAAATTAGCTTTTTGAAAAAAAGCTGGTCAACGCTTGGTCAACATAAGCCCAATTTAGCTTAATTCAGTTTTAGAGCTTATTTCTGGATGAAAAACGTTCTGGTTTGATTTCCCACTCTTTAAATCAGTTGCTTAATCAGTTTTAATAGAAAAATCAAGTTGTGACTGATTAGATTTGGCTAGAGCTTATTTTGTGCTTATTGATAAGCACTCATTTGCTTATTTCTTATTTTTAGCAAATTTCCTTGAACACACGTAGCTTAATTGAGATTTCAAGAGTTTTGCAAGTTGTTTCATCAAAATTGGTTGAATAATAAGCCAGAACGAGCTTATTTTCTTCTTTGTCCCGTTTTTGCTTAAATAGTTTTCTTTATTGCACTTTGGTCCTTTTAGTTCTGTCAGCGTTTAAATTTGGCTAATCTTCCATGTTTTTAGGGTTTGCATTTGTTTAGTCCCTGGAGTTTGGAAGTTGTTAAATTTCAGTTAGCATTTTGTTAGATTGTTGCATTTTTGGTTAGTTTGTTATAGAATTTGCATTTTTGATCCTTGTAGTTAACAGTTTTACACTTTTAGTTCCTATAATTGTTAGAGTTTACATTTCAAGCATTTATTTTTCATAGAATTTACAATTTCAGTCCCTTTAGTTTCATATTTTGCATTTTGAATTTCTACTTGAATAAAAACGTGGTATTTGCAATTTGTTTTACATATACGTAGGTAATATTTTTCCGTTTTGCAAGCATTTGTTGAATTAGCAAATAGATTAACCAAGCAAGCTTAACAACCAAGAACAATTAAAAACCCGATATTGGTTGGACTTTCTATTAGTAAGAACTGAGAAAAAACGAACTGCATTATACTCAATTTCAAATGGCGCCGCTTCCGGTTCTTTGACTACACGAGAGACTATCGATTGACGGTTTTCATTGGCTTTTGGGATCCGTTCACTTTGTGAACGTTATTTTTACGTATCAAAAATCAAAAACAAATAAAAAATAAAAAAATATAAAAATATATAAAAACTAAAAAAATTAACAAAACAATTCTTTTCCTAAAGAATTGACCAAAAAAATAAAAAAATCCAAAAAGCACTCTTTTTCCTAAGAGATTGCACCCAAAAATATATATTATTGGATTCTCTCGGTTTTTATGTACATATAGTATTTTCCCTTAAAAAAACTCATAAATACAAAAATATTTTCCATATATTATTATAAGTAAATACGTATACGTATAAGAACAATCAATCTACATATCTTCCATAAGTATTGCCGAGGCAATACACTGTGTTGAGGGGCGTTCCGGTCCTTGACATGTGTATCGATCAAACAAAATAAAGCAAGAATAGATAAATACTCTCAATAAGCAACAATTCGAAGAATACGAACATTTAAGTGAATAGAAAGGCGATGTGCTATAAAATGCCATCTAAGGGTCAATAGGTACTTAAGTGCTTCGCGCCACCTAACCCCCCGTTCACTTGGGAGTATTCTAAGAAGGAAGGCTTCATTGAGGGTCTTGCACCCAAAGTAGTAAATACATATATTGTTATTTTCTTGTGGATATTTAATATTGAAACTCGAAGAGAATAATCCATTTCTCTTCAAAGTCACACGAGAGCTTCTCTCTCATTCCTCGTATTGAGTTGCATGCTCACTCGCGGGCGTGCACAAATACCGATTGGTGTACAACCTCTTCCTCCGAAAAGGAAGAAAAAGAGAAAGAGTAAGACCACCACCGTCCACCAAGCCGATCACGAGAATCGTGCTTGGACTCCACCACAAGAAGTCATGGCTATTGATAATCGTACTTTGTATGAACGTATGCAATCCAACATTCATGGATATTCTAGTGCCATTAAGATTCCCGACTTTCCCGCTAACACATTTGAGCTACATACATCTATGATCAATATGGTTGCATTATCACCTTTCCTTGGTAAACACAATGAGGATCCTCATGCTCACCTTAAGAGATTCCTTTCACTTTGCAATACCATTAAGCATAATGGGGTTCCACATGAGGTCATTAGGTTGATGTTAGTGTCATTTTCCTTAGAGGGGAGTGCTAAGCATTGGTTAGACACCCAACCACCCGAGAGTATCACCACATGGGATGGTTTTACCACTAAGTTTTTGAACAAGTTCTTTCCTCCACAAAAGACTATGGCTTTGAGGACTTTAATTATGGGCTTTCAACAAAAACCTAGTCAATCCTTTAGTGATGCTTGGGAAGAGTATAGTGAGTTGTTGAGGCGATGCCCTAATCATGGATTGGATCAAGTTCACCAAATAAGTCTCTTTTATGATGGCCTTAAAGCTCACCACCAAGATTCACTCAATGCTTCCGCGGGAGGGAGTATTCTTCTTAAGACTTATCAAGAGGCTTTGGACATTATTGAGACTAAGGCAACGGTTCAAACAAACAATCAATTTGAAGAAAGGGTTAATGTTATCCAAAACACTTCTCAAACTCCTTGTGACACCCAACTTCTTAAAGAGATCCTTCAACAAGTCAAACAAGGACAACAAGAAATGACTCATGAGATAGTTCAAGCTTTTAAGACCGTTTCATTGAACAATTCTTCAAATAATGTGAATGCCATTGCCATTTCTTGTGTTACTTGTGGAGGTCCCCATTCTTATGAACAATGTGATAAGGTGCAAGGGTATCAAGGGGAATGCTATGCTTACCAAGAGGAACACCGTGAACACTTCAAGCCTAACATCAATCCAAATAACCTTTCTTACAAATCCCAAAACTACCTTTCTCCACCCGGCTTCCCACCCCAACCACCCACCCAAATTCCACAAAATACTCCTCAAATTTTACCAAGGAATCAAGGGCAAAGACCACCATACCAAGGCAATAACTACAAGGCACCCAATCAATTTCAACCTCAAGCAAATACCTTTTATCCACCACAACAAGGATTTAATCAACCACTTCCATTTATTCCCAATCAAGCATATGCTCCAATACCAAATCAAGCTTACCCTCAAGTTCCAAATCAAGGATATGGGATGCAAGAGACTCAAGAGTATGTTGACAAGAAAATGCGTGAAATGGAGAAAAGAATGAGTGACCAAATCAATAGGGTTTTAGTGGCGGTAACTCAAAGACCACAAGGGGCTTTACCTTCTAACACACAAACAAACCCTAGGGCCAATGTTAATGCTATTACAACAAGGAGTGGAACAACAACAAAGGATCCTTCACCTCCTAAACCTACTCTTGTTCAACCCACTTGTGCTCCTACTTGTGACAAGCCTTGTACTTCTACTCCACCTCCTCAAAATGCTCCTATTCACTCAAACACACCTTCTCAACCACCTCATACTTCTCCTTTACCTTCCACACTTCCCAATGAAGAAGCTAACAAAGACAAATCTTCCACCACAACACCTATTCCACCTACACCAAAGCCTACTCTTCCATATCCTTCAAGGTTGAAAAAGGACAAGTTAAAGAACAAGGATGACATCCAAGTCTCCAATTTCTTAAGGATGTTCAAGCAACTCAACATCAACATATCCTTTGCTGAAGCTCTTGCTTATATGCCAAAGTTTGCTAAGATGTTCAAGGATTTGCTCTCAAACAAAGAGAAATTGGTTGATTTGCCCAACACATCACTTAATGAAAATTGTTCCGCGGTGTTACTTAAAACCTTACCAACAAAACTTGGAGATCCGGGGCGCTTCTTGATACCTTGTAATTTTCCCGGTGTTGAAAATTGCATGGCTTTGGCGGATTTAGGGGCGAGCATAAATCTCATGCCTTTATCGGTTTGGAAACAACTATCTCTTCCCGAGCTCACTCCCACTAGGATGACTCTTGAACTAGCCAACCGAACCATAGCTCACCCCGTAGGTATAGCGGAAGATGTGTTTGTAGGTGTGGATAAGTTTACCTTTCCGGCCGACTTTGTAGTGGTCGATTATGACATGGATCCTAGAGTGCCTTTGATTGTTGGTAGACCGTTTTTGAGAACGGGTCGTACCTTGATAGATGTGGCGGAAGGAGAATTAATTATGAGAGTAGAAGATGAGAGAGTGGTGTTTAAGTTAGGGAAAGTTTGTGATAGAAAAGAGGTTAAGGAGTCTAGAACTTGTGAGACTATTAACATTGTGGATGTCCTAGATGAAGTGTGTAATGAACACTTTCATGATGCTTGTAAGAGTGCTAGTGATGAGATACCCCATGTTGAAACCGTGGCCTCAATTGCTCCCTCTTTAACACCTTTTGGAGAGAGTGATTTCCTATTGGAGGAATTTGAGTCCAACTTTCTTGGTGATGATGATTCTCCCATTAATTGGGAAGAAGATATTCTTACAATCCAAAAGTTGCTCAATGAGGACCCTATTCCTTCTCCTATTCCACAAGAGATTACCATTGAGGAACCTTCCATAGTTAAACCTTCCATAGAGAGTCCACCTCCCATTAAACTTAAGGAACTTCCATCCCACTTAGAATATGCTTTCTTAGAAGGAAAAGACCAATTACCGGTGATTATTGCTAAAGAGTTGAAAGAGGATGAGAAAGAGCAACTTATTGAAGTTCTTAAGAAACATAAGAAAGCTTTAGCATGGAAAATATCCGACATAAGGGGAATTGATCCACATTTTTGTACTCACAAAATCCTTATGGAGGATGACTATAAACCCGCCATTCAAAACCAAAGGAGAGTTAACCCAAAAATCCATGAGGTTATTAAGAAGGAAGTGATTAAACTCTTAGATGCGGGTATGATTTACCCCATTTCCGACTCTCCATGGGTTAGCCCGGTTTATTGTGTTCCAAAGAAGGGTGGAATCACCGTGGTGCCTAATGAGAACAATGAGCTTATTCCCACGAGACTTGTGACCGGTTGGAGAGTTTGTATTGATTATAGAAAACTCAATGAGGCAACTAGGAAAGACCATTTCCCGCTTCCCTTTATGGATCAAATGCTTGAACGCTTAGCGGGAAATGAGTACTATTGTTTTCTTGATGGCTTTTCGGGTTATTTCCAAATACCCATTGACCCTAAGGATCAAGAAAAGACCACATTCACTTGTCCCTACGGTACATTGCTTACAAGAGGATGCCTTTTGGCTTATGTAATGCACCGGGGACGTTTCAAAGGTGCATGATGGCGATTTTCCATGACATGATAGAGCAAACCATGGAGGTTTTTATGGATGACTTTTCCGTTTTTGGAAACTCCTTTAGTTCATGTCTCACCAATCTTGAGAGAATGCTTAAGCGTTGTGAGGAAACACGTTTGGTGCTTAATTGAGAGAAATGTCACTTTATGGTGAAAGAGGGGATTGTTTTAGGACATAAGATATCCAATAAAGGATTAGAAGTTGATCGAGCTAAAATTGATGTGATTGCTAAGCTTCCCCCACCCACCTCGGTTAAAGGTGTGAGGAGTTTCTTAGGTCATGCGGGATTTTATAGGCGCTTTATACAAGATTTTTATAAGATAGCTAGACCGATGACTCATCTCTTGGAGAAAGAGGCTCCTTTCATTTTTGACCAAGCTTGTTTAGACTCTTTTGATGCCCTTAAGGAAAAATTAACTAAGGCTCCCGTTTTGGTTTCTCCAAATTGTGAATTACCTTTTGAGCTTATGTGTGACGCTAGTGATTATGCGGTGGGGGCCGTCTTAGGACAAAGAGTTAATAAGCATTTTCAACCTATACACTATGCGAGTAAAACCATGACCGGTGCACAACTTCATTACACTACCACGGAAAAAGAGTTGCTTGCTATAGTATATGCTTTTGAGAACTTTAGACCATATCTTGTGCTTTCCAAAACCATAGTGTATACGGATCATTCCGCTCTCAAGTATCTTATGACAAAACACGATGCTAAGCCTAGGCTTTTGAGATGGGTTTTGTTGCTTCAAGAGTTTAAGATAGAGATTCGTGATAAGAAAGGGGCCGAGAATTTAGCGGCGGATCATTTGAGTAGACTTGAGCATCCTTTTCAAGGAGATTTCCCACATCAAGAAATCAATGAATCCTTTCCACTAGAGGAGCTCATGTCTATCTCTTCTCAAGAGGATGCCACACCTTGGTTTGCGGATATAGCAAACTATCTTGTGGGCAATGTGCTTATTGAGGGTCTTACTTACCAACAAAAGAAAAAGTTTCTTAAGGAAGTTAAGTATTACTTTTGGGATGATCCATATCTTTTTAGGCAATGTGCGGACCAAATCATTAGACGGTGTGTAGATGGGCCCGAGGCATTTAAAATCTTAGAGGCATGTCATAAAGGACCTACGGGTGGACATTTTGGGCCTAACTACACCGCCAAGAAAGTCTTTGATTCGGGTTACTATTGGCCTTCCATTTACAAGGATGCCCAAGAGATGGTGAAATTTTGTGATGTTTGTCAAAGACAAGGAAAAATTACACAACGTGATGAGATGCCACAAAATTTTATCCAAGAGTGTGAGATATTTGATGTATGGGGAATAGATTTCATGGGACCTTTTCCATCCTCTAAGGGAAACAAGTATATACTTGTGGCGGTGGATTATGTGTCCAAGTGGGTGGAGGCTAAAGCCTTACCTACTAATGATGCTAGAGTGGTTGTAAAATTCTTGAAACAATTGTTTGCTAGATTTGGTGTACCTCGGGCCATCATAAGTGATCGTGGTACGCACTTTTGTAATGATCAATTCACGAGAGTTATGAAGAAATATGGAGTGAATCATAGACTTTCTACCGCGTATCACCCTCAAACAAATGGTCAAACCGAGGTCACAAATCATGGTTTAAAGAGGATTTTAGAGAGAACGGTGGGAGAACATCGAGCTTCTTGGTCGGATAAGCTTGATGATGCTTTGTGGGCATTTAGGACGGCTTTTAAAACACCAATTGGTTGTACTCCTTATAGGCTTGTCTATGGAAAACCGTGCCACCTCCCATTTGAGTTAGAACATAAGGCATCTTGGGCTCTCAAATGGGCTAACTTTGATTTAAACCAAGCCGGTTCACATAGGAAAGATCAAATCAATGAGATGGATGAGTTGAGAGCCAATGCCTATGAGAATTCTTTGCTTTACAAGGAAAAGACTAAGAAATTGCATGATGCTAAGATCAAGAATCGTGAGTTCAAAGTTGGAGAGCCGGTTCTCCTCTTTAACTCAAGATTGAAGCTTTTTGCGGGCAAGCTTAAGTCGAGATGGTCCGGTCCATTCACTATTGCTCGAGTGTTTCCATATGGAACTCTTGAGTTGTCCCAACCCGATGGTCCAAATTTTAAAGTGAATGGTCACCGTGTTAAACATTACTTTGGGGAGGACATTTCCGTTGAAATGGTCCAAGAGGTCCCCATTTTCCCCATGAATTAATTCATTGAGGGACGAGTCGAGCTAGAGACTCATTAACTCAAGCATCGTATAACTAGGTTTAGAGTGTTGTAGGATAGAAATAAAGGCATAGACTTGGAGATAAGTGTAGGGGAGACCTTCTTTTGTCTTCATGATTGTTTGTAGGGTTGCTCACTCATCTCATGCTTTGGAGCTTATGGAGGAGGCCCTTGTATCCGGTTCACTTCGTTACTTTAGTGAATTTTCATTGACACCTTGTGCTTAAACATGATTTCACTAATAGTTGTCCTTTCCTTAACTTGGGTTAAGCAAAGTCTATTCATTGTCATAAGTGTAGGGGAAGTTTTTACACTTCCATGCTCTTAAACATTGAGGACAATGTTTAGCTTAAGTGAAGGGGGCCTTCTATCGAAGTGACCTTACCTAGAACTTGTCATTGTCTTGCATGATAACATGGAAAAATTGAATTTTCAACATTTTCAAATTTTTGATCTACTTTGGCCAACAAAAATATGCATTCATAATTTTTGCATCAATCATTTTTCATTTTGCATATCACATTTGCATTGTATATATTCTTTTATTTTTCATCAAAATAAATAAAAATGAAAAATATAATAAAACATGGTTTTAACAAGTTTAGATCTCTTTGACATATTAGGCCCGCCATGGATATTTTGACTCAACCCGAGTTTGCTTATCTTAGCACTCTCTAGCTAGTATCCTTAACCATGTAGTCCTTCATTGGTCTATTAGGCTAAGCATCCACCAATTTCATTATTTGAGATTTTAAATTTGTGGAGAATAGGAAATGATAGAGTTGAAGCAAGTGTAAAAGGGCTAGATAGACTTCATGATAATTACTTGTGGCTAAACCCTTCTCTTCTTTGCCTCTATTTTCTTCGCATGTATATAATTGTTAATAAATAATCAAGTACGGTTTTAATTGGTTTGTAATCTCTTATGCATTTTTGGCTAATCATTTATGGTTGATATGAGTACGTCTTAAGATTCTAAGTTAGCACGTTTTATGTGTACTAGACTTATGTCATGCTCCATATTTAGCGGGTGTTTTTCCTTTTCTTCTTTTCAAATTTCTTAGTGAGTAACAAAGAAAAATAAGAGCGGCTTATGAAAAAATGAGTGGCTAGTAAAAAAAAAAAAAGAAAGAAAAAGAAAAAAAAATAAAAAAAAATAATGCAAGACTCCCAAGAGGGGCAGTGTGGTGTTAATTATAGTGACTATTGAGTTCCAATATTACCTTGACGGGTTGCGGGGATTCAATAGATTGCTCCAATCCAATATTACCTTGACGGGTTGCGGGGTTGAAGATCCAAAGTCTCAAAAAGATGGCGGATGTAAATTATTGCGTGAGTTTTATTTTCCTTTCCTTAGCGAGTGAGTAGCTACTTATGAAAGCATGACATGAGGATCTTACACATAAGGCGAATGACTTATTACTCTTGAGACGGACTTATATTAATTGTGAGCGGTTTTTCAAGTAATGGATGAGATGATTACTTAGGATTAAAACCGTGCTTCCTTATTTTTGGATTTTACACTTCTTATACTTCACACTTGAAATAAATGACAAATTTGCCTTCAAGCAATTTGCTCAAATAATAACCGGTTCCACATTTAATTGTCATGAATAAGTTGATGCACTTTTTACTTGTGAATGCAATGATCCCATTTTTAAGCTTGGTATGGGGAAAGTGAAACTTGAGGGTGATAAATGTCCATGGTACCCAAGCCCTAATCTAAGCCATTGAATTCTTTATGAGTTATTTCCATCAAAACCATTTCAAGAAAATCAAAAAGATATAGATAGAATTGTATTTTGATTCATTGCATTATTAAAAGTCAAAATCATGCATCATTTAGTTTAGAGTAGTATAGATGAATCTCATATGGCCAAGGTGGATTAGTTATGAAGGAAATGTAAAATTTTGAGCCTTAAAATATAATATTGCATGAGGACATGACAATGTTCAAGTGTAGGGGAATTTGATATGAGCTTAAACTCATATCCTTTTAATAACAAATAACCCTAAAACATGAAACAAAATACCAATTTATTTGGCAAAAACAGTGTTATGTGGTATGTTTGTGTTTGTGTGCACTTGTGTAGGTAAAAAGATACATTTTCAAGCAAACAAGGAAAAATCAAGCTCAAATGGATGAAAAAGACAAAAGAGGATCAAAAGTGACAAGACTTTGAAGAATAAGGACCTATCTTGACAAGTTATGGAAGTTGAAGGACTAAAAGTGTAAATATTGTAAAGTCAAGATACAAGTCAAATTTGGTCAACTCTCAAGTAAACTCAGTCAAAGGACCATTTTGTTCAAGGATGGAAGTTGAAGGACCAAATATGTCAAAAGAATGAAGATTGTAGCTTAAAACAATAATCTGCCAAGTACAAGGGCTTGTTCTGCCAACTTTTGAAAGTTATCCAAGTTTGATCCATGTGACAAGGAATCTAGCCAATGAGAGAAAGGAAAAGGAAGCACACGGATCAAATACTTAATATCCACTCAGCCGCCTCACATTTATTACCAAATCCAAACAGTGCAATCCGTGTGACTGATTTTCAACCAATCAAATGTTTACACGTGTCATCTTCTTCAAAGGAAAATTTACCAGGATCGCGTTTTAGCTACAAGCAATTTCATGGAAAGTGTTCAACATCAAAATTGATCGTTTTGAAGAGATAAACACAATGGTGCAAATCAATTAACATGAAATCCATCAATGAAGAAAACCCCAATTCCTTGTTCATACCTTCAAAGTGCAATATGCAGAATTCTCCACGTGGCAAGTTGGGATTGGTTCTGACACGTCACCAACCCCAACAAACTCTTCCTTCATGTCTATAAATAGCTGGATTAGACTTCATTTTCATTTGTAGCTTAAATTTGTAAAAACACCTAGTTCTACTTTTCCTTTCCTTTTTCCCTCAATCTTACCCTAGCTACTCAAGAGTCTGACAAACTCTTGAGTTAGTTAGTTAGTTACTAGCTTCTAACAAACCTTGTAACCGTTTTTCCATTAATGAATTTTGAATTCAAGCTTTCCCGCCAAAACTGTTCTTATCATTCCAGTTCATTTCTTGCTGCATTTGGATACTATTGTTGCTGATAAGTGTTTGTTATGATCATTGATGGATCATAACTGACATTGAAGGAGTTAGATTGCTGTTTGATCACAATTCAGTTCATTCCATTGATATTTGAAGAAGTTCAATCAGAATGATGATTTCTAGTTGATTAGTTTGTTGATTCTTGTTGTTTGATTGATTCCTAGTGATAAGGTGGTGGTTATCACTAGGGTAAGAGAGCTCAGCGCTCCTCTTCTTCTCAAATGAATTCTACAATAGGTTTTAAAGTCCTTGATTTTTGTTCCACTCAACAGTTAACTGCATGCTTTCGTTTCCTAGTATAATCTGATGGCTGCATGATAAAGTTGTTTTTAGTTGTTGTTTGATTGAACTTTGTGTGTTTGTAGCTTGATTACTGCTTACTTGTGTTCTGAATTGGATAATTTTTAGCCTACTGCATTTGTTGAGCCAATTTTAGCCTTGTAGCTTAATTGGAGTTCTAGCTTTGATGATTGTTTGATTTTAGCTTTTAAGCCTTTCATTTTAATCACTAAGTCTAGATTGTTATTACATTTGATTAAGAGTTAACTAGATCTTAATAAGCCTCTGTAAAAGTTTGTAAAAATCAGTAAAGGAGTGTTTGGGAATAGCTTAAAAATAGTTTTCAAGCATTGAGATTTGGATTTTTAGAGTTCATTTACAGTCATTAAGTGATAATGAGTTGTTTTAAGTCTTTTACAAGTCAATAACAAGGTCAAATAGGCAAATGGCACTTAAATAGTTTGGGTCAGTTTTCATTCAGCTTTGGTTTTAAGAACTTACCATTTTCAATTGATCATTTCTCATTCATTACTTGATGAAATTTCACCAAATTTGTTCTCAGTCTTAGCTTACATCATAAAGAATCAGAGTCTAGAAGGATTTTACACAGTTTACAATAAGCACTTAGTTATAAGCCAAAATCAGATATGAAGACTTAACTCAAGTTTTTGTAACTTGGATTCTGAAAATTTGTATCTCAATATTCTCTTCATAAACTTAGCAATTTTTCTTCACAAATCCATTTAGGTAGTTGAGTTACATGAATTTTTGAGAAAATTAGCTTTTTGAAAAAAAGCTGGTCAACGCTTGGTCAACATAAGCCCAATTTAGCTTAATTCAGTTTTAGAGCTTATTTCTGGATGAAAAACGTTCTGGTTTGATTTCCCACTCTTTAAATCAGTTGCTTAATCAGTTTTAATAGAAAAATCAAGTTGTGACTGATTAGATTTGGCTAGAGCTTATTTTGTGCTTATTGATAAGCACTCATTTGCTTATTTCTTATTTTTAGCAAATTTCCTTGAACACACGTAGCTTAATTGAGATTTCAAGAGTTTTGCAAGTTGTTTCATCAAATTTGGTTGAATAATAAGCCAGAACGAGCTTATTTTCTTCTTTGTCCCGTTTTTGCTTAAATAGTTTTCTTTATTGCACTTTGGTCCTTTTAGTTCTGTCAGCGTTTAAATTTGGCTAATCTTCCATGTTTTTAGGGTTTGCATTTGTTTAGTCCCTGGAGTTTGGAAGTTGTTAAATTTCAGTTAGCATTTTGTTAGATTGTTGCATTTTTGGTTAGTTTGTTATAGAATTTGCATTTTTGATCCTTGTAGTTAACAGTTTTACACTTTTAGTTCCTATAATTGTTAGAGTTTACATTTCAAGCATTTATTTTTCATAGAATTTACAATTTCAGTCCCTTTAGTTTCATATTTTGCATTTTGAATTTCTACTTGAATAAAAACGTGGTATTTGCAATTTGTTTTACATATTCGTAGGTAATATTTTTCCGTTTTGCAAGCATTTGTTGAATTAGCAAATAGATTAACCAAGCAAGCTTAACAACCAAGAACAATTAAAAACCCGATATTGGTTGGACTTTCTATTAGTAAGAACTGAGAAAAAACGAACTGCATTATACTCAATTTCACTGGCACAGGCTGATTTGATTGTAGATGCTAAAGCACCAGTTGCTTATGATTTGGTAAGGTTAATGTATAGTCAACTTTGGCCAGGAACTTTGTAAGCATCCTCATCAACTAGCATTTATTTAGAAACTTTTCTTTAGGCTTAAGGCACAAGTTTAGGGGAGGATTGTTGGGAATAAATATAGGAGTATAAGTTCCCCCTGCTAGTTGGTCAGAGTTTCCCCTGCTAGAGTAAATTCCCCCTGCTAAATAACAAAGGCAGGGGGATTGGTGCCCCTGCTGGAAGTCAAAGACTCTGCTACTAGATAAACTTGGAAGAGATTATGACGCGTTTCTGTTACTACTCCAAGATAGTTTCCTAGTTTGTTAGTAGTGATCTTGTACGTGGGTTCTTGCACTATAAAAGGACTCACTAGGTTGTCATGTAAAACACATCTTTCTCTGTTCATTTCATTTCATACTTTAAGGTTTTGTAACCCTAATACCACTATTGGGTATTCGTATATCTATGATGTATTAAAGTTCAACGTTTGATTTAAACATTTGTTCTTGTGCTAAACATTATATTCCGCATCTTGTTTGGTTACTTTGTATTGCAAAGTTTCTCTAGTGTTAGATTGAGTTTACTCTTTCTATCACAACCCTTAAACAAGCTAAGGTTTAAGATCTGAGTTTGGGATCAACATGAGTTTGATATAATTCTGGGTATGGATTGGTTGTCAGCTTATCGTACCACTATAGATTGTCATGCATACCGAGTCATCTTCTCTGACGTTCAGACACCAGAGTTTGTTCACCGTGGTTTTCTGCCAGGAAAACATGTTAAGATTATCTCAGCTTTACAGGCTCGTGCTCTATTATACCATGGCTGTGAGGGTTTCCTAGCTACCGTTCATGACACTTCCCTTCACTCCATGATCAGCCAGTTATGTCAGATTTTCCTGATGTCTTCCTAGAAGAACTTCCAAGCATACCTCCCATGCGAGAGGTAGAGTTTGGTATCGATCTTATTCCAGGTGCATAACTAGTATCCAAAGCTCCTTACCGTATGGCTCCCGTTGAGCTTAGGGAACTGAAGGATCAACTTCAAGTGCTTTTAGAAAGAGGTTTCATCCGTCCAAGCGTGACACCATGGGGCGCGCCAGTTTTGTTTGTTAAGAAGAAAGATGGTAGTATGCGGCTGTGTATTGACTACTGCGAGCTAAATAAGCTCACCATTCGTAATCGTTATCCACTTCCTCGTATCGATGATTTATTCGATCAGCTTCAGGGTTTTTTAGGTAAAAGGGAACCATTCCCCGGTAAAATATATTAATCACCCAAAGTCAATAAATACAATGGAATGTGGCAGAAGTACCACATTAACCTTGAGCCATAGCTCAAACAACCACTACCTAAACTGAGAGACAACCCACTTACGATCAGGTTACCACCTGATGCGTTTAAAGGAGCAGGATATATCCAAGACTGCTTTTCACACGAGGTATGGTCATTACGAGTTTGTTGTCATGTCATTCGGTCTCACGAATGCGCCAACAGTATTCGTGGATTTGATGAATCGAGTCTTCCACGAGTTCTTAGAAAAGTTTGTGATTGTATTCATCGACGAAATCCTTATTTTCTCTAAGTCTAAAGAAGAGCACGAGGATCATCTTCGTACAGTTTTGCAGATTCTCCGACGAGAGAAGCTTTATGCTAAATTTTCTAAGTGTGAGTTCTGGCTGAATAAGGTGGCGTTTCTAGGCCATATTGTTTCTGCAGAGGGGATCACCATGGATCCTGCAAAGGTGGAGGCTATCACTAAATGGCCGAGACTGACATCTGCCATAGAAGTCCTTAGTTTTCTTGGGTTAGCAGGATATTACCACAGGTTTGTAAAGAACTTCTCACGTTTGGTATTACCGTTGACCAAACTTATGCGTAAGGGGGAGAAGTTTTTGAGGAACTCAAAGAACGTTTAATTTCAGCACCTATCCTTAGTCTCCCATCTGGCATAGGTGGATATTAGATATACAGTGACGCTTCAGGGAAAGGTTTAGGCTGTGTACTTAGGCAGCATGGGAAAGTCATTGCCTATGCTTCACGATAGCTAAAGCTGTATGAGAAAAATTATCCCACGCATGACCTGGAACTTGCGGCAGTAGTCTTTGCTCTCAAAATTTGGAGACATTATCTGTATGGTGAGTCGTGTGATATCTTCACCGATCACAAAAGTCTCAAGTATATATTTACACAGCGGGAGCTCAACATGAGGCACAGGTGATGGTTGGAACTGTTGAAAGACTATGACTCTAACATTCAGTATCACCCAGGTAAAGTGAATGTAGTGGCAGATGCCCTCAGTAGAAAGTCAGGAATGATAAATGGCGTCAAGGTTAAGGAGGAGATCATACGGGACTTAGAGCGGTATGATATTGATCTCTTAGTACGCGGACTGACAGGTTACTAGGCTAGTCTGAGAGTAGAACCAGATTTAATCTCTCGGATTAAAGCTGCACAGAAGGATGATGGTGAAATCTGGGCGATTGTCCAGAATATTGACCAACATACTGAATTTCGTATTGATGACGATGGTATTTTATGGCAGGGTACCAAACTCTGTGTTCTAGAATACCCTACTCTCAGAGACGCCTTATTGACTGAGGCTCACAACTCTCCGTTTTCTATCCATCCAGGTTCCACTAAGATGTACCATGATCTTAAGCAGCATTTCTGGTGGAGCGGCATCAAGCAGGATGTCGCCACTTTTGTTTCCAAAATGTCTAACCTGCCAGCAGGTTAAGATAGAGCATTAACGTACTAGTGGCCTACTTCAGCCATTAGATATTCCAATGTGGAAATAGGAAAAGGTCTATATGGATTTTGTCACCGGGTTACCGCAGACTCAGAGGAAACACGATTCAATCTGGGTCATTGTCGACCACTTGACCAAGTCAGCACACTTCATCCCTATCCGTAAAGACTTCTCAGTCAGTAAATTAGCATATCTATTCACAAAGGAGATCGTACGATTACACGGTACACCTTCAGATATTATATCAGATAGGGATCCACGATTCACTTCTCATTTCTGGGGAGGTCTGTATAAAGCTTGGGGAACCAAGCTCAAGCTCAGCACAACCTTTCATCCGCAGAAGGACGGTCAGTCAGAGCGTACCATCCAAACCTTAGAGGACATGCTACGCGCCTGCGCATTAGAATGGACAGGTAATTGGGATGACTATATCTGCTTGGTCGAGTTTGCCTACATCAATAGTTGGCATGCCAGCATCAAGTGTGCTCCCTTTGAGATGTTATACGGCAGGAACTGTCGTGCTCCGATCTGTTGGGATCAGGTTGGAGAACGCTTGATTGAGGGACCAGAATTAATAGAGCTGACCAATGAAAAGGTCTCCATTGCCAGGAGAAAGCTACAAGAAGCGCGTGCTCGCCAGAAGAGTTACGCCGACAAGAATCGCCGAGATCTAGCATTTCAGACTGGGGTTCGTGTATTCCTCAAAGTATCACCAGCACGCGGGGTGAGACGTTTTGGCCTCAAGGGCAAGCTCAACCCTCGCTACATCAGATCGTTCGAAATCCTCGAACGTGTCGGTGAAGTGTCATATCGTTTGGCGTTACCGCCTCAACTTTCACATGTTCATAACGTGTTCCATGTATCACTACTCATAGGGTACAACTATCATGATCTTCACAAAGTTAATTATCCACTCGATTAGATTCGAGAGGGCCTATCTTATATTGAAGAACCCGAAGCAGTCTTAGATCACCAGGATCAAGTTATGAGAATGAAGACTATTCCTTTCGTCAAGATCCGGTGGAGGAACCATTCCGAGCGGGAGGCCACTTGGGAAACAGAGGAGTGTATACGAACTTCTGATCCTCACTTCCAGTAATGATTTGGGTATGTCTTTCAGTTATATGTCCTTCAGCTTTCATGTTCTTTCAGCCTATGTGTCTTTCAGCTTATATAACTTCACCAGATTAATTTACCTTTAATTCGAGGACGAATTTTCTTTTTAGAGAGAGGGAATTGTAAAACCACAACATTATTGCATCCTTAATTCGAGGAAGAATTATTTTTTTAGAGGGGAAGAATTGTGAAAACCGTATTTAAAACACAAGAACTTTAATTATACACAGTCTCAGTTTTATTTGATATCGTGAAGTAATTTAATTATTCAGAAAATAAGTAATACTTGTAAATATTTACTAATAGTTATTCAATATTACGTAAGTACTTTATTCAGAAAATAAATACTACGTTTCAGAAAATTAGAACACGAGCACGAACTAATATGTCACGAGAATTATAAGTAGAAAAATAAAATGAAAACATATGAACAATACATATGGGCAGGCGGCTACAGGCTAAAACAAGGAAGAAAGACAATTGCCTTGACCCCGACCCGTTTTAAAAATAAACATAGGAAACATATACACACTTGATCTCATTTATCTTATAAAAAAAGTAGGGTTTGTTGTGAGGGTTGTGCCGCCAGGAAACAAGAAAAAAAAAGGGAGATCGAGTTGTTTTGATATTTGGATTCGGGAATCATTGTTGTTAATCCTCAAACACGAGTAAACGGTAAACACCTTCTCGTTCATGTTAAAAATCACGAATTGGTATGTTGAAAGATTAAACATATCATTTATAAATGTAAACATACAAATTAAATCTTTGTCATGGTCGGGTTTTGTTTGGTTCACGAAAACTGAGACCTTGGAGGTATCAGTTGTCTTCTGTTGGCCAGCCGTGACCCACACAGGGGCGGTGGTGGCTGTGATGACTGGGCCGCAGCCAAAAACCCCCAATCGGGAGTGTATACTTGCAAAACAATGGAAAGAATAAGCTAAAAAGGGGTGTTTGTTTGATTCAGTGACAACCGAGAGTCATAGACTCTCGGTGGGTCTTAGGATAGAGACTAGGGTGCGGTTGATTTGTAAACAGTGGGGTAAAACGCGAAGACAAGGGAAACCCGAGAGCCCTAGGGCTCTCGGTGGGAATATGATACCAACATGGGGTTTGGGTGAGTTTCATTTTCAGGATTAGCGATAGTTTAACGACAAAAATTTTGTCGCAGTTTATATAGAAAGTTTTATAGCAGTTTTTGTCAAAGTTAGCAACGGGTTAGCGACAAAAAATTCTGTCGCTAATCCGGCTGTGAATTTGTTGAGTGTTTTTGGTTTGTTTTAGTGCGACCGAGAGGGGTATCACGGTAGGCTCGGGTTCACGTTTAAAGGTTAAAAGCGAAGGTTTTAATTATACAATATTTAATCATTTCACAAGTAAATGTTTTACTAATTTAATTAGTAAATTAAATTAATAATGTTAAACTAGTTTTTTTATAAATTAAAAGGTATGATATTATAAAATGATTTAATTTATTTATAAACTATTTATGGAAACCTTTCTATTTTAGGAAACCTTCTATTTTTAGCGAGTGGTTTATAGCGATAACTATTATGAGAAAACATGTTATGTATTATTAGAAATATCAGAAACAATCAGAAAAATATAAGAACAATCAAATTTACCAAATTATTCGTGAAACAGTAGTACGAGAACAAGAACATGTAAAATAAATTAAGAACGTTGCAAATCAGTAAAAGTATACAAGTAATCAAGAAACTTATTCACGTCCTTTATTCATGTAGCTCACGTGAAACCAGAGTAGACTTTTTGTCCGTTTGCTCTTAGTCGGATTACTGGACAAGAGGTACGGATTTTCCGTCCTTCAGTAAGGACTTCCTTTCCTATGCATGATTAGGATTCCTCGTCTGCAACCAAATGTTTTCCCCAATATATGTTATGAAATTTACAGTAATTATCTTAGTAACTAAGTTAAACTGTCTGAGCTTTATATACATGCATGACCAGTTATATACTAGTTATGGAGGTACCGTAACCATGACACTTGAGACACCAGTGTCATGAATCCTCTACGAGGGAGTGATTTCTCGCAGCGTCCCATTTATTTTAGCTTGGCCATTATATCAGTATTATCAGCGCGGCGTATGGGTGCATCCTAGGATATCAGTTACAACTTATCAGGTGAATGTGGTGTGTGCTCTACACCCTTCACATTGGAGTTGATCCCTCTACCCAGCACATCAGTTAGAGGTCACCCCTCCACAGCATGATGAGGTCACCTGTGACAATCCGTCAATTTATGGTTGATATTTTATTCTCAATATTATTTAAAAACAATGTACAATATGAACTCACATATTTTTGGGAAGAAATTTGGATTTACGTCTTGGAATAGCATCGACTACGTCTAAACCGGAGGATTTAACGTTACGTGCTTACGTTTACATACACCGTCTTTGGTGACAGTCCGACATTTCAGAAAATAAATTTATCTGAGAATATTATTTTGGAGTTTTAAATTTGTGTTGGTTCATAAACTCACAAATTTACGAGAAGAGATTAGGACTTACGATTTTATTTTAACGTCCTTTACGACTAAACCTGAAACCTTAGGATTACGTATTTACGTTTTCGAACTCCGTTTTTGATGAGACAATTTTTATTGGATTCGTTTTGTGACGTCGATTCATAATTTATAAAAACTTTTTTCGTAAAACGACCCGAGGGCACGCAAATCGAGGAAACTAGAATCGAGGAATACCCGTAAATTAGTGGGATGAGACAAGATAAATCTTGCCTCACCCTACACATGGGACGGTTCACAAGCTACCACCACATCAAGTGATGTGGCAAATTAGTAGATACAAGTTAACACTTGTTAACTTTAGCTTACAAAGTAAGCCTCCACTACACAAAACCATCAACTCTACCACTCTCCTCATTTCTAACATGCAAAACAACTTAATCTTTCTCCCATCTCTCCCATTTGGCCGTCCCATATCTCACCAAAAACACCCATTTGATCAAAAATTTACCATGGAATCTTATGTTATTTACACATAAGATGAAGCTCTTTTGAAACCCTATTGATTGGTGGTGCTTATAACATCCAAGGAGGAGTTTTCATGGAGTAGGAGGGCTGATTTTCCACAAGGAGTTCATGGAGCATGGTGGTCTTGAAGATGGTCATGATTATTCACAAGTTTCTCCAACAAAAACCATGTCCAAATCATAACCTACATCAACTTGGTGGTATAAAGATTGTCCTCCTTATCTTCTTATTATTTTGATTATGTAAACATGTATTTTATTTCCTATTGTATATATTTATGATGATTATATGATGATAAAAATGTTATGTGGGGATTTGTTGTTGATAAACATGATTAAAAAGGTGAAAAACCATATGAAACAAGGTTAAAATCTTGATTAATTTACATGGCTGTATAAAAAAGTAAGTAAACAGGTCATGGACTGATAAAATGATGAAGTAGAATGGATTTACAGTAAGCTATGGGTCTTGTACACATGTGAGAGTTGGTCATGCAATGGAATCAAAATAATGAGTGAGATATGATCAAAACAAGTCTAGGGTATAAATCTGAAGTTACTGTTTTGGACGATTTTTAGAAAATACTTAAAGGATGATTCAACAGTAGCTATAGGAGAGTTAAATGTAGCAAATATCATGTAGTTTATGTGATAAAAATTTGAGCTTCTATCTCCATGTAGAACTCAAGATATGGCAGTTTTGGTGAAGATGAAGTTAAAAATCAGATTTTGGAAATAATGTTTATTATTATTATATAAGCACTCACATTATAATGTATAAAATGTAAAAGTATAAACCCACTAACTTATAAAACTTATTTATATAAATGTATAAAAGGTTAATTAAATAGGTAAATTATATAAATGGTGGTAAAATAATATTTATAAGTAATAACAACTATAAACTTGATTTTTACGACTTTTTCGGCTATCGCCGTAAAATTAACGTTTTTCGCCAAATAAAACTTAGACGACCAAACCCGTCTAATGTAAAGTTTATAAAAGTCATATACTGATGTATAGGTAACTAATACAAGTAAAAACCGATAAAACCCGAACTATAGGGCATACGGACATTAACAAGTTAAATAAACATATTGGACTAATAAATGGACTAAATAGGATAAAAACTTGTAAAAAGAATCTATTGGGTTTAACCCATTTAGGCCCAAATTGGAAAGTATACATACTGATAATATAGGTACAAAATGGATTAAAATAAGTTAAATAACTTATAATAAGCTTATTGGGCTTAAGACACGTAAACGGGTAAAACTAGTAAACTAGTATAAAAACTATCGACATATAACACTAAAATGAGTAACGAGAATATGTAAACCCACTTGATCATCATATATATATAATCATCATATTTATACATAATTTTTATTTTTAAAGTCATTGGACAAACGTCTAAGACCGAGTATTATTTGTCTAGGTTTCCGTGATTGAAGCACGTACCATACTTCCGAATCGTCGATAATCGCCTTCCCACATCAACGTGAGTTCATAGCCTCGCACTCTTTTAAATGTTTTATAAATGCTTTATAAACCCGCGAGGGAGATAACATGTTAGTTTTTATAAAAGTTTGGACACCATTTGTCCCGATTGTTTGTTTATTGATTTTGGACCCGAATGATTAAATGACCCGATAAATGATTAATGGACCCGATAGATGAAATCAAATAGATTATTAAAGTTAGGTTATGTCACTAAAAGTCCCATTAGCATGAATTGTGAACTACCGGGAGTTGGTAGACGCTTATGCATTTAATAGTACTATTTGGGGACGATCACCCCAGTTCGCGCCTTGACGGTTGATCCCCGTCGTGCCACATTGATTGGTAAGCGAATTAATGTATGAGAAGATTTCCATAGCGTGACCTTTGTGACGACACGCTACTTTAGATGGGCAAAATTGGTATCGGGTTAGCTACCCGTTGTTGGTTTAGTAAGGTAACAATGTCATGCGGCTTATAATAATCCAAGTTAACAAAATAATAATAGACGCTCCGAATTATGATGTATTGCCTGACTAGCAATACAGGGTCATACTATTGATATTATGATTGTATTTTGGTTTTCATAACCATACTCATATAACGGTTTTTATTTGATTTTATACAACGTCATAAGACGTATTGTATGACGTTTTTACGACATTGGCTCGTATAAGTATTTTTAAGGCTTTTCATAACCATATTCATATAACGATTTTTATTTGCATACAACGTTATAAGACGTATTGTATGATGTTTTTACGACATTGGCTCGTATAATGATTTTTAAGGCAAATGCCTATATTACGATTTTCGATAAAGATTTGTATAAAATGATTTTGGCTATTTTATGGCCTATTAAAATGATTTGTACATGATGATTTTCAGTAATAATTTTATACTGATATTATATTGATGGATTTTATTAAACTCTATGAATTCACTCGGCGTTATCGCTGACCTTTTCTTTTAACATGTCTTATCTCAGGTACTTGAAGGTAATTCTCGGGAAGACGACAAGAATTCATGGCCCGCACTTAAACAATATTTTTCCATTCAAACACTTTGTAAAACTTTTGTATGTAATGTAATGACTTGGGACCGATGTAACTTTGTTGTTTATGAATGGAAATGATTTAATATTAAACGACGCGATTTTTATGCGTTGTCTATGATGTGAGTAATGTGCTATCCCGTAACACCAACTAGTCTTCCGCTGTACTAAGTTGTATAAATTTGGGGGTGTTACAGTTTGGTACCAGAGCTCTCGTTATAGAGAACGAAAGATTTTTAAAACCAAGGTTTTGAATAAAACATTTCAAAATCTTTAACTATAAACATTTTTCTAAAAATGTCTAAAAATCTTTTGACTATAACGGTGCCGAAGAATTCCCGAGTTACCAACAAGGCCAAGACTGAGAAGTGTTATTTTAATATATATATAACTTGGATTATATATATATGATGTAATTTTATTACATGATTGTTTGATGATTATTTTGATATTTATACGAGGTATTTATACGACGTAGATTGTCACAAGTAACCCTAACTCTCCTAGTAAATTAATCGAAGCTAGTCTCGTAGGAATTCTAGCTATTCTTGATCTAAACCAAGTTGTGGATATTTATGATCCCGACAAATGGTTGATATTCGTAGAAATGTAAGTATTAGTTGATTGTGATATTGAAAAAGAATTGGCGAGATTAAATCTGATATCGCTGTCATGACGATCTTTTCTTATAAGAGTGGAGTTTGACAAAACGTTACCACCTAGAAAGATGTCATCTGATTCGTTGTCATCCAATTCTTAAATTTGAAATCGAAAGGATGAATGTTGCACTTGAGGCTGTTATTGGAACCATTACCCAAAAGCCTCATGCCACTAATACCTTTCCGAGAAGTCTAAGTCGAATGATCAAGTCATTTTATATTAATGACTCATTTGATAATTGTTGTTATAAGAGATATAGGATTGGAATTAAGTGTTGATTCATATCGAGCTTTTATTGCCTATTAAGGCCTAAGAATAATATTGAAAGTATTGGAAAATGAGGTAGGATATCAAATTGAGTATAAAATTGGTTAAAACTTGAATAAAGTAAAATTTAACCCGTATGAAATATGAGATTGTTAAGAGTAAGTCGTTAAGTTACGTGATTGAATTATAAGGTTTTAAATGATTGTTAGTTTGTGTTAAGGGTTGTTCCTAGGCCATTGTCCACTAATGAGGATGCCCAGTGTCCAAGAAATAAATTGAAGAAATCTTCTTCTGAATTGAGACCGATGGATCTTCTGGGACATGTGGAACACCTAATGACTCTTGTGGATTAGTATTTATTGTGGTATCTTTTAAAAATCCCTAACTTAACTGAGACATCAGTTGGTAGGATGAGTTCTGAGAATTGCATGACATAGTGACACGTAATGTGTTACGGTACAATTTTGACTTGTTTGTGATTAATGAAAAGACTACCTTTGATTGCTAAATTCTAAATGTGTCGATGTTATCTATCTTTTCTTGCTTCTTCCTAACGCTCGCATTAGTGATGCAACCATTGAACAAGTACTCATCTCGAATTGAGTTACGTTGTGGATTATTCTTTTAGAGTGCCATCGAGATCATGAACCTCATGATTTATTTGGCTAAGCTCATTTCCTATCATATTGTAGTTAAGTTCTTGGTGAACAACTCTTCATCACTCCTTTGCAGATCACACATTGTTTTTATAAAGTTAAAACCGTATCCTTTGAGAAAATTTAATTTTCAAGACAATAAGGATTATTCAAAGTAAGATTTATAAGTGATTGATATAGAAATGAAGTTGTTCATAAGACGCTTTGGAAACTTAATTATTTCCGTAACAAAGAAAATCTTTGTAAATTTATTCTTGATTCTTATTTAAGAATTGAGCATGAAAATGTTTTTATTATAAACATGATGATAAAATTTTGACGAACTGAGTATTGCATCGTTAATCTTGAAATTGTATATAGTTGCGCGCCTACATACAATTTAGAATGGACCATGCAAGGCTGATTAGTAGTCACCTTAAAACTGATTAATAAACATTACATTTTCTTTGAAGATTGTGAAAGATTAAATTTTATGAGATCTGCAATAAGTGAAAAATAAGGACATAATGTTAGGGACACCTACATGTGTGCCTGTAACACCTATTCTTCTGAGACGAATTTACTCATCTGTGGAAATTGTCTTATTTGACAATTGACAATTCTTTCTTGTCCAATTCTCCTGTAGTGAAATTCATAGGAAAAGTATTTGATTACCGAGTGTTGATACCCGACTGGATGTATTGACGTTCTTATCATTCCTTATGATTTGATTTCATTTGAATGACCTGGGTAACGATCCGAGGAGCTTTCGAATGCGTACTCAAATTATGAAAACATAGAATATATTCATATTCGTTAAGTGCTTTCGTCTGTATCTGAATTGAAATTCTCTCGTATAGATTAAGCGTTGACCTTACTCTTTTTAATAGTAGTTGTGTCTCCATATATCCTTGAATTTGTGAAGGATTATGAATTATTATTAGTCTTTTGAGAAGTTCACATCTTATCGACGGCAATAAAACTGGAAAGTTGGTAGTGCCAGTAGAATGGATTGATTGATTATGACATGACGACATTGTCTTAATTGATGGGAACTCGAGTAGAATTCCCCTAAAAAGATAAGATGTAGATTATCAAAAGTGATCTAAATAATTCTTGGTGGATGACGATATCCTGTATTTAGACTTAAATTTATACCGTGAATGGTTGTGAACTAGTTATAGATATTGTAATCTAGAAGAACCTAATATGATTTATTAAAAGATGTTTATGTTATTTGAAACTTTAGTAAGTATTTGTTGGTGAATTACCTGGACTTTTGCCATTAAGGCAAGATTGAATTTGGTATTGATTTTATTCCCGGTGCTGACCTGTGGCTTGTGCACTGTACGTCAGCACCATCTAAATTAAAGGAATTACCGTACAACTGAAAGAGTTGTCGGAGAAAGATTTTATTATACCAAGCCTGTCATCCTGAAGAGCTATGGTGTTATCTTTCCTTATATTTATAGATTACTGTGAACTGAGTAAACTGACAATCAAAAACGATATCCATAACTCGAAATGGAAGAATTGTTCGATCATTTACAAGGTTCTAGCAAAATTTGATCCATAGCATGGTTATCATCAACTTCGCATCTGCGAAGAAGATTATCTATTCCAATCACTACATCCGGTGCTTGTAATGAACATTATGAGTTCCACGTGATGTCGTTTGGATTGACAATGCACATGTAGTATTCATAATTATGATGAATCACGTGTGTAGGCCGTAATTTGATAAATTCATGCTCGTGATCATTAAGGACTATATGTTTGTTTATCAGAATAAGAATGAGTTAATAATTATTTATAGACTACCCTGAATTGGCCAAACAATGTAAACCTGAACCTTGAATAATTAACACGTGATTAAAGATTAGAACCATTAACGCTTAGGAGTTAAAAACTTAATCCTTTACATAAAATGACCATTGGATTAATAATGGTAAGATGTATGCATATAGACTCTTCAAATTAAGAGCCCTTTTAAGATTTTGGATTTTACCAAAAAGAAATGGAAATATGTTTTGACAAATATTTTAACAAAGGATTTTAAGGGATTATTCCCTTATACACAAACCATCTAACTAAACTTCTGTTTAGGGGTAAATGGTTGTGTATACCTCCAGATAACTTAAGAAGAATTGAGGAAACCATTTATACCATAACCTGAAAACTTAAAACGACAATTTTTGCTTTTCAACTAAGAAAACTTTGACCAAAGTATAAACAAAGGTTTTTCGAACATTTACGAATCTTATTAAATATTTTCAATAAATCAACAAAAATCTTGTTAATTAAATTCAAATTTATTTTGAACATTTTATATAGTTGATCGAACTAAGAAATTTAAAACTTTTACGTTTACGCTTCATAAAAATTAACTAATAATTATTTAATTAATTATAATAATTATCGACGCTTTAGATAATGGATTGAGTAAAATGGATAAAAATGATAGTAAAGACGAAACTAAAACATAGAAGATATGAAGAAAGAATTTTGAATAAATACGGTTGTGATATTTATTTCATCAGGAAGGTGAACGTAATTACTGACGCATAATATAGAAAGAATATCTTAGTGAATTGTGGATATGATAATTACATCGTCATGAGAAATGAATATAGATACTGACGTATTATATAAAAAGGATAAAGAACCAATTAGGATATATATTTCTTAATAATGACGGTGCAAAATAAATTGCCGAACAATTTAAATATGAACAATGTTTGTAAAAAGGATACTATAAATAATAAAAAGAGATTCGCGGTTAATATGAACCATTAGAATTGAGAAGCCGATAGCGTTAAATATTTTAAAGACCACTTATGGTTATATAAATATGGAGATTGTGAGATATAGTTATGTTGGAATTTGTAAGTATAAGTATTATATGTAAGTCATTTTTGACTAAAAGTATCTTTGTCTCAAGAAGTTGTACTAATGGAAAATTATGAAGGCAGACATCGCCTCATACATTAGTAAACGTCTAGCTATTGCAAAGGTCATCATCTGAATTTGATTCGATTTGGGTCATCGTCGACAGACTGACCAAATCTGCTAATATCATTCTCGTTAATGATAAATGCAAAAGAGTTATATAAACATAGTGTGCCTGTATCGATCATCTATATATCAAGATCTTCGCTTCGCATCAGATTTCTAGAGATTTGCTCAGAAATCATTGAGAACGAACCTTGATGAGAGTACTATGTACCATCCCAAATCGAAGGGACGGGGTAAAGTAACGATACAGAGTAATATAAGTGCTATTTTATGTTTGAATGAATGACCTTTGGTAATAGACCGTATAATCGTTTTCCTTTGGAAAGATTACCATTGATAATCATCGTATTAGGATTGAAATCGAATCTTGTTAGAATCTAAATCTTAGAGAATCTGTAAGCAGGAATTGAGATGAAGACATCCGACATACACCCATTGTGAGTTGGACATGTCTCTTAGGTTTAAGGTTTCCTATGATGGCGAACCTATCCTTGCAAAATACCCGACCCGCGAGATCTGAAATGATTGTTGAAATTAGGATTTGATTATTAACTGCCGATAGTGGGCAAGAGGTTATGTGAATGTGAAATGTAGATCTTGAAGTGCCAAATGGGTAGCGAAGTTATGCCAAAAATTTTAACCGTGGAAAAATGAATTCATGATCTGACAAATCATGGGATATAAGTCCCCGTTGTATGGGACCATTGAAATGATACAAAAGTTGGGATTGAAAGGCATATAAGCTGGATCTACCTTAGGACTTCAAGAACCGCGTGAATTATGTTTCGTAAATCGAACTTGATGGAATATCTATCAAGTGAAAATCTGATTGTTCTTAGTAGAGCTTAGATCGGCGAAAAGTTGCATTCATCAAAACCCGTGAACATCGTGGATAGAGAAAGTAAGTCAACATTAAGCCTGATCTTATTCCCGTAGTTATGTTTGATGAAACTCGCGTATTATAATGGATTACACTTGTGAGAAAAGACCGAGTGTGGAGGAAATACCCACATGGATTTAACTCTATAAGAAGCGAGTAGTAAGGTAAGATGATCTTTGAGGACAAAGATCCTGTTTAGGGGTAAATGCTGTGACAATCCGTCAATTTATGGTTGATATTTTATTCTCAATATTATTTAAAAACAATGTACAATATGAACTCACATATTTTTGGGAAGAAATTTGGATTTACGTCTTGGAATAGCATCGACTACGTCTAAACCGGAGGATTTAACGTTACGTGCTTACATTTACATACACCGTCTTTGGTGACAGTCCGACATTTCAGAAAATAAATTTATCTGAGAATATTATTTTGGAGTTTTAAATTTGTGTTGGTTCATAAACTCACAAATTTACGAGAAGAGATTAGGACTTACGATTTTATTTTAACGTCCTTTACGACTAAACCGGAAACCTTAGGATTACGTATTTACGTTTTCGAACTCCGTTTTTGATGAGACAATTTTTATTGGATTCGTTTTGTGACGTCGATTCATAATTTATAAAAACGTTTTTCGTAAAACGACCCGAGGGCACGCAAATCGAGGAAACTAGAATCGAGGAATACCCGTAAATTAGTGGGATGAGAGAAGATAAATCTTGCCTCACCTCACACATGGGATGGTTCACAAGCTACCACCACATCAAGTGATGTGGCAAATTAGTAGCTACAAGTTAACACTTGTTAACTTTAGCTTACAAAGTAAGCCTCCACTACACAAAACCATCAACTCTACCACTCTCCTCATTTCTAACATGCAAAACAACTTAATCTTTCTCCCATCTCTCCCATTTGGCCGTCCCATATCTCACCAAAAACACCCATTTGATCAAAAATTTACCATGGAATCTTATGTTATTTACACATAAGATGAAGCTCTTTTGAAACCCTATTGATTGGTGGTGCTTATAACATCCAAGGAGGAGTTTTCATGGAGTAGGAGGGCTGATTTTCCACAAGGAGTTCATGGAGCATGGTGGTCTTGAAGATGGTCATGATTATTCACAAGTTTCTCCAACAAAAACCATGTCCAAATCATAACCTACATCAACTTGGTGGTATAAAGATTGTCCTCCTCATCTTCTTGTTATTTTGATTATGTAAACATGTATTTTATTTCCTATTGTATATATTTATGATGATTATATGATGATAAAAATGTTATGTGGGGATTTGTTGTTGATAAACATGATTAAAAAGGTGAAAAACCATATGAAACAAGGTTAAAATCTTGATTAATTTACATGGCTGTATAAAACAGTAAGTAAACAGGTCATGGACTGATAAAATGATGAAGTATAATGGATTTACAGTAAGCTATGGGTCTTGTACACATGTGAGAGTTGGCCATGCAATGGAATCAAAATAATGAGTGAGATATGATCAAAACAAGTTTAGGGTATAAATCTGAAGTTACTGTTTTGGACGATTTTTAGAAAATACTTGAAGATGATTCAACAGTAGCTATAGTAGAGTTAAATGTGGCACATATCATGTAGTTTATGTGATAAAAATTTGAGCTTCTATCTCCATGTAGAACTCAAGATATGGCAGTTTTGGTGAAGATGAAGTTAAAAATCAGATTTTGGAAATAATGTTTATTATTATTATATAAGCACTCACATTATAATGTATAAAATGTAAAAGTATAAACCCACTAACTTATAAAACTTATTTATATAAATGTATAAAAGGTTAATTAAATGGGTAAATTATATAAATGGCGGTAAAATAATATTTATAAGTAATAACAACTATAAACTTGATTTTTATGACTTTTTCGGCTATCGTCGTAAAATTAACGTTTTTCGCCAAATAAAACTTAGACGACCAAACCCGTCTAATGTAAAGTTTATAAATGTCATATACTGATGTATAGGTAACTAATACAAGTAAAAACCGATAAAACCCGAACTATAGGGCATACGGACATTAACAAGTTAAATAAACATATTGGACTAATAAATGGACTAAATAGGATAAAAACTTGTAAAAAGAATCTATTGGGTTTAACCCATTTAGGACCAACTTGGAAAGTATACATACTGATAATATAGGTACAAAATGGATTAAAATAAGTTAAATAACTTATAATAAGCTTATTGGGCTTAAGACACGTAAACGGGTAAAACTAGTAAACTAGTATAAAAACTATCGACATATAACACTAAAATGAGTAACGAGAATATGTAAACCCACTTGATCATCATATATATATATAATCATCATATTTATACATAATTGTTATTTTTAAAGTCATTGGACAAACGTCTAAGACCGAGTATTATTTGTCTAGGTTTCCGTGATTGAAGCACGTACCATACTTCCGAATCGCCAATAATCGCCTTCCCACATCAACGTGAGTTCATAGCCTCGCACTCTTTTAAATGTTTTATAAATGCTTTATAAACCCACGAGGGAGATAACATGTTAGTTTTTATAAAAGTTTGGACACCATTTGTCCCGATTGTTTGTTTATTGATTTTGGACCCGAATGATTAAATGACCCGATTGTATGACCCGATAAATGATTAATGGACCCGATAGATGAAATCAAATGGATTATTAAAGTTAGGTTATGTCACTAAAAGTCCCATTATCATGAATTGTGAACTACCGGGAGTTGGTAGACGCTTATGCATTTAATAGTACTATTTGGGGACGATCACCCCAGTTCGCGCCTTGACGGTTGATCCCCGTCGTGCCACATTGATTGGTAAGCGAATTAATGTATGAGAAGATTTCCATAGCGTGACCTTTGTGACGACACGCTACTTTAGATGGGCAAAATTGGTATCGGGTTAGCTACCCGTTGTTGGTTTAGTAAGGTAACAATGTCATGCGGCTTATAATAATCCAAGTTAACAAAATAATAATAGACGCTCCGAATTACGATGTATTGCCTGACTAGCAATACAGGGTCATACTATTGATATTATGATTGTATTTTGGTTTTCATAACCATACTCATATAACGGTTTTTATTTGATTTTATACAACGTCATAAGACGTATTGTATGACGTTTTTACGACATTGGCTCGTATAAGGATTTTTAAGGCTTTTCATAACCATATTCATATAACGATTTTTATTTGCATACAACGTTATAAGACGTATTGTATGATGTTTTTACGACATTGGCTCGTATAATGATTTTTAAGGCAAATGCCTATATTACGATTTTCGATAAAGATTTGTATAAAATGATTTTGGCTATTTTATGGCCTATTAAAATGATTTGTACATGATGATTTTCAGTAATAATTTTATACTGATATTATATTGATGGATTTTATTAAACTCTATGAATTCACTCGGCGTTATCGCTGACCTTTTCTTTTAACATGTCTTATCTCAGGTACTTGAAGGTAATTCTCGGGAAGACGACAAGAATTCATGGCCCGCACTTAAACAATATTTTTCCATTCAAACACTTTGTAAAACTTTTGTATGTAATGTAATGACTTGGGACCGATGTAACTTTGTTGTTTATGAATGGAAATGATTGAATATTAAACGACGCGATTTTTATGCGTTGTCTATGATGTGAGTAATGTGCTATCCCGTAACACCAACTAGTCTTCCGCTGTACTAAGTTGTATAAATTTGGGGGTGTTACATCACCCCCTATGTATTCATGCAGACGTTGTTACAACACATGACCTATATAAGCTCTTGGCACTTAAAATACAGTAATTGCATGTTTTCATATTTAATAGATAATAATTCAGCTTTACTAATTATAAATCAGACTTTTCAGAACATACACAGTGTTCCGCTGCACTTTACATATCAGTCTTATAGCTTCAGTATTTGTTATCAGTTTCATTTCAGTACATTCTTATCATGCTTTATATCCGTTCACAGGGAGTTATGCTCAGTCGTAGTTTACCTTTCATGTTCCAAACGGCAGGTACACAAGGACGCTCTTAGGATTGTGAGAGAGTATGTGCATTGGATGGAAGCTATCCAGACTTCTTTACTTTCTGCACTTCATACATTACTTTGCTTGTTTGGAAACTGTTTAGTCCTTTGTTTTAGTACTTAATCTTTTATATTTAAGCTTATGTTTGGACTACCGATGTTTGAATCCGGTATTTCTGTTATGGTCAGTTAATGTTTTTAAGACATTTGCCTCGCATGCTTTGATGACACGCCATAAGTACACGTAACTGTCCATTTATCCAAGTGGGGTGTTACATCAAGCTTCTGATTGTGCTATGTTATGTTATAAGCAGCTTCTGATTATTCTCTAAGTAGCCGTTAATTTTGTAAGTAGCAGTTATATGAGTTTGACTCATACATGAGTATTAGGGACATTTGGGGCCCTAATTCTCTCCCTACTATGGGCGATTCTGGCCGCCATCTCTACCACTATTATCCGTCCAAATCCACTCTTTAAATCCGCCTCTATACCTTTAACTCTTTCTTATCTATAATGACTATTTGTTATTAGGGTTGTCTTTGGTTTCCATTCGTGGCCTCCAAGGATAATCTTATTCAAATCGTTGTTGTAGGATAAGAATTAGTTTATTGGTATACAATCGGGTAACAAGGGTGTATATTTTCTAGAGATGGCGTGCATTATCAGATCGCTCATTGGTGTTTTCTTGAAACCCTATTTTTCAATTTAGGGTTTTGATGTGGGGTTGTCGATCAAGGGTTTTATTTCTTATGATATGTGGATCATGGTTTTCGTTTTGGCTAGATCTTGATTGCAAAAACACTTGGTTTTATTAAGCAGCCATTCATTGGGCGATTGATCAAAGGCTTGCAAGTATACACTTATTTGATCATCGCCTGGGTATTAGGGTTTCGATTTTATAGTCGTCCAAGTTCAGGTTCCTAGTGCTGATGATCATTGATGATGAAGCTTTTGCCGTGGTTTTAGGGCTTTATTCTTCTTGTAATAGGTTCGTGTGGTGTGTCCACATTTGCTGTGTAGGCTTGGTGGTAATGAAACCTTATATTTGGGATTATGCCATGATGTTTATGCATGGTGTTGGTATGTTTCTGATTCGTGAGTTGGGGAGATGAAGATTGTGACACTAGTTTTGTGAGGTTGTTATGCAGGTCCTATGCTGGGCATTGCATTCATGATGCTTATATCAGTAGTACGGTAGAGGACGATGGAAGTAGGGTTTGTGTTGCTGCATGAGCCCTCGTAATAGCTGCTTGCTTATGGTGGCTGTTATTAGACGAAATACTAGCTAATTATGGCTGGTTTCGTTTTAAGTGTGTTAGCCGTTGGATAGCATAATATTGATCCGTCTCAAGGGGATTTCTCTTAGAGATTTTATCAACATAACGTCCATTTTCCACGCATATTTACGAAGACAGAACAAATGTTGGTGATTCGTTTGCAGCCGTTGTGGTTGCAATAATGGTAGCGTGTGTGAGGTTGTTCATACATGCTTTTGGTCCCTATGAGATGTTTTGTCCCGTGGTGGCAGGATAAGGTGGTAACATGGGTAGTAATTCTTATTTTATGTGATTTTTTAGTTTTCCAGCTTATGCTTAGTAGCCATAAGAGTGTTTTGTCACTCCTATGTTAGGTTCTTGGTTGTTGCACGGTTTGTGTGCATGACTGTTGCCCATGTAACGGGCTGAGATGTAGGCGTCACCTACATCCGTTTGTACTTCAGTGTTTTTTTGGTGTAATATATCTTTTACCGGGGTTGTCCCCTTTACCAAAAAATGAGTATTAGGGACTCATATGGGTTCCATAGTGACTCATATATGAGTCTAAGTGACTCATATATTAGTCTCAATGACTCATATATGAGTCTAAGTGACTCATATATGAGTCTTAGTGAGTCATAGTGAAGTGACTCATATATGAGTTATATACGAGTTACTATAACTCATATATGAGTCATAGTGACTTATCATGTGACATGTAGTTCTTTTGCTATTTTTTTTCTTATCTTTTTGTTGCAGTTCTACAGGATAAAACCAAACCTTCTTCGCCTCCCAAACCTGTCAAGGAGATTAAACCTAATCGGCGTCCTCAACCTACTCCCCTGGCTACAAATCCAAAACTTACTCAACCTCCTACAAATCCAAAATCTGATCGTCCTCCTACAAATGCAAAACCTAACCCCCTCCTTCTAAATTCCAGTTTGCTAAGCGTCAACCTTTTACTGTTACAACTTCCCCTGCTTTTTCAAATCCTTTTTCAAATCCTGCCATCTTTCCTTCAAATAAGCATTTAAAAGTGGGTGATTTGGAAGTTGTGTACGCTTTGACTGATCTATCGACTACAAATCCAGAAGCTGCTCCCTGTACTTTAAGTAAATCGAGTGAGGTGAATGATGGTGATGAATCTTCCGATGGGTGTGGGAGTGGGAGTGGGAGTGATAGTGGGAATGGGAGTGGTAGTGGTGAGAGTGAACATGGTTTGGGTGATAAAGGTGACAGTGAACATGAGTCGGATGAGAAAGTTCATAGTGAACAGGAGACTGATGAAAAAGTTGATAAAGGTGATGGGAGTGGTAGCAATATAAAGGTGTTTGATGAAGAGGAGACAAGTGACGAGGAGGAGGAGGAGGAGCTTATTGTTACCAAAAGGGTTGGCAAGAAGACGAGACCTTATGTTAAACTTCCTAAAAATAGGAAGTTCAGCTTCCTAAAAAGGAGGCAACGAAGGTTAAAAAGGGTGTTCAGTAATAACTGGATTTTACTTAGTTATTAAAGTTCGTTGTTCCAGTCTTTTCGAAGTGATTACTAGTTAAGAGTGCGACTCAGACGTTCTTGGTGGAAAATAAAAAGGTTGTCGTTGTCTATAACTAATTAAAAAGTAAATGCGAAGCGTAATTAAAATAGGCTAAAAGCAAAACTAGAAAAACTGTCACTTTTTCTCTCTAAAATTAGAAAAACACTTGGTAAAAACAGAGATTTCGGGAAGCGTGCAATCTTTGGAAATTAAAACGTAATGAATTTAAAACTTGAAAACTTTGTAAAAACAAGAAATTAAACCCGTTGGAATACTCCTAATCGGAATATGATCGGAATGTTGTAGTCGGAATGTAGTCGGAATAAGCTAAACAAATCCTATCGGAATGTCTAAATCGGAATCCTTATCGGAATACAAGAAAAAGGCAATAATCGGAATGCTGAAAATATAAGCTATCGGAATGTAATAAACACAAAGCTGTCGGAATGTATGAAAAACAAGCCCAATCGGAATCATAAAACCCTACTGGTCGGAATGCTAGAAACCCTTTTCCGATCCAGTGATCGGAATACAAGGGGGACAAATCGGAATGTTGGTCAGAATAGGGAAACCCTATTCCGATGGAAAGAAATGCGTAATAAGCAATCTAATAAGCTAACTTTAATAAGCACAATCCAAAAACTTAACTAACTATTTAATGAAAATAACTAAATAAGCACAAATTAAAACTTACAAAACTATAATAAGCAATTTTTTAAATCAAACTTTAAAAAGACAAAACTTTTAAGAAAACTTAAAAAGTAAATAAGTTAAATACAAAATAAGCCAATAAGCATGTCAAGCTCAAAGCTCAATTTGTATTAAACTTATAGATGAACAAAAAGATAAACTTTTTAATCAAATAAACATTAAGATGAAATAAAATCAAAGGTTAACATGAATCAAAGATAAACAAAATAAGAAAGGTAGAAGAAGATGATTAAAAAACTTGAATTAAAGAGATGAAAGATCAAAGATTTGACACAAGATTAAAGAGAAAGCTTGAAAAACATTAAGAAAAGCTAGAGAGAGAAAGTATATTATTCTACTCCTACTTACCTTACAATTATAAAACTAAAAACTACTACTAGCAAACCACTAACTAACACCCTCCTAATGTGTCATTAGGAGGTTATATATAGAAAGTGAGGAGTGCATGTGTTGCTTCCTTCTTTCTTTTACTTTCTCGTCTCGACTTGATTTAAATTCTTTGTCTTTCTTGACGTCGTCTCAAGATTTGTCGATATAACTTGAACTTGTCTTATAATTTCTTCAATAATTAGACTTGAGTTCTTCGACTTCATTAAACTTCCGTCTTTAGACTTTTTCTTCGATAAATCTTCAGAATAGGTCTTGGACTTCCGTTCTTTTTGCACTCTTGATCTTTTGACTTCGTCTTTTGTCGTTTTCATTGATAAAAGCCCGTGAAAGCCCGTGTCTTCTTCCTTTTTCATCTTTTGGTCCTAAACCACAATAAAAACACAAACCACACATAATTCCGACATTAAAGACATAAAATACGCGTTTCGGCTTGGTTATTATTATAGTTAAGTGGTAAAAGGATGGGTGTTTTCACACCTAACAAATCCCCTATACTTGACCATTGCAATGTCCTCATGCAATGCATTAATTACAAAGCAAGTTTTACATTTTCCATCACAATCAATCCACATTGGCCTTTATTAAAGAGACAAAATATTTAAAGGAAGAAAACAAGTTAAAAAACTTACCTTGGGGTTTTGGAATGTCATGAATGATTATCACCCTCAAGTTTCACGTTCCCCATACCAAGCTTAAAAACGAGATCATTGTTATTATAAGTTAGCAAACTATCACAAATTCATGTGGGCCAATTATTTACTTAGACTCCCTTATTCCTAGGTGTATCTCTTATATTTTATTATTGTCTTGAATGATCACGAGGATGCATTGTTGACTTATTTCGGTAGTTATTAGGCAGAAAATAAAGTAGAACAATTTAATCAATAGTTAGCTAAAGGACAAAATCTTTTAAAACTGCTTCTCGGGACCTCATAAAGTTCGTATCTTGGCATAACTTGCTTCACGAATTGAGACTTTTCTCGGACCGATATTTGGCAGTGACTTCATAACTTCGAATCTTGAGAGACGTTCTTGAAATAATGGTCTTCTCTTCATAATAGGAATTTCTTCACTTGAAGTTTTGAGAGATTCTTCATACTTGGACCACGACTTCTTCATTTTTCTCCAATCTTTATTTAGGATTTTGATATACAACGATCCGCCTCCTTTTAGGACTTGGATCTATTTATCCTCATACCTTGTTAGGGCCTTTTTGGATAGACTTCTCCATGATCTTTAGGGGAGTTTTTTGCTTTTCGTCGTGTGTCTCGATCCTTCATATTGATTTTTGATAAATGATTCTTCACATCACTTGGGATCTTTAGCAACAAAATGTAGCTCTCATGCCTTGTCAGGGCCTTTTCGGACTCGCCAATCTTCGCATCCCGCTTCAATAAGTTATGCCTTTTCTATGAACTCTAATTAATACCGAGCAACTTTTAAACGATCTTGGGCTAGAAGCTAAGTAATTTTTCAAATCGTACAACCTTACTTATTGCAATTAAATTTATTAACAAGCGGTGGGAGAAAAAGCTTATAATCAACTCACATAAATTCATGAAAGAATACCAAACTTATAATTGACTCTATCATATCTCGTTTTCTATAATTTAAAATCTCAAGGAACGAGAATCGTGGATGCTTAGCCTATTAAATCAAAGTTTTGGGTTTTCAAGTCATCTATAGGATCTTGTAAATTCTTAGACTCTTTCAAGGTTTAGAATTCGCATTTTAAAGTTCCCTTGATAAACGACTTTCTAGGATCAGTTATAGGAACTTGCGAAAAGTTCTTGTTCTTAACCCGTAAGACTTAAGACTTTCACGTTATAAGTTCCCTATATAAAAGCCTAGAAAAACTTGACTTAAACACGTTAAGGATACTAGCTAGATTAAACTTAGATAAGTAAACTCGGGTTGAGTTAAAAGATTCACAACGTTTAAAAATTAAAACCACTTTATTAAAATTTATTCTAGCAAAGAAAGAAAGTAACTATAACAAAGGTAAAACTACTAGGCCAAAATAGATCAAAAATTTTGAAAAATGTCGAAAAATCAATTTTCTGGTTAAAATGAGGACAGATAGATGGAAAAGCCCACTTAACTTCGATAGAAGTCCCCCTACACTTAATATAAACATTGTCCTTAATGTTTAAGCATGTGGAAGTAAACTCCCCTACACTTAGGACATTGTGCACGTTGTTTAAATCTTTCTAAGGAAGAGACAACTAAAGTGATTCCTATTTTAATATTGAAAAAAGTATAAAATAGAGAATCAAAAGAGTTTAGGATAGAACCGGGAAGACGGGTACACGGAATCATGGGTCGTCAAAAGTCATCAAGAATGGATCTTTAAAAGCTCGAATCCCTGCAAATGATGAGAAAGAAAACAACAAACATATACTAGGGTCTCCCCTACAGTTATTATAAAAATAGATAAAAAGGATAGATACTCCGGGATGCCTCCCGAGAAGCGCTTGTTTTTGTTAACCGAGTCGTGAGCCTGACTCGACCTTGATTAGCATAGGAAGAATATTGAAACACATCCACCAGGATCAAATACATGGTTTTGTTCGCCTTAAGCAGTTGTTGAGCACGGTGGTAACAAGGGTGATGAGGTGCAAGCATATCTTCATTGTTTCCAAAAATCTTTCCTTTTATTTCATCAGATGGATACTGAGATGGCTTAAAAATTGCAATACCGGGATCGAACACGTTTTCTTTTAGGGGAAAATAACACTCAGGCTCAGTAGACCTTGAAAAGGATCCGCTCATAAATCGCACAATCTCATCCTCAGAAGGTGGATAGAGAGGTGTCAAGACATAGGTATTGCGGATATCGGTGTCGGCCGGCTTATTCTCCTTTGAAAAAGGTTTCTTCATATTCGAAGGAGGATAAAGAGCATCATCAAAGTCCAAAGGAGGAGAATCATTCTCATTGGGGAAGTAAGTATTAAGGAAACTGGCAAAATCTTCCTCAAATGAGTAATTGTCCAAAGTATCAAGAGTGTTTGGTGGAGGATCTTAATCAAAAGTAGGAGTAAGGTCATCATGAGAATAATCACTCGAGAGAGTATCAACATCATCAAAATCATCATAAGTTAGCATGTCTGGATACTCTAAAACAAAAGCAGCATAATCATCCCCATCAGAACTAGAATCTTTATCACAATCATCATAGATCGGTGGAGAATCATAAATTGGTGGAGGATCCACATTGGGTAGAAAATCATCTAAATCATCCACATCGTCTTGAAAAAGTGGATTATCATGGGAAGACTCGAAAAAGGATTATCATATACAACAAAGTCATCAAGATTAAAACTTTCCAAAGTAGAAGTAAGCTCTTCTTGAAGCACATTAATCATTTTCGCGGATTCTTTTCCATTTGTCTTACTTGTAATCTTCCCTATCTTAAAAACTTGAGCATCATTCACGACTCTTAAGATTAGCTCACCTTCGGCAACATCGACAAGAGCTTTTCCGGTTCTCAAAAATGGCCGTCCAAGTATTAACGGAATACGAGGGTCCATTTCATAATCAACAACAACAAAATCGACCGGAAAAGTGAAGGTACCAACTTTAATAAACACATCTTCGGCAACACCAATGGGGTAAGCGAGAGTGCGATTTGCTAGCTCAAGAGTCATCTTTGTCGGTGTAAGGTCGGGTAATGATAGCTTTTTCCAAACACTTAAAGGCATCAAATTTATACTTGCCCCGAGATCGGCTAAGGCAGTAAATTCTTCCTCTAAAAATGCAAGGCAACACGAAACGACCGGGATCTCCAAGTTTTTCCGGAAGTTCTTTAAGAATGACTGCAGAACAGTTTTCATTTAAGCGTGTGTTGACAAACTCAGCCATCGTTTCCTTCTTGTTAAGCAATTTCTTGAATGCTTTGACGAATTTCGGCATTTGGACAAGTGCTTCAACGAGGCTAATGTTGAAATTCATTTGAGAGATCATCTTTATAAAAGAAGTGACTTGAGCATCCTCTTTTGTGAGTAATTTGCACTTGTCTAACCGAGAAGGATAAGGGATATTGGATTTAGGTGGTGTAGGTGTAGCAGGTAAAGGTTGAGATGTAGAAGGTTTAGAGGTGGTAGGTGGGGTTGGTGGCGGGTTTTGTTTGGGTACATCTTCATTAATAGGTGGAGACGGTAATGGAGAACTAATACTGGGTGTGGTAGTAGGAGGGATAAATGGGGGTGGAGGAGGTGTAGATGGAGTAACGGGAGGAGGGATAGAAGGTCCTACTAGAGTTGCTCCACTTAGGGTAGTAATAGCACTCACATTCGCTCTAGGGTTTGTTTCGGTTTTAGAAGGAAGAGCACCTTGGGGGCGAAGAGTTTGTAATATTTGAACAAATTTCCTATCCGTGGACTCTTGAATTTGTCTAGTAGATTCTTGCATTGCTTGCATGATTTTCTCATGTTCACTCAATTTTTGCAAAACCAAGTCCATTGGCGGATGAGGTAAATTAAACCCTTGTTGTTGAAAACCTTGGTTTTTGTATTGGTTATAAGGTGGAAAACCTTGAGGAATGAAACCTTGGTTTGGAAAGTGTAACACCCCCAAATTTATACAACTCAATACAGCGGAAGACTCGTTGGTGTTACGGGATAGCACATTACTCACATCATAGACAACGCATAAAAATCGCGTCGTTTCATAATAAAAACATTTCCATTCATAAATATCAAAGTTACATAGGTCCCAAGTCATTGTATTTCATACAGGTTTTACAAGGCATTCGAATGGAAATTAATATTTAAGTGCGGGCCATGAATTCTTGTTGTCTTCCCGAGAATTACCTTCAAGTACCTGAGATAAAACATGTTAAAAGAAAAGGTCAGCGATAACGCCGAGTGAATACATAGAGTTTAATAAACCATTAATATAACATCGGTATAAAATTATTACCGAAAATCATTTTGTACAAATCATTTTAATAGACCATAAAATAGCCAAAGTCATTTTATACAAATCCTTATCGAAAATCATAATAAAGGCATTTGCCTTAAAAATCATTATACGAGCCAATGTCGTAAAAACATCATACAATTCGTTTTATAACGTTGTATAGATTAAATAAAAACCGTTATATGAATATGGTTATATGAAACCAAAACACGAACATAATATCAATAGTATGACCCCGTATTGCTAGTCAGGCAATACATCGTAATTCGGTGCGTATAGTAGTATTTCGTTAACTGGATTATTATAAGTTGCATGACATTGTTACCTTACTAAACCAAACAACGGGTAGCTAACCCGATACTCAATTTGCCCATCTAAATTAGCGTGTCGTCGCAAAGGTCACGCTATGGAAATCTTCTCATACATAAATTCGCTTACCAATCAATGTGGCACGACGGGGATCAACCGTCAAGGCGCGAACTGGGGTGATCGTCCCCAAATAGTACTATTATATGCATAAGCGTCTACCAAATCCCGGTAGTTCACAATTCATGCTAATGGGACTGTTAGTGACATAACCTAACTTTAATAATCCATTTAATTTCATCTATCGGGTCATTTAATCATTTATCGGGTCATACAATCGGGTCATACAATCATTCGGGTCCAAATCAATACACAAACAATCGGGACAAATGGTGTCCTATTTTATAAAAACTAACATGTTATCTCCCTCGCGGGTTTATAAAACATTTCATAAAAACATTTAAAAGAGTGCGAGGCTATGAACTCACGTTGATGTAGGAAGGCGGGTTATCGGCAATTCGGACGTACGATACGTGCTTCAATCACGGAAACCTAGACAAATAATATTAGTCTTAGACTCATGTCCAATGACTTTATAAATAACAATTATGTATACATATGATGATTTTTTATATATATGATGATCAAGTGGGTTTACATATTCTCGTTTACTCATTTTAGTGTTATGTGTCGATGCTACTTCAAGACGTAAATCCAAATTTCTTCCCAAAAATAAGTGAGTTCATAATATAACATTAGAATAATATTTTTAATTAAATATTGAGAATAAAAATATCAACCATAATTTGACGGATTGTCACTGCATTTACCCCTAAACAGGATCTTTGTCCTCAAAGATCATCTTACTACTCGCTTCTTATAGAGTTAAAGCCATGTGGGTATTTCCTCCACATTCGGTCTTTGCTCACAAGTGTAATTCATTACAATACGCGAGTTTCATCAAACATAACTACTGGAATAAGATCAGGCTTAATGTTGACTTACTTTCTCTATCCATGATGTTCACGGGTTTTTGATGAATGCAACTTTTCGCCGATCTAAGCTTTACTAAGAAACAATCAGATTCTCACTTGATAGACATTTTATCAAGTTCGATTTACGAAACATAATTCACGCAGCTCTTGAAGTCCTAGGGTAGATCCAGCTTATATGCCTTTCAATCCCAACTTTTACATCATCTCAATGGTCCCATACAACGAGGACTTATATCCCATGATCTTTCAGATCATTAACTCATTTTTCCAAGGTTAGACATTTTTGGCATAACTTCGCTACTCATCTGGCACTTCAAGATCTACATTTCATATTCACATAATCTCCTACCCACTACCGGCAATCAATAATCATATCCTAATTTCCACAATCAATTCAGGTCTCGCGGGTCGAGTATTTTGTAAGGTTAGTTTCGCCATCTTAGGAAACCTTAAACCTAAAATACATGTCCAACTCACAGTGGGTGTATGTCGGGTGTCTTCATCTCAACTCCTGCTTACAGATGATCTATTATATAAATCTTAACAAGATTTGATCTCGATCCTAACACGATGATTATCAATGATAATCTCTCCAAAGGAAAACGATTATACGGTTCATTACCAAAGGTCAATCATTCAAACATAAAACAAGACTTCTAGTGTTTTGTATTGTTACTTTACCTCGTCCCTTCAATTTGGGGTGGTAAACAGTACTCTCATCAAGGTTCGTTCCCAATGACTTCTGAGCAAATCTCTAGAAATTCGATGCGAAGCGAGGATCTTGATAAAGATGTTCGATACAGGCACACTATGTTTACATAACTCCTTTAAATACAAAAGAGTCAATTTCTTCATCAAGAATTTATCATTAACGAGAATGATATTAACAGATTTAGTCAGTCTGTCGACGATAACCCAAATCGAATCAAATTCAGATGATGACCTTTGCAATAGTTAGACGTTTACTAATGTATGAGGCGGTGTATGCCTTCATAATTTGCCATCAGTACAACTTCTTCTGATAATGATACATTAAATCAGAAATGAAAGGAATAGAATACTTATACTTACAAGATTTCAATATAACTACATCTCAAAATCTCCATATTTAGACAGTCATAAGTGGCCTTTAAAACATTTAACGCCATAGGCTTCTCAAATCTAATGGTTCACATTAGCCGCGAACCCCTTTTTATTATCTATATTATCCTTCTTACAAGCATTGTTTATTTTTATATTGTTCGGCAATTTTATTTTGTACCATCATTACTAAGGAACACATCCTAACTGGTTCTTTATCTTTTCTACATATTGCGTCAGTATCTACATTCACTTTCTCCTGCTGAAATATATATAACATGACCGTATTAGTTCAAAATTTCTTTCTTCATATCTTCTATGTTTTAGTTTCGTCTCAACTATTATTTTTATCTGTTTTACTGAATCCGACGTCTAAAGCGTCGATAATTATTACAATTAATTAAATAATAATTATTAAATTTTTATGAAACGTAAACGTAAAAATTTTAAATTTCTTAGTTCGACCAATTATATAAAATGTTCAAAATAAATTTGAATTTAATTAACAAGATTTTTGTTGATTTATCGAAAATAATTAGTAAGATCCGTAAATGTTCGAAAAACCTTCGTTTATAATTCGGTCAAAATTTTTCTTAGTTGAAAAGCAAAAATAGTCGTTTTAAATTTCAAGTCATGGTTTAAATGGGTTTCCTCAATCCTTCTTAGGTTGTCTTAAGGTATGCAAAAACATTTACCCCTAAACAGGAGTTTAGTTAAATGTTCTGGGTATAAGGAAATAATCCCTCAAAAGTTCTTTTCGACAAAACATTTGTCAAAACACGTTTTCACTTTCTTTTTGGTAAAACCCCAAAGTCTTAAAAGGGCTCTAAATTTGAATAGTCAATATAGATTCCATTATCTTATTAATCACATGGTCTAATAATGTAAAAGATTAAGTCTTAAATCACATGTTAATTATTCAAGGTACAGGTTTTAATTATTCGGCCAATTTAGGGCAATCTATAAATAATTACTAACTACTTCTTATACTTATAAACAAACAAATAGTCCTTAATGATCACAAGCATGACTTTATTAAATTACAGCCTACACACGTGATTCAGCAAATTTATGAATGCTACATGCGCATTGGTCAATCCAATCGACATCACGTGAAACTCATAATGTTCATTACAAGTTCCGAATATAGTGATTGGAATAGATAATCTTTTTCGTGGAAGCGAAGTTGATAATAACCATGTCGTGGATCAAATCTTTAAAACATACACTAGAACCTTGTAAATGATCGAACAAATCTTCCATTTCGAGTTATGGATATCGTTTTCGATTGTCAATTTACTCAGTTCACAGTAATCTATAAATATAAGGAATGATAACACCATAGCTCTTCATAATGACGAGCTTGGTAGAATAAAAGCTTTCTCTGACAACTCTCTCAGTTGTACGGTAATTCTTTTAATTCAGATGGTGCTGTCGTACAGTGCACACGCCATAGGTGCAGCACCGTGAATATAATCAAATACCAAATTCAAATTGCCTTAATGGCGAAAGTCTAGGTAATTTACCAATCAAATACTTTCTAAAGTTTCAGATAACAGAAACATCTTTTAATAAATTCATATTAGGTTCTTCTAGATTACAATATCTATAACTAGTTCACAACCATTCATAGTATAATTTCAAGTCTAAATGCAGGATGTGGACATCCATCAAGAATTATTTAGATCACTTTTGATAATCAACATCTTATCATTTAGGGGAATTCTACTCGAGTTCCCATCAATTAAGACAATGTCGTCATGTCATATTCAATCAATCCATTCTACTGGCATTATCAACTTTTCAGTTTTATTGCCGTCGATAAGATGTGATCTTCTCAAAAGACTAATAATAACTCATAATCCTTCACAAATTCAAGGATATCTGGATACATAACTAACCTTAAAAGAGTAAGGTCAACACATAATTTACGCGAGAGAATTTCAAATCAGATACAGACGAAAACATTTAATGAATATGAATAAATCCCATGTTTTCATAATTTGAGTACGCATTCGAAAGCTCCTCGGATCGTTACCCAGGTCATTCAAATGAAATCAAATCATAAGAAATGATAAGAACGTCAATACATCCAGTCGGGTATCAACACTCGGTAATCAGATATTTTTCCTAAGAATCTCACTACGGGAGAATTTGACAAGAAAGAATTGTCAATTGTCAAATAAGACAATTTCCACAGATGAGTAAATTCGACTCAGAAGAATAGATGCTACAGGCACATATGTAGGTGTCCCTAACACTATGTCCTTATTTTTCACTTCTTGCAGATCTCGTAAATTTAATCTTTTACAATCTTCAAAGAAAATGTAGTGTTTATTCATTAGTTTTATGGTGACTACTAATCAGTCTTGCATGGTTCATTCCAAATTGTATGTAGGCGCGCAACTATATACAATTTCAGGATTAACGATGCAATACTCAGTTCGTCAAAATTTTATCATCATGTTTATAATAAAAACATTTTCATGCTCAATTCTTAAATAAGAATTAAAATAAATTTACAAAGATTTTCTTTGTTATGAATATAATTAAGTTTTCCAAGGTGTTTTATAAACAACTTCATTTTGATAACAATCACTTATAAATCTCACTTTGAATAATCCTTATAGTGATGAAAATTCAATTTTCTCAAAGGATACTATTTTATCTTTTAAAAACAATCAGCGATCTGCAAAAGAGTGATGAAGAGCTGTTCACCAAGAACTAACTACAATATAATAGAAAATGAGCCTTAGCCAAATAATCATGAGGTTCATGATCTCGATGGCACTCAAAAAGAATAATTCACAACGTAACTCAAATCGAGATGAGTACTTGTTCAATGGTTGCATCACTAATGCGAACATTAGGAACACGCAAGAAAAGATAGATAACATCGATACATGTAGAATTTAGCAATCAAAGGTAGTCTTTTCATTAATCACAAACAAGTCAAATTGTACCGTAACACATTACGTGTCACTATGTCATACAATTTACGAAACTCATCCTACCAACTGATATCTCAGTTAAGTTAGGGATTTTTAAAAGATACCACAGTGAATACTAATCTACAAGAGTTATGGGGGTTCCACCTGTCCTGGAAGATCCATCGGTCCCATTTCAGAAGAAGATTTCTTCAATTTATTTCTTGGACACTGAGCACCCTCATCATTGGACAATGGTCTAGGAACAACCCTTAACACGAACCAACAATGATTCTAAACCTTATAATTCAATCACAGGACTTAACGACTTCCTCTTAATAATTTCATATTCCGTACGGGTTAAATTTTTACTTCATTCAAGTTTCATTCAAATCATACTCAATTCGATATCCTACCTCATTTTCCAATACTTTCAACCTTATTCATAAACCTTAAAAGGGCAATAAAAGCTCGATATGATCAACACTTAATTTCCAATCCTATAGCTCTTACAACAATAGTTATCAAATGAGTCACTAGTAGGAAATGACTTGATCATTCAACTAGACTTCTCGGAAAGGTACTAGTGGCATGAGGCTTTTGGGTAATGGTTCCAATGACAGCCTCAAGTGCAACATTCACCCTTTCGATTTCAATTTAGATCTAGGATAGCTAGAAATCCTACGAGGATAGCTTCGATTAATTTACTAGGGGATTTAGGGTTCCTTGTGACAATCTACGTCGTATAAATACCTCGTATAAATATCAAAATAATCATCAAACAATCATGTAATAAAATTACATCATATATATATATATATAATCCAAGTTATATATATATATTAAAATAACACTTCTCAGTCTGGCCTTGTCAGTAACTAGGGAATTCTTCGGCACCGTTATAGTCAAAAGATTTTTAGACATTTTGAGAAAAATGTTCATATTTAAAAGATTTTGAAATGTTTTATTCAAAACCTTGGTTTTAAAAATCTTTCGTTCTCTATAACGAGAGCTCTGGTACCAAACTGTAACACCCCCAAATTTATACAACTCAATACAGCGGAAGACTCGTTGGTGTTACGGGATAGCACATTACTTACATCATAGACAACGCATAAAAATCGCGCCGTTTCATAATAAAAGCATTTCCATTCATAAATATCAAAGTTACATAGGTCCCAAGTCATTGTATTTCATACAGGTTTTACAAAGCATTCGAAAAATTAATTTAAGTGCGGGCCATGAATTCTTGTTGTCTTCCCGAGAATTACCTTCAAGTACCTAAGATAAAACATGTTAAAAGAAAAGGTCAGCGATAACGCCGAGTGAATTCACAGAGTTTAATAAACCATTAATATAACATCGGTATAAAATTATTACCGAAAATCATTTTGTACAAATCATTTTAATAGGCCATAAAATAGCCAAAGTCATTTTATACAAATCCTTATTGAAAATCATAATAAAGGCATTTGCCTTAAAAATCATTATACGAGCCAATGTCGTAAAAACATCATACAATACGTTTTATAACGTTGTATAGATTAAATAAAAACCGTTATATGAATATGGTTATATAAAACCAAAACACGAACATAATATCAATAGTATGACCCCGTATTGCTAGTCAGGCAATACATCGTAATTCGGTGCGTATAGTAGTATTTCGTTAACTGGATTATTATAAGCCGCATGACATTGTTACCTTACTAAACCAAAAAACGGGTAGCTAACCCGATACTAAATTTGCCCATCTAAATTAGCGTGTCGTCACAAAGGTCACGCTATGGAAATCTTCTCATACATAAATTCGCTTACCAATCAATGTGGCACGACGGGGATCAACCGTCAAGGCGCGAACTGGGGTGATCGTCCCCAAATAGTACTATTATATGCATAAGCATCTACCAAATCCCGGTAGTTCACAATTCATGCTAATGGGACTTTTAGTGACATAACCTAACTTTAATAATCCATTTAATTTTATCTATCGGGTCATTTAATCATTTATCGGGTCATACAATCGGGTCATACAATCATTCGGGTCCAAATCAATACACAAACAATCGGGACAAATGCTGTCCTATTTTATAAAAACTAACATGTTATCTCCCTCGCGGGTTTATAAAACATTTCATAAAAACATTTAAAAGAGTGCGAGGCTATGAACTCACGTTGATGTAGGAAGGCGGGTTATCGGCAATTCGGACGTACGATACGTGCTTCAATCACGGAAACCTAGACAAATAATATTAGTCTTAGACTCATGTCCAATGACTTTATAAATAACAATTATGTATACATATGATGATTTTTTATATATATGATGATCAAGTGGGTTTACATATTCTCGTTTACTCATTTTAGTGTTATGTGTCGATAACTTTTATACTAGTTTACTAGTTTTACCTATTTACATATTTTAAGTCCAATAAACTTATTATAAGTTCTTTAACTTTTATTAATCCATTTCATACTTGTATTATCAGTATTTGTACTTTACATGTTGGGCCCAAATGGGTTAAGCCCAATAAATAAGTTTATAAGTGTTTTAGTCCATTTTGTTGTATTATTAGTCCAATAATGTTAACTTAGTCCGTTAATGTCCGTATGTTATATAGTTCGGGTTTTATTGGTTTTTACTTGTTATATATGTTTATATATCAGTATATGAGTTTTATAAAGTTCACATTAGACGAGTCCAACCGTCTAAGTTTTATTTAGCAAAAACGTTAATTTTACGATAATAGCCCAAAAAGTCGTAAAAATAATGTTTATAATTTTATAACTTATAAAACTTATTAAACTACTATTTTTATAAAATGTCCACTTATTTATCATTGTAAATATTCATATAAATGTATTATATGAGTTAGTGGGTTTTAAATTTACATTTTATACTATTTTTATTTGAGTGCTTATATAATACTATTATACTTTAATTTCCAAAATCTGATTTTTATTTTCATGTTCACCAAAACTGCCATATCTAGAGTTCTATATGGAGATAGAAACTCAAAATTTTATGACATAAACTACATGATATGTTCTCCATTTAACTCTGTTATAGCTACTGTTAAATCAGCCTCTAAGTATTTTCTAAAAATCGTCCAAAACAGTGAACTCAGATTTGTACTTTAAACTTGTTTTGATCATATCTCACTCATTACAATGATTTCATTGCATGGCAAACTCTCACATGTGTACAAGACATATTACTTACTGTATATTGCTTCTACTTTTCCATTTTATCAGTCTAACATGTGGTTCTTTACTATTTTATACAGCCAACAATCTAAACAAGATTTTAGCCTTGTTTCTTATAGTTTTTCATCTTTTTAAGCATGTTTATCAACACCAAATCCCCACACAATATTTTTAATCATCATTCATCATCATATACATATACAAAAGTAAAAGAAATACAATATTACATAATCAAAAATAACAAGAGGATGAGGAGGACAATCTTTTATACCACCAAGTTGATGTAGGTTGTGATTTGGACATGGATTTTGATGGAGAAACTTGTGGATAACCAAGACCATCTTCAATGCCACCATTCTTCATGAACTCCTTGTGGAAAATCAGCCCTAATACTCCATAGAAACTCCTCCTTGAATGTTAAATCTTGCACCAATCTTCATCTCTTTGAATGGAGATTAACATATGTTAATTATAACATATGTTTGTGGTTAAAATTGATCAAGTGATGGTGGTTTGAGGTGTAAATGTAACGGCAATGGTGGAGTGGGATGAGAGGATTTGTGAGATTTGCATGGATGGAAATGAGGTGCTAGTTTGATAACTAGTGGTTTTGTTGTGTTGTTAGCTTATTTTATAAGCTTAGGACAAGTGTAAGACTTGTTTAGTAAAATTTGACACCTAAGGTGTTGGTGGAGCTCATTCTAGCCGTCCATATAGTGGGGTGGGCAAGTGTAAAACTTGTCCCATCCCACTAATTTACGGGTACTCCTCGATTCTAGTTTCCTCGATTTGCGTGCCCTCGGGTCGTTTTACGAAAAACGTTTTTATAAATTATGAATCAACGGCACAAAACGAATTTAATAAAAATTGTTTCATCAAAAACGGAGTTCGAAAACGTAAATACGTAATCCTAAGGTTTCCGGTTTAGTCGTAAAGGACGTTAAATTAAAATCGTAAGTCCTAATCTCTTCTCGTAAATTTGTGAGTTTATGAACCAACACAAATTTAAAATCTCAAAATAATATTCACGGACAAATTTATTTTCTGAAATGTCAGACTGTCACCAAAGACGGTGTATGTAAACGTAAGCACGTAACGTAGAATCCTCCGGTTTAGACGTAGTCGATGCTACTTCAAGACGTAAATCCAAATTTCTTCCCAAAAATAAGTGAGTTCATAATATAACATTAGAATAATATTTTTAATTAAATATTGAGAATAAAAATATCAACCATAATTTGACGGATTGTCACTGCATTTACCCCTAAACAGGATCTTTGTCCTCAAAGATCATCTTACTACTCGCTTCTTATAGAGTTAAAGCCATGTGGGTATTTCCTCCACATTCGGTCTTTGCTCACAAGTGTAATTCATTACAATACGCGAGTTTCATCAAACATAACTACTGGAATAAGATCAGGCTTAATGTTGACTTACTTTCTCTATCTATGATGTTCACGGGTTTTTGATGAATGCAACTTTTCGCCGATCTAAGCTTTACTAAGAAACAATCAGATTCTCACTTGATAGACATTTTATCAAGTTCGATTTACGAAACATTATTCACGCAGCTCTTGAAGTCCTAGGGTAGATCCAGCTTATATGCCTTTCAATCCCAACTTTTACATCATCTCAATGGTCCCATGCAACGAGGACTTATATCCCATGATCTATCAGATCATTAACTCATTTTTCCAAGGTTAGACATTTTTGGCATAACTTCGCTACCCATCTGGCACTTCAAGATCTACATTTCATATTCACATAATCTCCTACCCACTACCGGCAGTCAATAATCAAATCCTAATTTCCACAATCAATTCAGGTCTCGCGGGTCGAGTATTTTGTAAGGTTAGTTTCGCCATCTTAGGAAACCTTAAACCTAAAATACATGTCCAACTCACAGTGGGTGTATGTCGGGTGTCTTCATCTCAACTCCTGCTTACAGATGATCTATTATATAAATCTTAACAAGATTTGATCTCGATCCTAACACGATGATTATCAATGATAATCTCTCCAAAGGAAAACGATTATACGGTTCATTACCAAAGGTCAATCATTCAAACATAAAACAAGACTTCTAGTGTTTTGTATTGTTACTTTACCTCGTCCCTTCAATTTGGGGTGGTAAACAGTACTCTCATCAAGGTTCGTTCCCAATGACTTCTGAGCAAATCTCTAGAAATTCGATGCGAAGCGAGGATCTTGATAAAGATGTTCGATACAGGCACACTATGTTTACATAACTCCTTTAAATACAAAAGAGTCAATTTCTTCATCAAGAATTTATCATTAACGAGAATGATATTAGCAGATTTAGTCAGTCTGTCAACGATAACCCAAATCGAATAAAATTCAGATGATGACCTTTGCAATAGTTAGACGTTTACTAATGTATGAGGCGGTGTATGCCTTCATAATTTGCCATCAGTACAACTTCTTCTGATAATGATACATTAAATCAGAAATGAAAGGAATAGAATACTTATACTTACAAGATTTCAATATAACTACATCTCAAAATCTCCATATTTAGACAGTCATAAGTGGCCTTTAAAACATTTAACGCCATAGGCTTCTCAAATCTAATGGTTCACATTAGCCGCGAACCCCTTTTTATTATCTATATTATCCTTCTTACAAGCATTGTTTATTTTTATATTGTTCGGCAATTTTATTTTGTACCATCATTACTAAGGAACACATCCTAACTGGTTCTTTATCTTTTCTACATATTGCGTCAGTATCTACATTCACTTTCTCCTGCTGAAATATATATAACATGACCGTATTAATTCAAAATTTCTTTCTTCATATCTTCTATGTTTTAGTTTCGTCTCAACTATTATTTTTATCTGTTTTACTGAATCCGACGTCTAAAGCGTCGATAATTATTACATTTAATTAAATAATAATTATTAAATTTTTATGAAACGTAAACGTAAAAATTTTAAATTTCTTAGTTCGACCAATTATATAAAATGTTCAAAATAAATTTGAATTTAATTAACAAGATTTTTGTTGATTTATCGAAAATAATTAGTAAGATCCGTAAATGTTCGAAAAACCTTCGTTTATAATTCGGTCAAAATTTTTCTTAGTTGAAAAGCAAAAATAGTCGTTTTAAATTTCAAGTCATGGTTTAAATGGGTTTCCTCAATCCTTCTTAGGTTGTCTTAAGGTATGCAAAAACATTTACCCCTAAACAGGAGTTTAGTTAAATGTTCTGGGTATAAGGAAATAATCCCTCAAAAGTTCTTTTCGACAAAACATTTGTCAAAACACGTTTTCACTTTCTTTTTGGTAAAACCCCAAAGTCTTAAAAGGGCTCTAAATTTGAATAGTCAATATAGATTCTATTATCTTATTAATCACATGGTCTAATAATGTAAAAGATTAAGTCTTAAATCACATGTTAATTATTCAAGGTACAGGTTTTAATTGTTCGGCCAATTTAGGGCAATCTATAAATAATTACTAACTACTTCTTATACTTATAAACAAACAAATAGTCCTTAATGATCACAAGCATGACTTTATTAAATTACAGCCTACACACGTGATTCAGCAAATTTATGAATGCTACATGTGCATTGGTCAATCCAATTGACATCACGTGAAACTCATAATGTTCATTACAAGTTCCGAATATAGTGATTGGAATAGATAATCTTTTTCGTGGAAGCGAAGTTGATAATAACCATGCCGTGGATCAAATCTTTAAAACATACACTAGAACCTTGTAAATGATCGAACAAATCTTCCATTTCGAGTTATGGATATCGTTTTCGATTGTCAATTTACTCAGTTCACAGTAATCTATAAATATAAGGAATGATAACACCATAGCTCTTCATAATGACGAGCTTGGTAGAATAAAAGCTTTCTCCGACAACTCTCTCAGTTGTACGGTAATTCTTTTAATTCAGATGGTGCTGTCGTACAGTGCACACGCCACAGGTGCAGCACCGAGAATATAATCAAATACCAAATTCAAATTGCCTTAATGGCGAAAGTCTAGGTAATTTACCAATCAAATACTTTCTAAAGTTTCAGATAACAGAAACATCTTTTAATAAATTCATATTAGGTTCTTCTAGATTACAATATCTATTACTAGTTCACAACCATTCATAGTATAATTTCAAGTCTAAATGCAGGATGTGGACATCCATCAAGAATTATTTAGATCACTTTTGATAATCAACATCTTATCATTTAGGGGAATTCTACTCGAGTTCCCATCAATTAAGACAATGTCGTCATGTCATATTCAATCAATCCATTCTACTGGCATTATCAACTTTTCAGTTTTATTGCCGTCGATAAGATGTGATCTTCTCAAAAGACTAATAATAACTCATAATCCTTCACAAATTCAAGGATATCTGGATACATAACTAACCTTAAAAGAGTAAGGTCAACACATAATTTACGCGAGAGAATTTCAAATCAGATACAGACGAAAACATTTAATGAATATGAATAAATCCCATGTTTTCATAATTTGAGTACGCATTCGAAAGCTCCTCGGATCGTTACCCAGGTCATTCAAATGAAATCAAATCATAAGAAATGATAAGAACGTCAATACATCCAGTCGGGTATCAACACTCGGTAATCAGATATTTTTCCTAAGAATCTCACTACGGGAGAATTTGACAAGAAAGAATTGTCAATTGTCAAATAAGACAATTTCCACAGATGAGTAAATTCGACTCAGAAGAATAGATGCTACAGGCACATATGTAGGTGTCCCTAACACTATGTCCTTATTTTTCACTTCTTGCAGATCTCGTAAATTTAATCTTTTACAATCTTCAAAGAAAATGTAGTGTTTATTCATTAGTTTTATGGTGACTACTAACCAGTCTTGCATGGTTCATTCCAAATTGTATGTAGGCGCGCAACTATATACAATTTCAGGATTAACGATGCAATACTCAGTTCGTCAAAATTTTATCATCATGTTTATAATAAAAACATTTTCATGCTCAATTCTTAAATAAGAATTAAAATAAATTTACAAAGATTTTCTTTGTTATGAATACAATTAAGTTTTCCAAGGTGTTTTATAAACAACTTCATTTTGATAACATTCACTTATAAATCTCACTTTGAATAATCCTTATAGTGATGAAAATTCAATTTTCTCAAAGGATACTATTTTATCTTTTAAAAACAATCAGCGATCTGCAAAAGAGTGATGAAGAGCTGTTCACCAAGAACTAACTACAATATAATAGAAAATGAGCCTTAGCCAAATAATCATGAGGTTCATGATCTCGATGGCACTCAAAAAGAATAATTCACAACGTAACTTAAATCGAGATGAGTACTTGTTCAATGGTTGCATCACTAATGCGAACATTAGGAACAAGCAAGAAAAGATAGATAACATCGATACATGTAGAATTTAGCAATCAAAGGTAGTCTTTTCATTAATCACAAACAAGTCAAATTGTACCGTAACACATTACGTGTCACTATGTCATACAATTTACGAAACTCATCCTACCAACTGATATCTCAGTTAAGTTAGGGATTTTTAAAAGATACCATGGTGAATACTAATCTACAAGAGTTATGGGGGTTCCACCTGTCCTGGAAGATCCATCGGTCCTATTTCAGAAGAATATTTCTTCAATTTATTTCTTGGACACTGAGCACCCTCATCATTGGACAATGGTCTAGGAAAAACCCTTAACACGAACCAACAATGATTCTAAACCTTATAATTCAATCACAGGACTTAACGACTTCCTCTTAATAATTTCATATTCCGTACGGGTTAAATTTTTACTTCATTCAAGTTTCATTCAAATCATACTCAATTCGATATCCTACCTCATTTTCCAATACTTTCAACCTTATTCATAAACCTTAAAAGGGCAATAAAAGCTCGATATGATCAACACTTAATTTCCAATCCTATAGCTCTTACAACAGTAGTTATCAAATGAGTCACTAGTATGAAATGCCTTGATCATTCAACTAGACTTCTCGGAAAGGTACTAGTGGCATGAGGCTTTTGGGTAATGGTTCCAATGACAGCATCAAGTGCAACATTCACCCTTTCGATTTCAATTTAGATCTAGGATAGCTAGAATTCCTACGAGGATAGCTTCGATTAATTTACTAGGGGATTTAGGGTTCCTTGTGACAATCTACGTCGTATAAATACCTCGTATAAATATCAAAATAATCATCAAACAATCATGTAATAAAATTACATCATATATATATATATATATATATATAATCCAAGTTATATATATATTAAAATAACACTTCTCAGTCTGGCCTTGTCAGTAACTAGGTAATTCTTCGGCACCGTAATAGTCAAAAGATTTTTAGATATTTTGAGAAAAATGTTCATAGTTAAAAGATTTTGAAATGTTTTATTCAAAACCTTGGTTTTAAAAATCTTTCGTTCTCTATAACGAGAGCTCTGGTACCAAACTGTAACACCCCCAAATTTATACAACTCAATACAGCGGAAGACTCGTTGGTGTTACGGGATAGCACATTACTTACATCATAGACAACGCATAAAAATCGCGTCGTTTCATAATAAAAGCATTTCCATTCATAAATATCAAAGTTACATAGGTCCCAAGTCATTGTATTTCATACAGGTTTTACAAAGCATTCGAAAAATTAATATTTAAGTGCGGGCCATGAATTCTTGTTGTCTTCCCGAGAATTACCTTCAAGTACCTAAGATAAAACATGTTAAAAGAAAAGGTCAGCGATAACGCCGAGTGAATTCACAGAGTTTAATAAACCATTAATATAACATCGGTATAAAATTATTACCGAAAATTATTTTGTACAAATCATTTTAATAGGCCATAAAATAGCCAAAGTCATTTTATACAAATCCTTATTGAAAATCATAATAAAGGCATTTGCCTTAAAAATCATTATACGAGCCAATGTCGTAAAAACATCATACAATACGTTTTATAACGTTGTATAGATTAAATAAAAACCGTTATATGAATATGGTTATATAAAACCAAAACACGAACATAATATCAATAGTATGACCTCGTATTGCTAGTCAGGCAATACATCGTAATTCGGTGCGTATAGTAGTATTTCGTTAACTGGATTATTATAAGCCGCATGACATTGTTACCTTACTAAACCAAACAACGGGTAGCTAACCCGATACTAAATTTGCCCATCTAAATTAGCGTGTCGTCACAAAGGTCACGCTATGGAAATCTTCTCATACATAAATTCGCTTACCAATCAATGTGGCACGACGGGGATCAACCGTCAAGGCGCGAACTGGGGTGATCGTCCCCAAATAGTACTATTATATGCATAAGCGTCTACCAAATCCCGGTAGTTCACAATTCATGCTAATGGGACTTTTAGTGACATAACCTAACTTTAATAATCCATTTAATTTTATCTATCGGGTCATTTAATCATTTATCGGGTCATACAATCGGGTCATACAATCATTCGGGTCCAAATCAATACACAAACAATCGGGACCAATGGTGTCCTATTTTATAAAAACTAACATGTTATCTCCCTCGCGGGTTTATAAAACATTTCATAAAAACATTTAAAAGAGTGCGAGGCTATGAACTCACGTTGATGTAGGAAGGCGGGTTATCGGCAATTCGGACGTACGATACGTGCTTCAATCACGGAAACCTAGACAAATAATATTAGTCTTAGACTCATGTCCAATGACTTTATAAATAACAATTATGTATACATATGATGATTTTTTATATATATGATGATCAAGTGGGTTTACATATTCTCGTTTACTCATTTTAGTGTTATGTGTCGATAACTTTTATACTAGTTTACTAGTTTTACCTATTTACATATTTTAAGTCCAATAAACTTATTATAAGTTCTTTAACTTTTATTAATCCATTTCATACTTGTATTATCAGTATTTGTACTTTACATGTTGGGCCCAAATGGGTTAAGCCCAATAAATAAGTTTATAAGTGTTTTAGTCCATTTTGTTGTATTATTAGTCCAATAATGTTAACTTAGTCCGTTAATGTCCGTATGTTATATAGTTCGGGTTTTATTGGTTTTTACTTGTTATATATGTTTATATATCAGTATATGAGTTTTATAAAGTTCACATTAGACGAGTCCAACCGTCTAAGTTTTATTTAGCAAAAACGTTAATTTTACGATAATAGCCCAAAAAGTCGTAAAAATCATGTTTATAATTTTATAACTTATAAAACTTATTAAACTACTATTTTTATAAAATGTCCACTTATTTATCATTGTAAATATTCATATAAATGTATTATATGAGTTAGTGGGTTTTAAATTTACATTTTATACTATTTTTATTTGAGTGCTTATATAATACTATTATACTTTAATTTCCAAAATCTGATTTTTATTTTCATGTTCACCAAAACTGCCATATCTGGAGTTCTATATGGAGATAGAAACTCAAAATTTTATGACATAAACTACATGATATGTGCTCCATTTAACTCTGTTATAGCTACTGTTGAATCAGCCTCTAAGTATTTTCTAAAAATCGTCCAAAACAGTGAACTCAGATTTGTACTTTAAACTTGTTTTGATCATATCTCACTCATTACAATGATTTCATTGCATGGCCAACTCTCACATGTGTACAAGACATATTACTTACTGTATATTGCTTCTACTTTGCCATTTTATCAGTCTAACATGTGGTTCTTTACTGTTTTATACAGCCAACAATCTAAACAAGATTTTAGCCTTGTTTCTTATAGTTTTTCATCTTTTTAAGCATGTTTATCAACACCAAATCCCCACACAATATTTTTAATCATCATTCATCATCATATACATATACAAAAGTAAAAGAAATACAAGATTACATAATCAAAAATAACAAGAGGATGAGGAGGACAATCTTTTATACCACCAAGTTGATGTAGGTTGTGATTTGGACATGGATTTTGATGGAGAAACTTGTGGATAACCAAGACCATCTTCAAGGCCACCATTCTTCATGAACTCCTTGTGGAAAATCAGCCCTAATACTCCATAGAAACTCCTCTTTGAATTTTAAATCTTGCACCAATCTTCATCTCTTTGAATGGAGATTAACATATGTTAATTATAACATATGTTTGTGGTTAAAATTGATCAAGTGATGGTGGTTTGAGGTGTAAGTGTAACGGCAATGGTGGAGTGGGATGAGAGGATTTGTGAGATTTGCATGGATGGAAATGAGGTGCTAGTTTGATAACTAGTGGTTTTGTTGTGTTGTTAGCTTATTTTATAAGCTTAGGACAAGTGTAAGACTTGTTTAGTAAAATTTGACACCTAAGGTGTTGGTGGAGCTCATTCTAGCCGTCCATATAGTGGGGTGGGCAAGTGTAAAACTTGTCCCATCCCACTAATTTACGGGTAGACATTTTATCAAGTTCGATTTACGAAACATAATTCACGCAGCTCTTGAAGTCCTAGGGTAGATCCAGCTTATATGCCTTTCAATCCCAACTTTTACATCATCTCAATGGTCCCATACAACGAGGACTTATATCCCATGATCTTTCAGATCATTAACTCATTTTTCCAAGGTTAGACATTTTTGGCATAACTTCGCTACCCATCTGGCACTTCAAGATCTACATTTCATATTCACATAATCTCCTACCCACTACCGGCAGTCAATAATCAGATCCTAATTTCCACAATCAATTCAGGTCTCGCGGGTCGAGTATTTTGTAAGGTTAGTTTCGCCATCTTAGGAAACCTTAAACCTAAAATACATGTCCAACTCACAGTGGGTGTATGTCGGGTGTCTTCATCTCAACTCCTGCTTACAGATGATCTATTATATAAATCTTAACAAGATTTGATCTCGATCCTAACACGATGATTATCAATGATAATCTCTCCAAAGGAAAACGATTATACGGTTCATTACCAAAGGTCAATCATTCAAACATAAAACAAGACTTCTAGTGTTTTGTATTGTTAGTTTACCTCGTCCCTTCAATTTGGGGTGGTAAACAGTACTCTCATCAAGGTTCGTTCCCAATGACTTCTGAACAAATCTCTAGAAATTCGATGCGAAGCGAGGATCTTGATAAAGATGTTCGATACAGGCACACTATGTTTACATAACTCCTTTAAATACAAAAGAGTCAATTTCTTCATCAAGAATTTATCATTAACGAGAATGATATTAGCAGATTTAGTCAGTCTGTCGACGATAACCCAAATCGAATCAAATTCAGATGATGGCCTTTGGAATAGTTAGACGTTTACTAATGTATGAGGCGGTGTATGCCTTCATAATTTGCCATCAGTACAACTTCTTCTGATAATGATACATTAAATCAGAAATGAAAGGAATAGAATACTTATACTTACAAGATTTCAATATAACTACATCTCAAAATCTCCATATTTAGACAGTCATAAGTGGCCTTTAAAACATTTAACGCCATAGGCTTCTCAAATCTAATGGTTCACATTAGCCGCGAACCCCTTTTTATTATCTATATTATCCTTCTTACAAGCATTGTTTATTTTTATATTGTTCGGCAATTTTATTTTGTACCATCATTACTAAGGAACACATCCTAACTGGTTCTTTATCTTTTCTACATATTGCGTCAGTATCTACATTCACTTTCTCCTGCTGAAATATATATAACATGACCGTATTAATTCAAAATTTCTTTCTTCATATCTTTTATGTTTTAGTTTCGTCTCAACTATTATTTTTATCTGTTTTACTGAATCCGACGTCTAAAGCGTCGATAATTATTACAATTAATTAAATAATAATTATTAAATTTTTATGAAACGTAAACGTAAAAATTTTAAATTTCTTAGTTCGACCAATTATATAAAATGTTCAAAATAAATTTGAATTTAATTAACAAGATTTTTGTTGATTTATCGAAAATAATTAGTAAGATCCGTAAATGTTCGAAAAACCTTCGTTTATAATTCGGTCAAAATTTTTCTTAGTTGAAAAGCAAAAATAGTCGTTTTAAATTTCAAGTCATGGTTTAAATGGGTTTCCTCAATCCTTCTTAGGTTGTCTTAAGGTATGCAAAAACATTTACCCCTAAACAGGAGTTTAGTTAAATGTTCTGGGTATAAGGAAATAATCCCTCAAAAGTTCTTTTCGACAAAACATTTGTCAAAACACGTTTTCACTTTCTTTTTGGTAAAACCCCAAAGTCTTAAAAGGGCTCTAAATTTGAATAGTCAATATAGATTCCATTATCTTATTAATCACATGGTCTAATAATGTAAAAGATTAAGTCTTAAATCACATGTTAATTATTCAAGGTACAGGTTTTAATTGTTCGGCCAATTTAGGGCAATCTATAAATAATTACTAACTACTTCTTATACTTATAAACAAACAAATAGTCCTTAATGATCACAAGCATGACTTTATCAAATTACAGCCTACACACGTGATTTAGCAAATTTATGAATGCTACATGTGCATTGGTCAATCCAATCGACATCACGTGAAACTCATAATGTTCATTACAAGTTCTAGATGTAGTGATTGGAATAGATAATCTTTTTCGTGGAAGCGAAGTTGATAATAACCATGCCGTGGATCAAATCTTTAAAACATACACTAGAACCTTGTAAATGATCGAACAAATCTTCCATTTCGAGTTATGGATATCGTTTTCGATTGTAAATTTACTCAGTTCACAGTAATCTATAAATATAAGGAATGATAACACCATAGCTCTTCATAATGACGAGCTTGGTAGAATAAAAGCTTTCTCCGACAACTCTCTCAGTTGTACGGTAATTCTTTTAATTCAGATGGTGCTGTCGTACAGTGCACACGCCACAGGTGCAGCACCGAGAATATAATCAAATACCAAATTCAAATTGCCTTAATGGCGAAAGTCTAGGTAATTTACCAATCAAATACTTTCTAAAGTTTCAGATAACAGAAACATCTTTTAATAAATTCATATTAGGTTCTTCTAGATTACAATGTCTATAACTAGTTCACAACCATTCATAGTATAATTTCAAGTCTAAATGCAGGATGTGGACATCCATCAAGAATTATTTAGATCACTTTTGATAATCAACATCTTATCATTTAGGGGAATTCTACTCGAGTTCCCATCAATTAAGACAATGTCGTCATGTCATATTCAATCAATCCATTCTACTGGCATTATCAACTTTTCAGTTTTATTGCCGTCGATAAGATGTGATCTTCTCAAAAGACTAATAATAACTCATAATCCTTCACAAATTCAAGGATATCTGGATACATAACTAACCTTAAAAGAGTAAGGTCAACACATAATTTACGCGAGGGAATTTCAAATCAGATACAGACGAAAACATTTAAAAAATATGAATAAATCCCATGTTTTCATAATTTGAGTACGCATTCGAAAGCTCCTCGGATCGTTACCCAGGTCATTCAAATGAAATCAAATCATAAGAAATGATAAGAACGTCAATACATCCAGTCGGGTATCAACACTCGGTAATCAGATATTTTTCCTAAGAATCTCACTACGGGAGAATTTGACAAGAAAGAATTGTCAATTGTCAAATAAGACAATTCCACACATGAGTAAATTCGACTCAGAAGAATAGATGCTACAGGCACATATGTAGGTGTCCCTAACACTATGTCCTTATTTTTCACTTCTTGCAGATCTCGTAAATTTAATCTTTTACAATCTTCAAAGAAAATGTAGTGTTTATTCATTAGTTTTATGGTGACTACTAATCAGTCTTGCATGGTTCATTCCAAATTGTATGTAGGAGCGCAAATATATACAATTTCAGGATTAACGATGCAATACTCAGTTCGTCAAAATTTTATCATCATGTTTATAATAAAAACATTTTCATGCTCAATTCTTAAATAAGAATTAAAATAAATTTACAAATATTTTCTTTGTTATGAATACAATTAAGTTTTCCAAGGTGTTTTATAAACAACTTCATTTTGATAACAATCACTTATAAATCTCACTTTGAATAATCCTTATAGTGATGAAAATTCAATTTTCTCAAAGGATACTATTTTATCTTTTAAAAACAATCAGTGATCTGCAAAAGAGTGATGAAGAGCTGTTCACCAAGAACTAACTACAATATAATAGAAAATGAGCCTTAGCCAAATAATCATGAGGTTCATGATCTCGATGGCACTCAAAAAGAATAATTCACAACGTAACTCAAATCGAGATGAGTACTTGTTCAATGGTTGCATCACTAATGCGAACATTAGGAACAAGCAAGAAAAGATAGATAACATCGATACATGTAGAATTTAGCAATCAAAGGTAGTCTTTTCATTAATCACAAACAAGTCAAATTGTACCGTAACACATTACGTGTCACTATGTCATACAAGTTACGAAACTCATCCTACCAACTGATATCTCAGTTAAGTTAGGGATTTTTAAAAGATACCACAGTGAATACTAATCTACAAGAGTTATGAGGGTTCCACCTGTCCTGGAAGATCCATCGGTCCCATTTCAGAAGAAGATTTCTTCAATTTATTTCTTGGACACTGAGCACCCTCATCATTGGAAAATGGTCTAGGAACAACCCTTAACACGAACCAACAATGATTCTAAACCTTATAAATCAATCACAGGACTTAACGACTTCCTCTTAATAATTTCATATTCCGTACGGGTTAAATTTTTACTTCATTCAAGTTTCATTCAAATCATACTCAATTCGATATCCTACCTCATTTTCCAATACTTTCAACCTTATTCATAAACCTTAAAAGGGCAATAAAAGCTCGATATGATCAACACTTAATTTCCAATCCTATAGCTCTTACAACAATAGTTATCAAATGAGTCACTAGTATGAAATGACTTGATCATTCAACTAGACTTCTCGGAAAGGTACTCGTGGCATGAGGCTTTTGGGTAATGGTTCCAATGACAGCCTCAAGTGCAACATTCACCCTTTCGATTTCAATTTAGATCTAGGATAGCTAGAATTCCTACGAGGATAGCTTCGATTAATTTACTAGGGGATTTAGGGTTCCTTGTGACAATCTACGTCGTATAAATACCTCGTATAAATATCAAAATAATTATCAAACAATCATGTAATAAAATTACATCATATATATATATAATCCAAGTTATATATATATTAAAATAACACTTCTCAGTCTGGCCTTGTCAGTAACTAGGGATTTCTTCGGCACCGTTATAGTCAAAAGATTTTTAGACATTTTGAGAAAAATGTTCATAGTTAAAAGATTTTGAAATATTTTATTCAAAACCTTGGTTTTAAAAATCTTTCGTTCTCTATAACGAGAGCTCTGGTACCAAACTGTAACACCCCCAAATTTATACAACTCAATACAGCGGAAGACTCGTTGGTGTTACGGGATAACACATTACTTACATCATAGACAACGCATAAAAATCGCGTCGTTTCATAATAAAAGCATTTCCATTCATAAATATCAAAGTTACATAGGTCCCAAGTCATTGTATTTCATACAGGTTTTACAAAGCATTCGAAAAATTAATATTTAAGTGCGGGCCATGAATTCTTGTTGTCTTCCCGAGAATTACCTTCAAGTACCTAAGATAAAACATGTTAAAAGAAAAGGTCAGCGATAACGCCGAGTGAATTCACAGAGTTTAATAAACCATTAATATAACATCGGTATAAAATTATTACCGAAAATCATTTTGTACAAATCATTTTAATAGGCCATAAAATAGCCAAAGTCATTTTATACAAATCCTTATTGAAAATCATAATAAAGGCATTTGCCTTAAAAATCATTATACGAGCCAATGTCGTAAAAACATCATACAATACGTTTTATAACGTTGTATAGATTAAATAAAAACCGTTATATGAATATGGTCATATAAAACCAAAACACGAACATAATATCAATAGTATGACCCCGTATTGCTAGTCAGGCAATACATCGTAATTCGGTGCGTATAGTAGTATTTCGTTAACTGGATTATTATAAGCCGCATGACATTGTTACCTTACTAAACCAAACAACGGGTAGCTAACCCGATACTAAATTTGCCCATCTAAATTAGCGTGTCGTCACAAAGGTCACGCTATGGAAATCTTCTCATACATAAATTCGCTTACCAATCAATGTGGCACGACGGGGATCAACCGTCAAGGCGCGAACTGGGGTGATCGTCCCCAAATAGTACTATTATATGCATAAGCGTCTACCAAATCCTGGTAGTTCACAATTCATGCTAATGGGACTTTTAGTGACATAACCTAACTTTAATAATCCATTTAATTTTATCTATCGGGTCATTTAATCATTTATCAGGTCATACATTCGGGTCATACAATCATTCGGGTCCAAATCAATACACAAACAATTGGGATAAATGGTGTCCTATTTTATAAAAACTAACATGTTATCTCCCTCGCGGTTTATAAAACATTTCATAAAAACATTTAAAAGAGTGCGAGGCTATGAACTCACGTTGATGTGGGAAGGCGGGTTATCGGCAATTCGGACGTACGATACGTGCTTCAATCACGGAAACCTAGACAAATAATATTCGTCTTAGACTCATGTCCAATGACTTTATAAATAACAATTATGTATACATATGATGATTATATATATATATATATATATGATGATCAAGTGGGTTTACATATTCTCGTTTACTCATTTTAGTGTTATGTGTCGATAACTTTTATACTAGTTTACTAGTTTTACCTATTTACATATTTTAAGTCCAATAAACTTATTATAAGTTCTTTAACTTTTATTAATCCATTTCATACTTGTATTATCAGTATTTGTACTTTACATGTTGGGCCCAAATGGGTTAAGCCCAATAAATAAGTTTATAATTGTTTTAGTCCATTTTGTTGTATTATTAGTCCAATAATGTTAACTTAGTCCGTTAATGTCCGTATGTTATATAGTTCGGGTTTTATCGGTTTTTACTTGTTATATATGTTTATATATAAGTATATGAGTTTTATAAAGTTCAAATTAGACGGGTCCAACCGTCTAAGTTTTATTTAGCAAAAACGTTAATTTTACGGTAATAGCCGAAAAAGTCGTAAAAATCATGTTTATAGTTTTATAACTTATAAAACTTATTAAACTACTATTTTTATAAAATGTCCACTTATTTATCATTGTAAATATTCATATAAATGTATTATATGAGTTAGTAGGTTTTAAATTTACATTTTATACTATTTTTATTTGAGTGCTTATATAATACTATTATACTTTAATTTCCAAAATCTGATTTTTATTTTCATGTTCACCAGAACTGCCATATCTAGAGCTCTATATGGAGATAGAAGCTCAAAATTTTATGACATAAACTACATGATATGTTCTCCATTTAACTCTTCTATAGCTACTGTTGAATCAGCCTCTAAGTATTTTCTAAAAATCGTCCAAAACAGTGAACTCAGATTTGTACTTTAAACTTGTTTTGATCATATCTCACTCATTACAATGATTCCATTGCATGGCCAACTCTCACATGTGTACAAGACATATTACTTACTCTATATTGCTTCTAATTTTCCATTTTATCAGTCTAACATGTGGTTCTTTACTGTATTATACAGCCAACAATCTAAACAAGATTTTAGCCTTGTTTCTTATAGTTTTTCATCTTTTTAAGCGTGTTTATCAACACCAAATCCCCACACAATATTTTTAATCATCATTCATCATCATATACATATACAAAAGTAAAAGAAATACAAGATTACATAATCAAAAATAACAAGAGGATGAGGAGGACAATCTTTATACCACCAAGTTGATGTAGGTTGTGATTTGGACATGGATTTTGATGGAGAAACTTGTGGATAACCAAGACCATCTTCAAGACCACCATTCTTCATGAACTCCTTGTGGAAAATCAGCCCTAATACTCCATAGAAACTCCTCCTTGAATGTTAAAACTTGCACCAATCTTCATCTCTTTGAATGGAGATTAACATATGTTAATTATAACATATGTTTGTGGTTAAAATTGATCAAGTGATGGTGGTTTGAGGTGTAAATGGGACGGCAATGGTGGAGTGGGATGAGAGGATTTGTGAGATTTGCATGGATGGAAATGAGGTGCTAGTTTGATAACTAGTGGTTTTGTTGTGTTGTTAGCTTATTTTATAAGCTTAGGACAAGTGTAAGACTTGTTTAGTAAAATTTGACACCTAAGGTGTTGGTGGAGCTCATTCTAGCCGTCCATATAGTGGGGTGGGCAAGTGTAAAACTTGTCCCATCCCACTAATTTACGGGTACTCCTCGATTCTAGTTTCCTCGATTTGCGTGCCCTCGGGTCATTTTACGAAAAACGTTTTTATAAATTATGAATCAACGGCACAAAACGAATCTAATAAAAATTGTTTCATCAAAAACGGAGTTCGAAAACGTAAATACGTAATCCTAAGGTTTCCGGTTTAGTCGTAAAGGACGTTAAATTAAAATCGTAAGTCCTAATCTCTTCTCGTAAATTTGTGAGTTTATGAACCAACACAAATTTAAAATCTCAAAATAATATTCACGGACAAATTTATTTTCTGAAATGTCGGACTGTCACCAAAGACGGTGTATGTAAACGTAAGCACGTAACGTAGAATCCTCCGGTTTAGACGTAGTCGATGCTACTTCAAGACGTAAATCCAAATTTCTTCCCAAAAATAAGTGAGTTCATAATATAACATTAAAATAATATTTTTAATTAAATATTGAGAATAAAAATATCAACCATAATTTGACGGATTGTCACAGAAAGCCTTGATTTTGCATGTGAAAGTTTCCCTGATTTGCATTTGAGCCCCTCACATTGGCATTACCTTGAAAATTAGCTCTTGGCGGCCCTTGGTTGTTTTGGTTAAGTTGTGGTGGTCTTTGTTGAAAACCGGGTGGAGCCAAATAATTTGTCGAGTTGTAAGACAAGTGATTAACATCGACATTAGGCTTGAAATGAACTCTCTCGGTGTTGTTGTAAGCATACACTTCCCCGTGAGGTTGATCATAAGCTTTATCACAATTAGCATAAGAGTCTGGTCCACCACAAGTTTCACAAGTTATATTAATAGCATTGTTGTTTTTGGCATTGTTAACGGCTTGTAAAGCAACTGCTTCAACAACCGTAGTAAGCTTATCAAGTCTCCTTTCGGTGTCACTAGTGCTAGCACTAGCCACATTAGCCCGAACACTTTTGGTTTGCACTTCAGATTTATTCTCAATAATATCCCATGCGGCATTAGAAGACTTAACCAAAATATTACCCCCCCCCCCCCCCCCCCCCGAGGCACTATTTAGTGAATCTTGGTCATTCATGTTTAAACCATTGTAAAAAGTATTAATTTGATGCACTTTTTTGAAACCATGTTGTGGACACTTTCTTAAAAGTTCCTTAAAACGATCCCAAGATTCACTAAATGTCTCACCGTACTTTTGTTCAAAGTTAATGATTTTCCGCAAAGCGGTAGTACGTGAGGGTGGGAAAAAGTAGTTGATGAATTTGGTCTCTAAATCCGACCACGTAAGAATACTTTGTGATGGTTTCTTATCAAGCCAATTCCGGGCTTGTCCCTTTAAAGAGAAAGGAAAAAGTTGCAAGCGAATTACCTCTTGTGAAACCCCATTAAACTTGACCGTATTAGTGAGTTGAAGAAACCTTTTGATATGGTCATGAGGATCATCAAGTGTACGCCCCAAGAATGGTTGAGCAGAGACCATTTGAATGAAGCCGGATTTGAGCTCAAAGTTTTTGGCTCCAATCTTGGGTATGACAATAGCATCGGTGTTGCCCTCTACGTGCGATTGCAAAAGCTCAGTCATTGGTCGATTGTCCATGGTGACAATAGGTTTAGTTTCGACTTCGGCTTGAGTTGCTTTCTTCTTACGAGCACGGGTACGCATACACACCTACAAAAGGAAAAGAAAGATAGACAAGAAATATTTTTGGTTTTTTATGTTTTTCTCTTTTTTTGGATTTTTGAAATTTTTTATTTTTATGGATTTTTGAAAATTTTTAAGCAAGAAAAATAACGTTAAAAAATGAACGGATCCCAAAATCCAACGCGTCTGTCACAGAAAACCGTTAATCTTTACGAAAAGAGCCGGCAGCGGCGCCATTTAATAACTGGATTTTACTTAGTTATGAAAGTTCGTTGTTCCAGTCTTTTCAAATTGATTACTAGTTAAGAGTGCGACTCAGACGTTCTTGGTGGAAAATAAAAAGGTTGTCGTTGTCTATAACTAATTCAAAAGTAAATGCGAAACGTAATTAAAATAGGCTAAAAGCAAAACTAGAAAAACTGTCACTTTTTCTCTCTAAAATTAGAAAAACACTTGGTAAAAACAGAGATTTCGGGAAGCGTGCAATCTTTGGAATTTAAAACGTAATGAATTTAAAACTTGAAAACTTTGTAAAAACAAGAAATTAAACCCGTCGGAATACTCCTAATCGGAATATGATCGGAATGTTGTAGTCGGAATGTAGTCGGAATAAGCTAAACAAATCCTATCGGAATGTCTAAATCGGAATCCTTATCGGAATACAAGAAAAAGGCAATAATCGGAATGCTGAAAATATAAGCTATCGGAATGTAATAAACACAAAGCCGTCGGAATGTATGAAAAACAAGCCCAATCGGAATCACAAAACCCTACTGGTCGGAATGCTAGAAACCCTTTTCCGATCCAGTGATCGGAATACAAGGGGGACAAATCGGAATGTTGGTCGGAATAGGGAAACCCTATTCCGATGGAAAGAAATGCGTAATAAGCAATCTAATAAGCTAACTTTAATAAGCACAATCCCAAAACTTAACTAACTATTTAATGAAAATAACTAAATAAGCACAAATTAAAACTTACAAAACTATAATAAGCAATTTTTTAAATCAAACTTTTAAAAGACAAAACTTTTAAGAAAACTTAAAAAGTAAATAAGCTAAATACAAAATAAGCCAATAAGCATGTCAAGCTCAAAGCTCAATTTGTATTAAACTTATAGATGAACAAAAAGATAAACTTTTTAATCAAATAGACATTAAGAAAGGTAGAAGAACATGATTAAAAAACTTGAATTAAAAAGATGAAAGATCAAAGATTTGACACAAGATTAAAGAGAAAGCTTGAAAAACATTAAGAAAAGCTAGAGAGAGAAAGTATATTATTCTACTCCTACTTACCTTACAACTATAAAACTAAAAACTACTACTAGCAAACCACTAACTAACACCCTCCTAATGTGTCATTAGGAGGTTATATATAGAAAGTGAGGAGTGCATGTGTTGCTTCCTTCTTTCTTTTACTTTCTCGTCTCGACTTGATTTAAATTCTTTGTCTTTCTTGACGTCGTCTCGGGATTTGTCGATATAACTTGAACTTGTCTTATAATATCTTCAATAATTAGACTTGAGTTCTTCGACTTCATTAAACTTCCGTCTTTAGACTTTTTCTTCGATAAATCTTCAGAATAGGTCTTGGACTTCCGTTCTTTTTGCACTCTTGATCTTTTGACTTCGTCTTTTGTTGTTTTCATCGATAAAAGCCCGTGAAAGCCCGTGTCTTCTTCCTTTTTCATCTTTTGGTCCTAAAACACAATAAAAACACAAACCACACACAATTCCGACATTTAAGACATAAAATACACGTTTCAGCTTGGTTATTATTATAGTTAAGTGGTAAAAGGATGGGTGTTTTCACACCTAACAAATCCCCTACACTCGACCATTGCAATGTCCTCATGCAATGCATTAATTACAAACCAAGTTTTACATTTTCCATCACAATTAATCCACATTTGCCTTTATTAAAGAGACAAAATATTTAAAGGAAGAAAACAAGTTAAAAAAAACTTACCTTGGGGTTTTGGAATGTCATGAATGATTATCACCCTCAAGTTTCACGTTCCCCATACCAAGCTTAAAAACGAGATCATTGTTATTATAAGTTAGCAAACTATCACAAACTCATGTGGGCCAATTATTTACTTAGACTCCCTTATTCCTAGGTGTATATCTTATATTTTATTATTGTCTTGAATGATCACGAGGATGCATTGTTGACTTATTTTGATAGTTATTAGGCAGAAAATAAAGTAGAACGATTTAATCAATAGTTAGCTAAAGGACAAAATCTTTTAAAACTGCTTCTCGGGACCTCATAAAGTTCGTATCTTGGCATAACTTGCTTCACGATTTGAGACTTTTCTCGGACCGATATTTGGCGGTGACTTCATAACTTCTAATCTTGAGAGACGTTCTTGAAATAATGGTCTTCTCTTCATAATAGGAATTTCTTCACTTGAAGTTTTGAGAGATTCTTCATACTTGGACCACGACTTCTTCATTTTTCTCCAATCTTTATTTAGGATTTTGATATACAACGATCCGCCTCCTTTTAGAACTTGGATCTATTTATCCTCATACCTTGTTAGGGCCTTTTTGGGTAGACTTCTCCATGATCTTTAGGGGAGTTTTTGCTTTTCGTCGTGTGTCTCGATCCTTCATATTGATTTTTGATAAATGATTCTTCACATCACTTGGGATCTTTAGCAACAAAATGTAGCCCTCATGCCTTGTTAGGGCCTTTTCGGACTCGCCAATCTTCGCATCCCGCTTCAATAATTTATGCCTTGGCTATGAACTCTAATTAATACCGAGCAACTTTTAAACGATCTTGGGCTAGAAGCTAAGTAATTTTTCAAATCGTACAACCTTACTTATTGCAATTAAATTTATTAACAAGCGGTGGGAGAAAAAGCTTATAATCAACTCACATAAATTCATGAAAGAATACCAAACTTATAATTGACTCTATCATATCTCGTTTTCCATAATTTAAAATCTCAAGGAACGAGACTCGTGGATGCTTAGCCTATTAAATCAAAGTTTTGGGTTTTCAAGTCATCTATAGGATCTTGTAAATTCTTAGACTCTTTCAAGGTTTAGAATTCACATTTTAAAGTTCCCTTGATAAACGACTTTCTAGGATCAATTATAGGAACTTGCGAAAAGTTCTTGTTCTTAACCCGTAAGAGTTAAGACTTTCGCGTTATAAGTTCCCTATATAAAAGCCTAGAAAAACTTGACTTAAACACGTTAAGGATACTAGCTAGAGTAAACTTAGATAAGTAAACTCTGATAAGTAAACTCGGGTTGAGTTAAAAGATTCACAACGTTTAAAAATTAAAACCACTTTATTAAAATTTATTCTAGCAAAGAAAGAAAATAACTATAACAAAGGTAAAACTACTAGGCCAAAATAGATCAAAAATTTTGAAAAATATCGAAAAATCAATTTTCCGGTTAAAATGAGGACAAATAGATGGAAAAGCCTACTTAACTTCGATAGAAGTCCCCCCTACACTTAATATAAACATTGTCCTTAATGTTTAAGCATGTGGAAGTAAACTCCCCTACACTTAGGACATTCTGCACGTTGTTTAAATCTTGCTAAGGAAGAAACAACTAAAGTGATTCCTATTTTAATATTGAAAAAATATAAAATAGAGAATCAAAAGAGTTTAGGATAGAACCGGGAAGACGGGTACACGGAATCATGGGTCATCAAAAGTCATCATGAATGGATCTTTGAAAGCTCGAATCCCTGCACATGATGAGAAAGAAAACAACAAACATATACTAGGGTCTCCCCTACAGTTATTATAAAAAACAGATAAAAAGGATAGATACTACGGGATGCCTCCCGAGAAGCGCTTGTTTTTGTTAACCGAGTCGTGAGCCTGACTCGACCTTGATTAGCATAGGAAGAAGCTTGAAACACATCCACCGGGATCAAATACATGGTTTTGTTCGCATTAAGCAGTTGTTGAGCACGGTGGTAGCAAGGGTGATGAGGTGCAAGCATATCTCTATTGTTTCCAAAAATCTTTCCTTTTATTTCATCAGATGGATACTGAGATGGCTTAAAAATTGCAATAACGGGATCGAACACCTTTTCTTTTAGGGGAAAATAACACTCAGGCTCAGTAGACCTTGAAGAGGATCCGCTCATAAATCGCACAATCTCATCCTCAGAAGGTGGATAGAGAGGTGTCAAGACATAGGTACTGCGGATATCGGTGTCGGCCGGCTTCTTCTCCTTTGAAACAGGTTTCTTCATATCTGAAGGAGGATAAAGAGCATCATCAAAGTCCAAAGGAGGAGAATAATTCTCATTGGGGAAGTAAGTATTAAGGAAAGTGGCAAAATCTTCCTCAAATGAGTAATTGTCCAAAGTATCAAGAGTGTTTGGTGGAGGATCTTCATCAAAAGTAGGAGTAAGGTCATCATGAGAAGAATCACTCGAGAGAGTATCAACAATATCAAAATCATCATAAGTTGGCATGTCTGGATACTCTGAAACAAAAGCAGCATAATCATCCCCATCGGAACTAGAATCTTTATCACAATCATCATAGATCGATGGAGAATCATAAATTGGTGGAGGATCCACATTGGGTAGAGAATCATCTAAATCATCCACATCGTCTTGAAAAAGTGGATTGTCATGGGAAGACTCGAAAAAAGGATTATCATATACAACAAAGTCATCAAGCTTAAAACTTTCCAAAGTAGAAGTAAGCTCTTCTTGAAGCACATTAATCATTTTCGCGGATTCTTTTCCATTTGTCTTACTTGTAATCTTACCTATCTTAAAAACTTGAGCATCATTCCCGACTCTTAAGATTAGCTCACCTTTGGCAACATCGACAAGAGCTTTTCCGGTTCTCAAAAATGGTCGTCCAAGTATTAACGGAATACGAGGGTCCATTTCATAATCAACAACAACAAAATCGACCGGAAAAGTGAAGGTACCAACTTTAATAAACACATCTTCGCCAACACCAACGGGGTAAGCGAGAGTGCGATTTGCTAGCTCAAGAGTCATCTTTGTCGGTGTAAGGTCGGGTAATGATAGCTTTTTCCAAACACTTAAAGGCATCAAATTTATACTTGCCCCGAGATCGGCTAAGGCAGTAAATTCTTCCTCTAAAAATGCAAGGCAACACGAAACGACCGGGATCTCCAAGTTTTTCCGGAAGTTCTTTAAGAATGACTGCAGAACAGTTTTCATTTAAGCGTGTGTTGACAAACTCAGCCATCTTTTCTTTCTTGTTAAGCAATTTCTTGAATGCTTTGACGAATTTCGGCATTTGGACAAGTGCTTCAACGAGGCTAATGTTGAAATTCATTTGAGAGATCATCTTTATAAAAGAAGTGACTTGAGCATCCTCTTTTGTGAGCAATTTGCACTTGTCTAACCGAGAAGGATAAGGGATGTTGGATTTAGGTGGTGTAGGTGTAGCAGGTAAAGGTTGAGATGTAGAAGGTTTAGAGGTGGTAGGTGGGGTTGGTGGCGGGTTTTGTTTGGGTACCTCTGTTATTCCCATTCAATCCATAACACAAGATTTAGAAGAGATATTTAGAGAGAGAAAGAGAAGAAAAGTAGAGAGAGAAACTAGAGAGATTTGGAAGGTTTATGTTTACTAGAGAGAGAAAGTAAAATGAACCAACACCCTCTTTCACATATGAAAGAGGGACCCCATGGCTCTAAGGCCTTTGTGGGCTTCATCTTGGGCCGGGCTTGGCTTTGTTTTGGGCTTACGCCCCTAACTTATACAATATTAGCTTAAAGTCCAAGCCCGGTTTTCCCGACTAACCTATTACAATACAAGACCTTTTAACGACTAAGATGACCTATTACATTCTTGTTCGACTATATAAAATATAGGGCTAACAATCTCCCCCAATGTATCAGTCATCTTAAAAAGCTTAAAAAGCATAAGATGATTGAGTGAATACATTCTTGTAGAGGAGATCTTCCTGCTTTGGTCTTGTATCTTGGTCTTGATCTTGTTTGTAACAACTTTGTTCCTTCAAGCTTTCGTGATCTTTATCTTGAGCCTTTCTCATTTGACTTTGAGTGCTTGAGATCTTCATCTGTACTCCTTGTGACTAAGATGACCTATTACATTCTTGCATTCTTAGGTATCTTGATTATCGCCATCTTGTGCTCTTGTGACTTCTGAATCGACATCGGTATCACAGCTACGCCACCTTCTTGATATGCAGCAACATATATAGACACGGATGAAATGGCTTTGAACATTTCACCCTAACTCGGTAGCATTTTACCTCCGGTCGGTGAAGACCGTTAAACGGTATTAAATACCGTACCTGTGATCAGGTAGATTCGATTAAGAACCTCCTTGACAGGGTTTCCCGGCGGTAGTAGCCAGTTCTCTTTACTCGACCGTCTCAAAGCAGACTGCGAACGTAAAGAGTGAATCATAAGGATAAATTATCCGTCTGATTAGAGTCGTCAATTCAGATTTCCTAGAACAAGTTTAATTCTAAAAGAATCGCACCATTGTTGCTTTCCAGTTTGTCACAAGCTTGATTCATAGAGAATCTTGCGAGTTACCTACCGCAGTGCTGTTTGATGTTGACACTGGAAGGATTTCCATTCGTCACTGTGAACACTAATGAGTGTCACTCTGAATGTTCCGGCAAGATCACATGGATTTTGCGAAGAAACCTGGAATCAAGTTTGAATCAATTAAGAATCCAAACTTAGTTGCTTTCCAGTTCTCACAAGTTTGATTCCTGTAGAATCGCACAAGTTACCTACCATGAGCTTGTTTGATGCTGGCTCAAGCAGGATTTCCATCTTCATTGTGAATCGTATCACTCAGATGTTCTGGCAATATCACAAGGATAATGCGTAGGACTTGATTGTGTCCTAATGAGATGATAAATTGATCTCGTTTGGCTCTAGACTCAATAAGTGCATTTTGGTAATCGGAGGCTGGAGCAGACTGCCACCTTTTCAATATTAATTGACTCGGAGTGAGAAAGTCAATAGATACGTGTTGATCTCCGTGACAATGAGACAAGTTTCTTTTGAGAGAAACTCGAATGGCTGGGAAGGGTTGTGCATTGCATCACTGGGTTCATGATGACTTGTCTTCAATAGATGTATTGACCCGGTTTCTGCCTAAGTTGCATAGAATATTCAACTCCTTCAATGCTTACCAATACGTCATCATTAGCACCTTGTTGTGATTGTTCCAGTGCTAACTTAAGTACTTGGTCCGCATTCAGCTTCATTCCACTCAATCTTTCCTAAGGACAACTATTTCTAGCTATGGAATGTCCTTGGGTAGATCCCTCCGGTTCTGGTTGGATCATAGGACTTAGTTTCCTATCCTAAACCACCTTTTGACTCCATCGTTCCGTCGTGGATAGTAGGTTGTTTTGGGTAAAGATCGTAACCATTAAACCATTGAAAACCATTCAAAGTGCTTGATAAAAATCAAAACTTTTAACACTTGAAAGTTTTACATTTCCGAAAAGCCCCCCCTACACACATGCATCGATATACGAAATAGTTTGGCATGTGAAGGAAAGAGTTGCACTTGAGTCTTTAAGATCACATGTTGCGATATATTACATTTTAATCACATTTTCTCCCCCTATCTCTAATATAAAAATATAATATTAGAGATACCAATTGATTAAAATATGACATTTTCCGAAAAATCGACGGGAGAGAAACATGTGTGCACGCATGAATCATGGAACATTTTCAGTCGGGTCGCTCCCCCTCAACAATATATGTGTGTCTTGAGACAAAATTTGAGAAAATTTTAGAAAAACGACACCACAAAATATGTTGAGGTACGGAGTTGAGATGCCTTTTCCGATATAATATATTACATTTTAGAATTTCATATCATTTTCGGAATGTGTTGGATACATAAAATATGACAATTTTGGAGATGTACCCAACAACATTAAAGGCTTGATTTTAAAACGCTCCCCCTCAAAAATTGATCAAAATAACATATGACATTTTTAGATATAAAAACCTATTATGAGGGTGGGAGTGTTGAACACACAATTTTGAAAGATTTAGAAAAACCTTTTGAGAAATTCTTGAAAAATTGTGTTCAACGGTTTTAAAATAATCAGGATAGAAGACTTCTCTTCTATTGATTAGGGAAAGCGCACTGAAACGTACACTCCCCTTTCGGGTCCGTTTTTCATGAGCTCAAAACTTTGATTGTTTTGTGACAAGCTCATGACCGAGTGAAATGTAGTATAATGCAGTTCGTTTTATCAGTTCTTAACTAATAGAAAGTCCAACCAATATCGGATTTATAATTGTTCTTGGTTGTTTAAGCTTGCTTGGTAATCTATGCTAATTCAAACAACACTATTTAAAAAAATGAAAAATATTAAACTACTTATACGTAAAACATTTTGCAAATACCAATTTTTTTATTCAAACAAAATTCAATTAACAAAATATAAAACTAGAAGGACTGAAAATGTAATTTCTATGAAAGTTAAATGCTTGAAATGTAAATTCTACAACTAAAGGGACTAAGAATGCAAAACAGTAAACTATAAGGATCAAAAATGCAAAATCTATAACAAACTAACTAAAAATGTAACAATATAACAAAATACTAACTGAAATCTAACAACTCTCAAAGTCCAGGGACTAAACTATAGCAAACCCTAAAAACATGGAAATTAGGCCAAAATTAAACGCTGACAGAACCTTAAGGACCAAAGAGCAATTTTTAAAAACTTTTAAACAAAAACGGGGCAAATGAAAGAATAAGCTCGTTTGAGCTTATTACTCAACCAAATCAGATGAAACGACTTGCAAAAGACTTCAAATCCAATTTAAACTACGTGTATCTAAGGAATTAAGCTAAGAATCAAAAATAAGCAAAAGAGTGCTTATTAATAAGCTCAAAATAAGCTACAGCTTAAACCAAACAGTCACAACTTGATCTTTGTAATGAAACTGATTAAGCTAATGATTTCAAGAATGGGAAATCAAACCAGAACTATTTTCATCAAGAAATGAGCTAGAAATCTGAAATAAGCTCAAAAGAGCTTATGTTGACCAAGTTTGACCAGATTTTGCAAAAAGCTCAAATTTTCAAAAATCAATATTCAACACTAATTAAACATTTTTGTGAAATAAAATCATGACTTTTATGAAGTGGATTAGGAGATCTAGGAAAACAGTCACAACTTTGTCTCAGAGAATGAGCTTTGCTCAGACTTGGACCAAAAAGCTATTTTCTAGCTTATTATCTAATACTGTAGAATTTCCTTATGGAATCTAAAATTTTATGATATAAGCTAAGTCTAGAAACAAATTTGGTTGAATTTCATCAAGGATTGAATGAGAAATAAGCAAATGAAAGTGACAAGTTTTTCAAACCAAAGCTTGAATAAAGGCTAACCCAAACTATTCTATTGCCATTTGCCTGTTTGACCTTTTATATGACTTGTAAAAGGTTTAAAACCACTTGTTATCAACTAAAGACTGGAAATGAACTCTACAACACCAATTCACAATACTTGAAAACTGATTTTTATCTACTACCAAACACTCCTTTAACTGTTTTCAACAAGATTTTTCAAAGACTTATTTAGTTCTGAATTATACTGACTTAAAGGCTATAGAAGACTAACTTCAATGAACAAAATGAAAGGTATAAGGACTAACTTCAGACAAATAACAAGGCTAGAACTACAATTAAGCTATTAGGCTAAAAAGTGACTGAAATGATGCAGAAACTTCAAATTCAGAACACAAGTAAACAAGGAAGCAGTAACTGAACTCCAAACTCACAAAGATCAATCAAATAGCAACTACAATCAATTATATCATGCAGCCATCAAATTTAACTAAGAAAAGTAGTATGCAAAAGACTTATTAAGTGGAACAAAAACAAGAATCTTAAAACCTATTGTAGAAATCCTTTGGGAAGAAGAGGAGCGCTGAGCTCTCTTGCCCTAGTGATAACCACCACCTATCACTAGTATTCAACAAGAATCAACCATCAAACAGCTACAAATCATCTGGAATCAATCAAACTGCTTGAAATCTTCAAATGAACAATGGAATGAACAAATTCTGATCAAACAGCTAACAATCTTCACAAATGTCAGTTATGATCTATGGTTGATCATAACAAACATCAAACAGCAACAACACTATCCAATTGAAGCAAGAATCTGACTGAATGAGAAAAACAGAATTTGGCGGGAAAAAGGAATTTGAATTTTATTGAAGGAAATCAGTTACAAAGTTTGTTACAAGCTATCAACTAACTAACTAACTCAAGAGTTTGTCAGACTCTTGAGTAGTTAGGGGAAAAGTGAGGGAAAAAGGAAAGGGAAATTGAACTAGGTGTTTTTTACAAAATTAAGCTACAAGTGAAAATGAAAAACAATCTAACTATTTATAGGCAAGAAAAGAGAGTTTGTTGGAGTTGGTGACGTGTCAGAACCAGTCATAACTTGCCACGTGGAAAATTCTGCATTTGGCACTTTGAAGGTATGAACAATGATTTGGGTGTTTTTGATTGGATGAGTGATATGTTAATTGAGTTGTACCATTGAACTCGTCTCTTCAAAACGATCATCTTTGGTGTTTATATCTTTCCCTGAAATTGCTTCTATCAAAAACGCGATCCTGGCAATTTTTATTTTTGAAGAAGACGCCACGTGTCAGTTTCTGGTTGGCTTAAAATATGTCACACGGATCACAACTGTTTGGATTTGGGTAATAAATGTGGCGGCAGTAGTGGGTATTAAATGAGCCTAAGTGGCAATCCGTGTGAGGTAGTATCTCTCTTCCCATTGGCTGAAATCTTGACACATGGATTACACTTGCAAATCTTTCCAAACTTGGCAAAACAAGTCCTTGTTCTTGGCAGATTGCTGTTTTAGGCTAGGATCTTCATTCCTTTGACATTTTTGGTCCTTTAACTTCCATAACTTGTACAAAATGGTCCTTTGACTGAGTTGACCAGGTTTGACTTGAATCTTGACTTTTACAATATTTGCACTTCTAGTCCTTCAACTTTCATAACTTGTCAAGATAGGTCCTTATACTTCAAAGTCTTGTCACTTTTGATCCTCTTTTGTCTTTTTCATCCATTTGAGCTTGATTTTTCCTTGTTTGCTTGGAAATGTATCTTCTTACCTACAAAAGTGCACACAAACACAAACATACCACATAATACTGTTTTTGCCAAATAAATTGGTATTTTGCTTCATGTTTTAGGGTTATTTGTTGATAAAAGGATATGAGTTTAAGCTCATATCAAATTCCCCTACACTTGAGCATTGTCATGTCCTCATGCAATATTAAGGCTTAAAAATTTACATTTCCCTCATAATTAATCCACCTTGGCCATATGAGATGCATCTACACTACTCTAAACTAGATGATGCATGATTTTGACTTTTAATAATGCAATGAATCAAAATACAATTCAATCTATATCTTTTTGATTTTTCTTAAAATGGTTTTGATGGAAATAACTCATAAAGAATTCAATGACTTGGATTAGGGCTTGGGTACCATGGACATTTATCACCCTCAAGTTTCACTTTCCCCATACCAAGCTTATAAATGGAATCATTGCATTCACAAGTAAAAAGTGCATCAACTTATTCATGACAATTAAATGTGGAACCGGTTATTAATTGAGCAAATTGCTTGTGGGCAAATTTGTCATTTATTCAAGTGTGAAATATAAGAAGTGTAAAATCCAAAAATAAGGAAGCACGGTTTTAATCCTAAGTAATCTTCTCATCCATTACTTGAAAAACCGCTCACAATTAATACAAGTCCGTATTAAGAGTAATAAGTCATTCGCCTTATGTGTAAAATCCTCATGTCATGCTTTCATAAGTAACTACACACTCGCTAAGGAAAGAAAAATAAAACTCACGCAATAATTTACATCCGCATCTTTTTGAGATTTTGGATCTTCAACCCCGCAACCCGTCAAGGTAATATTGGATTGGAGCAATCTATTGAATCCCCGCAACCCGTCAAGGTAATATTGGAACTCAATAGTCACTATAATTAACACCACACTGCCCCTCTTGGGAGTCTTGCATTATTTTTTTTCTTTTTCTTTTCTCTTTTTTTTTCTAGCCACTCATTTTTTTTTCATAAGCCGCTCTTATTTTTCTTTATTCCTCACAAAGAAATTGAAAAGAAGAAAAGGAAAAACACCCGCTAAATATGGAGCATGACATAAGTCTAGTACACATAAAACGTGCTAACTTAGAATCTTAAGACGTACTCATATCAACCATAAATGATTAGCCAAAAATGCATAAGAGATTACGAACCAATTAAAACCGTACTTGATTATTTATTAACAATTATATACATGCGAAGAAATAAGAGGTAAAGAAGAGAAGGGTTTAGCCACAAGTAATTGTCATGAAGTCTATCTAGCCCTTTTACACTTGCTTCAACTCTATCATTTCCCATTCTCCACAAATTTAAAATTTCAAATAATGAAATTGGTGGAAGCTTAGCCTAATAGACCAATGAAGGACTACATGGTTAAGGATACTAGCTAGAGAATGCTAAAATAAACAAACTCGGGTTGAGTCAAAATATCCATGGCGGGCCTAATATGTCAAAGAAATCTAAATTTGTTAAACCATGTTTTATTATATTTTTTTCTTTTTATATATTTTTGATGAAACATAAAAGAGGAAGAAATATATACAATGCAAATGTGTTATGCAAATGAAAAATGATTGATGCAAAAATTATGTATGCATATTTTTGTTGGCCAAAGTAGATCAAAAATTTGAAAAATGTTGAAAATTCAATTTTATCATGTTATCATGCAAGACAATGACAAGTTCTAGGTAAGGTCACTTCGATAGAAGACCCCCCTACACTTAAGCTAAACATTGTCCTCAATGTTTAAGAGCATGGAAGTATAAAAACTTCCCCTACACTTATGACAATGAATAGACTTTGCTTAACCCAAGTTAAGGAAAGGACAACTATTAGTGAAATCATGTTTAAGCACAAGGTGTCAATGAAAATTCACTAAAGTAACAAAGTGAACCGGATACAAGGGCACCCTCCATAAGCTCCAAAGCATGAAATGAGTGAGCAACCCTACAAACAATCATGAAGACAAAAGAAGGTCTCCCCTACACTTATCTCCAAATCTATGCCTTTATTTCTAACCTACAACACTCTAAACTTAGTTATACGATGCTTGAGTTACTGAGTCTCTAGCTCGACTAGTCCCTCAATGAATTAATTCATGGGGAAAATGGGGACCTCTTGGACCATTTCAACGGAAATGTCCTCCCCAAAGTAGTGTTTAACACGGTGACCATTCACTTTAAAATTTGGACCATCGGGTTGGGACAACTCAAGAGTTCCATATGGAAACACTTGAGCAATAGTGAATGGACCGGACCATCTCGACTTAAGCTTGCCCGCAAAAAGCTTCAATCTTGAGTTAAAGAGGAGAACCGGCTCTCCAACTTTGAACTCACGATTCTTGATCTTAGCATCATGCAATTTCTTAGTCTTTTCCTTGTAAAGCAAAGAATTCTCATAGGCATTGGCTCTCAACTCATCCATCTCATTGATTTGATCTTTCCTATGTGAACCGGCTTGGTTTAAATCAAAGTTAGCCCACTTGAGAGCCCAAGATGCCTTATGTTCTAACTCAAATGGGAGATGGCACGCTTTTCTATAGACAAGCCTATAGGGAGTACAACCAATTGGTGTTTTAAAGGCCGTCCTAAACGCCCACAAAGCATCATCGAGCTTATCCGACCAAGAAGCTCTATGCTCTCCCACCGTTCTCTCTAAAATCCTCTTTAAACCACGATTTGTGACCTCGGTTTGACCATTTGTTTGAGGGTGATACGCGGTAGAAAGTCTATGATTCACTCCATATTTCTTCATAACTCTCGTGAATTGATCATTACAAAAGTGCGTACCACGATCACTTATGATGGCCCGAGGTACACCAAATCTAGCAAACAATTGTTTCAAGAACTTTACAACCACTCTAGCATCATTAGTAGGTAAGGCTTTAGCCTCCACCCACTTGGACACATAATCCACCGCCACAAGTATATACTTGTTTCCCTTAGAGGATGGAAAAGGTCCCATGAAATCTATTCCCCATACATCAAATATCTCACACTCTTGGATAAAATTTTGTGGCATCTCATCACGTTGTGTAATTTTTCCTTGTCTTTGACAAACATCACAAAATTTCACCATCTCTTGAGCATCTTTGTAAATGGAAGGCCAATAGTAACCCGAATCAAAGATTTTCTTGGCGGTGTAGTTAGGCCCAAAATGTCCACCCGTAGGTCCTTTATGACATGCCTCTAAGATTTTAAATGCCTCGGGCCCATCTACACACCGTCTAATGATTTGGTCCGCACATTGCCTAAAAAGATATGGATCATCCCAAAAGTAGTACTTAACTTCCTTAAGAAACTTTTTCTTTTGTTGGTAAGTAAGACCCTCAATAAGCACATTGCCCACAAGATAGTTTGCAATATCCGCAAACCAAGGTGTGGCATCCTCTTGGGAAGAGATAGACATGAGCTCCTCTAGTGGAAAGGATTCATTGATTTCTTGATGTGGGAAATCTCCTTGAAAAGGATGCTCAAGTCTACTCAAATGATCCGCCGCTAAATTCTCGGCCCCTTTTTTATCACGAATCTCTATCTTAAACTCTTGAAGCAACAAAACCCATCTCAAAAGCCTAGGCTTAGCATCTTGTTTTGTCATAAGATACTTGAGAGCGGAGTGATCCGTATACACTATGGTCTTGGAAAGCACAAGATATGGTCTAAACTTCTCAAAAGCATATACTATAGCAAGCAACTCTTTTTCCGTGGTAGTGTAATGAAGTTGTGCACCGGTCATGGTTTTACTCGCATAGTGTATAGGTTGAAAATGCTTATTAACTCTTTGTCCTAAGACGGCCCCCACCGCATAATCACTAGCGTCACACATAAGCTCAAAAGGTAATTCCCAATTTGGAGAAACCAAAACGGGAGCCTTTGTCAATTTTTCCTTAAGGGTCTCAAAAGAGTCTAAACAAGCTTGATCAAAAATGAAAGGAGCCTCTTTCTCCAAGAGATGAGTCATCGGTCTAGCTATCTTAGAGAAATCTTGTATAAAGCGCCTATAAAATCCCGCATGACCTAAGAAACTCCTTACACCTTTAACCGAGGTGGGTGGGGGAAGCTTAGCAATCACATCAATTTTGGCTCGATCAACTTCTAATCCCTTATTGGATATCTTGTGTCCTAAAACAATCCCCTCTTTCACCATAAAATGACATTTCTCCCAATTAAGCACCAAACGTGTTTCCTCACAACGCTTAAGCATTCTCTCAAGATTGGTGAGACAAGAGCTAAAGGAGCTTCCAAATACGGAAAAGTCATCCATAAAAACCTCCATGGTTTGCTCTATCATGTCATGGAAAATCGCCATAATGCACCTTTGAAACGTCCCCGGTGCATTACATAGGCCAAAAGGCATCCTCTTGTAAGCAAATGTACCGTAGGGACAAGTGAATGTGGTCTTTTCTTGATCCTTAGGGTCAATGGGTATTTGAAAATAACCCGAAAAGCCATCAAGAAAACAATAGTACTCATTTCCCGCTAAGCGTTCAAGCATTTGATCCATAAAGGGAAGCGGGAAATGGTCTTTCCTAGTTGCCTCATTGAGTTTTCTATAATCAATGCAAACTCTCCAACCGGTTACAAGTCTCGTGGGAAAAAGCTCATTGTTCTCATTAGGCACCACGGTGATTCCACCCTTCTTTGGAACACAATGAACCGGGCTAACCCATGGAGAGTCGAAAATGGGGTAAATCATACCCGCATCTAAAAGTTTAATCACTTCCTTCTTAATAACCTCATGAATTTTTGGGTTAACTCTCCTTTGGTTTTGAATGGCGGGTTTATAGTCATCCTCCATAAGGATTTTGTGAGTAAAAAAATGTGGATCAATTCCCCTTATGTCGGATATTTTCCATGCTAAGGCTTTCTTATGTTTCTTAAGGACTTCAATAAGTTGCTCCTTCTCATCCTCTTTCAACTCTTTAGCAATAATCACCGGTAATTGGTCTTTTCCTTCTAAGAAAGCATATTCTAAGTGGGATGGAAGTTCCTTAAGTTCAATGGGAGGTGGACTCTCTATGGAAGGTTTTACTATGGAAGGTTCCTTAATGGTAATCTCTTGTGGAATAGGAGAAGGAATGGGGTCCTCATTGAGCAACTTTTGGATTGTAAGAATATCTTCTTCCCAATTAATGGGAGAATCATCATCACCAAGAAAGTTGGACTCAAATTCCTCCAAGAGGAAATCACTCTCTCCAAAAGGTGTTAAAGAGGGAGCAATTGAGGCCATGGTTTCAACATGTGGAATCTCATCACTAGCATTCTTACAAGCATCATGAAAGTGTTCATTACACACTTCATCTAGCACATCCACAATGTTAATAGTCTCACAAGGTCTAGACTCCTTAACCTCTTTTCTATCACAAACTTTCCCTAACTTAAACACCACTTTCTCATCCTCTACTCTCATAATTAATTCTCCTTCCGCCACATCTATCAAGGTACGACCCGTTCTCAAAAACGGTCTACCAACAATCAAAGGCACTCTAGGATCCATGTCATAATCGACCACTACAAAGTCGGCCGGAAAGGTAAACTTATCCACACCTACAAACACATCTTCCGCGATACCTACGGGGTGAGCTATGGTTCGGTTGGCTAGTTCAAGAGTCATCCTAGTGGGAGTGAGCTCGGGAAGAGATAGTTGTTTCCAAACCGATAAAGGCATGAGATTTATGCTCGCCCCTAAATCCGCCAAAGCCATGCAATTTTCAACACCGGGAAAATTACAAGGTATCAAGAAGCGCCCCGGATCTCCAAGTTTTGTTGGTAAGGTTTTAAGTAACACCGCGGAACAATTTTCATTAAGTGATGTGTTGGGCAAATCAACCAATTTTTCTTTGTTTGAGAGCAAATCCTTGAACATCTTAGCAAACTTTGGCATATAAGCAAGAGCTTCCGCAAAGGATATGTTGATATTGAGTTGCTTGAACATCCTTAAGAAATTGGAGACTTGGATGTCATCTTTGTTCTTTAACTTGTCCTTTTTCAACCTTGATGGGTATGGAAGAGTAGGTTTTGGTGTAGGTGGAATAGGTGTTGTGGTGGAAGATTTGTCTTTGTTAGCTTCTTCATTGGGAAGTGTGGAAGGTAAAGGAGAAGTATGAGGTGGTTGAGAAGGTGTGTTTGAGTGAATAGGAGCATTTTGAGGAGGTGGAGTAGAAGTAGAAGGCTTGTCACAAGTAGGAGCACAAGTGGGTTGAACAATAGTAGGTTTAGGAGGTGAAGGATCCTTTGTTGTTGTACCACTCCTTGTTGTAATAGCATTAACATTGGCCCTAGGGTTTGTTTGTGTGTTGGAAGGTAAAGCTCCTTGTGGTCTTTGAGTTACCGCCATTAAAACCTTATTGAATTGGTCATTTATTTTCTTTTCCATAGCTTGGAATTTCCTTTCATTCTCTTGATTCATCTTTTGCAAAAGATCCATTGTGTTAAACTGTTGTGGCACATAACCTTGAAAACTTTGAGGTTGGAAAGGTAAAGGTTGGGAGTTAAATCCTTGATTTGGTGGATAAAAGGTATTTGCTTGAGGTTGAAATTGATTGGGTGCCTTGTAGTTATTTCCTTGGTATAGTTGTCTTTGCCCTTGATTCCTTGCTAAAATTTGAGGAGGATTTTGTGGAATTTGGGTGGGTGGTTGGGGTGGGAAGCCGGGTGGAGTAAGGTAATTTTGGGATTTGTAAGAAAGGTTATTTGGATTGATGTTAGGCTTGAAATGTTCACGGTGTTCCTCTTGGTAAGCATAGCATTCCCCTTGATACCCTTGCACCTTATCACATTGTTCATAAGAGTGGGGACCTCCACAAGTAACACAAGAAATGGTGATGGCATTCACATTACTTGAGGAATTGTTCAATGTCATGCTCTTAAAATTTTGAAACATGTCTTGAGTCATTTCTTGTCCTTGTTTGACTGTTTGAAGGATCTCTTTAAGAATTTGGATGTCACAAGGAGTTTGAGAAGTGTTTTGGATCACATGAACCTTTTCTTCAAATGGATTGTTTGTTTGAACCATTGCCTTAGTCTCAATAATGTTCAAAGCCTCGTGGTATGTTTTAAGAAGAATACTCCCTCCCGCGGAAGCATTTAGTGAATCTTGGTGGTGAGGTTTAAGGCCATTATAGAAGGTATTGATTTGGTTTACATCATCCATTCCATGGTTAGGGCATCGCCTCAACAACTCACTATACTCTTCCCAAGCATCACAAAAGGATTGACTAGGTTTCTGTGTAAAGCCCATAATTAAATTCCTCAAAGCCATAGTCTTTTGTGGAGGAAAGAATTTGTTCAAAAACTTAGTGGTAAAATCATCCCATGTGGTGATACTATCGGGTGGTTGGGTGTCTAACCAATGCTTAGCACTCCCATCTAAGGAAAATGACACTAACATCAATCTAATGACCTCATGTGGAACCCCATTATGCTTAATGGTATTGCAAAGTGAAAGGAATCTCTTAAGGTGAGCATGGGGATCCTCATTTTGTTTTCCCAAGAAAGGTGATAAAGCAACCATATTGATCATAGATGTATGTAGCTCAAATGTGTTAGCGGGAAAGTCGGGAATCTTAATGGCACTAGCATATCCATGAATGTTGGATTGCATCCGTTCATACAAAGTGCGATTATCAATAGCCATGGCTTCTTGTGGTGGTGACAAAGCACGATTCTCGTGATCGGCTTGGTGGACGGTGGTGGTCTTACTCTTTCTCTTTTTCTTCCTTTTCGGAGGAAGAGGTTGTACACCAACCGGTATTTGTGCACGCCCGCGAGTGAGCATGCAACTCAATACGAGGAATGAGAGAGAAGCTCTCGTGTGACTTTGAAGAGAAATGGATTATCCTCTTCGAGTTTCAATATTAAATATCCACAAGAAAATAACAATATATGTAGTTACTACTTTGGGTGCAAGACCCTCAATGAAGCCTTCCTTCTTAGAATACTCCCAAGTGAACGGGGGGTTAGGTGGCGTGAAGCACTTAAGTACCTATTGACCCTTAGATGGCATTTTATAGCACATCGCCTTTCTATTCACTTAAATGTTCGTATTCTTCGAATTGTTGCTTATTGAGAGTATTTATCTATTCTTGCTTTATTTTGTTTGATCGATACGCGTGTCAAGGACCGGAACGCCCCTCAACACGGTGTATTGCCTCGGCAATACTTATGGAAGATATGTAGATTGATTGTTCTTATACGTATACGTATTTACTTATAATAATATATGGAAAATATTTTTGTATTTATGAGTTTTTTAAAGGAAAATACTATATGTACATAAAAACCGAGAGAATCCAATAATATATATTTTTGGGTGCAATCTCTTAGGAAAAAGATTGCTTTTTGGATTTTTTAATTTTTTTGGTCAATTCTTTAGGAAAAGAATTGTTTTGTTAATTTTTTAGTTTTTATATATTTTTATATTTTTGATTTTTTTATTTGTTTTTGATTTATGATACGTAAAAATAACGTTCACAAAGTGAACGGATCCCAAAAGCCAATGAAAACCGTCAATCGATAGTCTCTCGTGTAGTCAAAGAACCGGCAGCGGCGCCATTTGAAATGTAGTATAATGCAGTTCGTTTTCTCAGTTCTTAACTAATAGAAAGTCCAACCAATATCGGATTTATAATTGTTCTTGGTTGTTTAAGCTTGCTTGGTAATCTATGCTAATTCAAACAACACTATTTAAAAAAATGAAAAATATTAAACTACTTATACGTAAAACATTTTGCAAATACCAATTTTTTTATTCAAACAAAATTCAATTAACAAAATATAAAACTAGAAGGACTGAAAATGTAATTTCTATGAAAGTTAAATGCTTGAAATGTAAATTCTACAACTAAAGGGACTAAGAATGCAAAACAGTAAACTATAAGGATCAAAAATGCAAAATCTATAACAAACTAACTAAAAATGTAACAATATAACAAAATACTAACTGAAATCTAACAACTCTCAAAGTCCAGGGACTAAACTATAGCAAACCCTAAAAACATGGAAATTAGGCCAAAATTAAACGCTGACAGAACCTTAAGGACCAAAGAGCAATTTTTAAAAACTTTTAAACAAAAACGGGGCAAATGAAAGAATAAGCTCGTTTGAGCTTATTACTCAACCAAATCAGATGAAACGACTTGCAAAAGACTTCAAATCCAATTTAAACTACGTGTATCTAAGGAATTAAGCTAAGAATCAAAAATAAGCAAAAGAGTGCTTATTAATAAGCTCAAAATAAGCTACAGCTTAAACCAAACAGTCACAACTTGATCTTTGTAATGAAACTGATTAAGCTAATGATTTCAAGAATGGGAAATCAAACCAGAACTATTTTCATCAAGAAATGAGCTAGAAATCTGAAATAAGCTCAAAAGAGCTTATGTTGACCAAGTTTGACCAGATTTTGCAAAAAGCTCAAATTTTCAAAAATCAATATTCAACACTAATTAAACGTTTTTGTGAAATAAAATCATGACTTTTATGAAGTGGATTAGGAGATCTAGGAAAACAGTCACAACTTTGTCTCAGAGAATGAGCTTTGCTCAGACTTGGACCAAAAAGCTATTTTCTAGCTTATTATCTAATACTGTAGAATTTCCTTATGGAATCTAAAATTTTATGATATAAGCTAAGTCTAGAAACAAATTTGGTTGAATTTCATCAAGGATTGAATGAGAAATAAGCAAATGAAAGTGACAAGTTTTTCAAACCAAAGCTTGAATAAAGGCTAACCCAAACTATTCTATTGCCATTTGCCTGTTTGACCTTTTATATGACTTGTAAAAGGTTTAAAACCACTTGTTATCAACTAAAGACTGGAAATGAACTCTACAACACCAATTCACAATACTTGAAAACTGATTTTTATCTACTACCAAACACTCCTTTAACTGTTTTCAACAAGATTTTTCAAAGACTTATTTAGTTCTGAATTATACTGACTTAAAGGCTATAGAAGACTAACTTCAATGAACAAAATGAAAGGTATAAGGACTAACTTCAGACAAATAACAAGGCTAGAACTACAATTAAGCTATTAGGCTAAAAAGTGACTGAAATGATGCAGAAACTTCAAATTCAGAACACAAGTAAACAAGGAAGCAGTAACTGAACTCCAAACTCACAAAGATCAATCAAATAGCAACTACAATCAATTATATCATGCAGCCATCAAATTTAACTAAGAAAAGTAGTATGCAAAAGACTTATTAAGTGGAACAAAAACAAGAATCTTAAAACCTATTGTAGAAATCCTTTGGGAAGAAGAGGAGCGCTGAGCTCTCTTGCCCTAGTGATAACCACCACCTATCACTAGTATTCAACAAGAATCAACCATCAAACAGCTACAAATCATCTGGAATCAATCAAACTGCTTGAAATCTTCAAATGAACAATGGAATGAACAAATTCTGATCAAACAGCTAACAATCTTCACAAATGTCAGTTATGATCTATGGTTGATCATAACAAACATCAAACAGCAACAACACTATCCAATTGAAGCAAGAATCTGACTGAATGAGAAAAACAGAATTTGGCGGGAAAAAGGAATTTGAATTTTATTGAAGGAAATCAGTTACAAAGTTTGTTACAAGCTATCAACTAACTAACTAACTCAAGAGTTTGTCAGACTCTTGAGTAGTTAGGGGAAAAGTGAGGGAAAAAGGAAAGGGAAATTGAACTAGGTGTTTTTTACAAAATTAAGCTACAAGTGAAAATGAAAAACAATCTAACTATTTATAGGCAAGAAAAGAGAGTTTGTTGGAGTTGGTGACGTGTCAGAACCAGTCATAACTTGCCACGTGGAAAATTCTGCATTTGGCACTTTGAAGGTATGAACAATGATTTGGGTGTTTTTGATTGGATGAGTGATATGTTAATTGAGTTGTACCATTGAACTCGTCTCTTCAAAACGATCATCTTTGGTGTTTATATCTTTCCCTGAAATTGCTTCTATCAAAAACGCGATCCTGACAATTTTTATTTTTGAAGAAGACGCCACGTGTCAGTTTCTGGTTGGCTTAAAATATGTCACACGGATCACAACTGTTTGGATTTGGGTAATAAATGTGGCGGCAGTAGTGGGTATTAAATGAGCCTAAGTGGCAATCCGTGTGAGGTAGTATCTCTCTTCCCATTGGCTGAAATCTTGACACATGGATTACACTTGCAAATCTTTCCAAACTTGGCAAAACAAGTCCTTGTTCTTGGCAGATTGCTGTTTTAGGCTAGGATCTTCATTCCTTTGACATTTTTGGTCCTTTAACTTCCATAACTTGTACAAAATGGTCCTTTGACTGAGTTGACTTGATAGTTGACCAGGTTTGACTTGAATCTTGACTTTTACAATATTTGCACTTCTAGTCCTTCAACTTTCATAACTTGTCAAGATAGGTCCTTATACTTCAAAGTCTTGTCACTTTTGATCCTCTTTTGTCTTTTTCATCCATTTGAGCTTGATTTTTCCTTGTTTGCTTGGAAATGTATCTTCTTACCTACAAAAGTGCACACAAACACAAACATACCACATAATACTGTTTTTGCCAAATAAATTGGTATTTTGCTTCATGTTTTAGGGTTATTTGTTGATAAAAGGATATGAGTTTAAGCTCATATCACCGAGAAAAATAAATTTCTCGTTGTGAAGGATAAGTTATCATCCGTGATAAACTTTCCTTAATCTGAAGTTCGAGTTCTAAGCTGACATTTACTTAGAAATCGTTTTTCATGAACTTAAAAACTTTGAATGTTTTTATGAGAAGCTCATGACCGAGAAATATGAATTTCTCGTTGAGAAGGATAAGTTATCGTCTGAGATAAACTTTCCTTAGTTGAGGTCCGAGTTCTAAGCTGTGATGCGCCTAGAAGTCATTATGAGAGAATATCAAGCAGCTTCATTTGCCAAAACCTCCAAGTCTTCTGGAGTCATATACTTCATACCAAGACGGCCAACGAGATACGCAAACCTATCTTTCGATAGAGCTTTTGTAAACAAGTCTGCCAGCTGGTACTCAGTTCTGACAAAGTATAATTCCACGATGCCGCGTTCCACTTGTTCCTTGATGAAGTGATATCTGACATCGATGTGCTTGGTGCGGGAGTGCTGAACCGGATTGCAAGATATGGATATGGCCGACTTTGAGTCACAATACATAGGTATTTTATCAAAGTGGAAGCCATAATCCGTGAGTTGAGTTCTCATCCAGAGGACTTGAGCACAACACGCGGATAGAGCCACATATTCTGCTTCAGCTGATGAGAGCGAAGTGCAATCCTGCTTCTTTGACGACCAACTGACAAGCTTGTCTTCCCCTAGAAATTGTATGCTACCAGAAGTGCTTTTACGACTATCAAGACAACCTGCGTGATCAGAATCTGAAAAAGCCGTTAGATGAAAACCGGTTTCCCTCGGATACCAGAGTCCCATGTGAATGGTATTCTTAAGGTATCGAAAGATCCGTTTAACCTCTTTGAGGTGCTTTTGAGTAGGTCTGGCTTGATATCATGCACAATAGCATGTGGCATGATGAATATCAGGCCTGCTGGCTGTAAGGTACATAAGTGACCCGATCATACTGCGATATCGCGTTTGATCTACGGGATATGAGTACAAGTCAGCGTCTAGGGATGTGGTCGACAATGGTGTACCAACGCGAGCACATGAGGTCATACCATGCTTTTTAAGTATCTCTTTAGCATACTTAGCTTGGTTAATAAAGATACCACGTGGGGATTGATGAATCTGGAGGCCTAAAAAGAATTTTAGCTCCCCCATCATTGACATTTCAAATCTGCTGTGCATTAATTTTTCAAAACGTTTTGAAAGTTTTGGGTTCGTAGAACCAAAAATAATGTCATCAACATAAACTTGCACCAGCATTATGTCATCCCCATATTTATTAGTAAAGAGAGTAGGATCAATAGAACCTTTGGAGAATCCTTTGGACACCAAGAAGTTTGAAAGTTCTTCGTACCATGCCCTTGGAGCTTGTTTAAGTCCATATACAGCCTTTTTGAGACGATAGACTTTGTCAGGATGATGAGGATCGATGAATCCTTCCGGCTGATTCACATACACTTCTTCCTTCAAATGACCGTTGAGAAAAGCAGTTTTAACGTCCATCTGAAAAACCGTGAAGCCCTTATGTGCAGCATAAGCAAGGAATATCCTGACTGCTTCCAAACGAGCAACTGGAGCGAATGATTCATCGAAATATATCCCTTCTTGTTGACGATACCCCTTAACCACAAGACGAGATTTGTTTTTGATGATGGTTTGTTCTTCATCCAGTTTGTTTTTCCAGATCCATTTGAAATCTAAAATCGACATTCCATAGGGTCGGTCAACAAGTTCCCAAACATTTAGGCGTTCAAACTGATGAATTTCGTCTTGCATTGATTCAATCCACGCATGATCAGTCATGGCTTGTTTGATGTTTGTAGGTACAGTTGAACTCACGGTGAGTGCATACATACACACATCGCCATCGGTTTCGAGTTGTCTGCGTCTTCGAACCGGTTGTGAAGGATTTCCAATGACTTGCTCCAATGGATGATCACGTGTCCAATGGTGAGTGGATGGATATGGTTGGTAGAATGTATGCATGTTGGACGGATCAACATGTTGAGTAGAAGACTCTCCGACTTCGTGTACCGGTGTACCGAACGGATTGATAAATTCTTCATCGTCAGGTTGTGCATCGGCTGCTTGATCGTTGTTACCTCCTTCAGCATTGACAGTTGGTGATGTTGGTTGTATGACTGTTTCTGGAGTTTGTTGAGTATCTAATGGAATATTCTCTTGAGCAACGGTTGCTGAAGTAGAGGCAGTTGTGTCTTTTTGACTTTGTTCGGGTGCATTAGTAGTATTGACAGCGGAAGGCTTTGACACAACTTGATTGTTTCCATAGTAATATTCATCAAACATTGGATCATATAAGTCAACCAACTCATTCATATGTGTCGTATCCGTCGATTCTGCTGTGGGAGTACTTTGTTGACATTCTTGCGCGGGACGTACACTGTTGTGTGTAGGTGCCATTGTTGGACATTGAGGTGCGGGACATGAGCTGTTGTGATCAAGTACCATTTGTGGCAATTCGTCAAAGTTCACATGAATTGTTTCGACAATAATCTTTGACGAATTTTAACTTAGGAAGACCGGTCACAATATCATTCTTCGAAAGCAGGTTGATGGTGTCAAAGTTGAGATGTGACAATCGTTGATGCCATAACCATGCTTGAGATGATGACGCTTTAGCCATTAAGCAAATTGGATTTGTTGAAGATGTGTCTTGAAGAGTTACTGTGTAGAGATCAGAACCACGAGAACCTGTAAGAAGGTTATTCCCATCGTAGTCTCTAACATAGCAAGTAGATTTCCGAAAAGCCACTTCCAAATCCGCATCACAAAATTGACCAACCGAGAATAAATTGTGATTCAGTCCCTCGACGTAATAAACCCGTTTTATAGTGATATTCCCTTGAACCAAGTCTCCATATCCGAGTATCGGTGCAAATTGATCATTTCCAAACCGTACCGTACCCAGAAACTTCTCCACGAAGTTAATGAGAAGCTTGAGATTGCCCGTCATGTGCTTTGTGCACCCGGAGTCCATTATGAATAGGATGAGTTCGACGAGCTGCAGAAGAATTAGAAGACAATGTAGCATTTGACAAATGGGAGCCCTTGATAGAAACGGGTTCCAAAATAGTAGTGGACCTAGATTCTAAAGGCAAGCTAACATTCATAGACCCAATTAGAATGGGGGTTGTCTTAGGTACCCATTTGTATCCAGGTGGTGTAAATCTTGAATACCCCCGTGTACATGTCCTAATCATGTTCTCATAAAGCTTCTTTAACCTGCTTTGTTTACGTAGAGTAGTGGATTCTAACGCACTTAGTTTCTTAAGTGGTTGCTTAGTGGATTGGTTCAAAGTTCTTGTGGGTTTACTAGTACTAGTGGGCATACGAATAGGCTTCCTAGTTCTAGTATTCACGCCATTATAATTAAGAGCACAAGCATCATGATTGAAAGTACGAACACATTTGCCACATTCAACACAAACAAATTCAACATTCGAGGTCTTAGCATTTAAACTGTCATTACATGCAGTTACAGACGTTTTATTCTTAGAAAACTTAAACTTCCTACGGTGGTCTTCTACTTCCAACTTCTTTCCTTGACTATTGTTAGGCATGACCTTATCTTGCATTCTATTGCTCTTAAGCTGTGGTCCGCTAACGCTAGTAGTGGGGATTACTCCTGTAGAAGAAGACACACGTTGATTAGTTTTCTTAATATTCTGAGGTAACCGCGATGTTCCAGTTTGAGTGGGCTTAGTGTTCATCTTATACATTCCAGGTGCTATCACATTGGTACTTTTATCATTTCCTATCTTAGGCAAAGTCTGTGGGGATTGTCCCAAAATAGATGATTTAGGGCATTTAACCGCATTCGGTTGACGAACGGCGGATGGTTTACCCAAAACAGACTTTCCTTTCATTTTCTCAATGAGTTTCTGTAACTCACTTATGGCAATGTCCCTTTCTTTTAGCTGAGCTTTCAAATCATTTATTTCGAAATCTTTTTCATTTAGTAGACGAAACGAAGAAGCTGACATTTCTTGACACTTTTTATGATTATGAGATTTTTCACCTTTTTGTAAAGCAAGTTCAAGAGAAATGGAGTGTTTCTCAAGTTGAGAAAAGCTTTTCGAAAGTTTGTTATATGACTGAATTTGTTTTGAAAGCTCTACTTCAAGATTGCGACATTTCGCGTCCGATTCTGACACAAGACATGCTACATGACAATATTGATCAAGATCGGTATACACACCAAGTATAGCATTCATATGGTCAGCATAAAAATATTCCTTAGAAAGTCGATCAATTTCGTTAGAAAGTTGGTGTTCTTGTGTCTTTAATTTAGTTTGAAGAAAATCAACTTCATCTTCAAGAGATTTAACATAACTTAAATCAGTTAACATTACCTCAGTGAGAGCTGTATAAAACATTTCCACATTTTTTGAAAGATCATCAATGGTTGGAACAATACATTGTTGAATGACGACTTCTACTTGTGGGTTAGGTTTAATATTCCAAATGATATCCCTATAAACTTTTTCATAGTCGACGACACCTTTGTACAAATTTAAAACCCCTTGTTTTATAAACTCAAATTGCTGAACACTTTTGCTTTTCTCATTCCATTTACGTTTGTCATCCAAAATTCGCTTTTCTAACAAAATTGATTGCTTTTTGAAACTCCTTTTTAAAGAAACTTTCTTTTGTGGTTCATCACTTGGTGGTGGAACACTATTATACATCTTTTGTTCTTTTGAAAGTTCTTTTTGAGGGACAAACTTAATATGATTGTTAGAATCAGAAAGGTTTATTAAATCACTTAAGTTTGATTGACCTTCTTCTTGTTGACGAATGATTTCGTCGCAGTCAGGGGAAAGTATAAGAGCAAGATTATCAACATAACAACCGATATCATAAAGAGCAGGCTTGGTACTTTGAGCTTTCTTGAGATATTCAGGCTTGACAAAACTCGTTTTCATATTTCTATTGAGCATATTCATGGTTTGAATAGACTGACCCGTTTTGTAAACAATGTTGTTTAACGTGTCGACTCTCTTTTCCAAAGCAAGAATTTTTTTCAATATCCTTTTCTTCACGAGTTTTATAAAGCTCAGTTTGTTCTTTGTTAACCGACTCTAATTCAGTAATTTGGAGTTTATGTAACAGTAGTTGTTCTTCAAGTTCTGATATCTTTTGTTTTGACATATGAATTTCGTGTGTTACTTCAGAACAATATTGTTCGTTGAGCACCTTACGTTCATATACCAAACCATTAGCTATTGCAACTCGTCGATCAGCTTCTTTTACATAATCACACTCTTTAAGCCTGTCTATCTCCTCGGCTAAGGATGTGTTTGCTTGCTTCAAACGTTTATTAGCATCTTTGTTTTCCTCAATTTCATGTTTTAAAGAATCAATTATAGACGCAAGCAAATCACAGTCCTCATCCGAGTCAGTATCCTGAGCAGCATTACCGTCATCATTAAACATATGCTGTGAATCCGTAGAGATATTGCTATCCTCCGTGTCCATTACATATGTGTCATTGATGCTTTCGGGTTGCTCAGGATGCCGTCTTTCATTAGCAAACACATTATAGTTATCATTTGTTGGTACCTTTTCAATTGGCTCAGTATCAAAGATAGGTCCAGAAGTATCAGTAGTCTCTGGAAGCACTTCTTGAATCTTTGCCATGTACACATAATGTGCCTCTAGCTCTTGATCATCGGCTTCATCATCAGTGTCATCACACCAATCAACTTCATCTGCTGTGAGTGGAATTCCTGCTTCTTCTTTCTTACACAGCAACATCTTTTCCTTGTGATACCCTGAGTCCTTAACTCGTTTTGGCTTCTTGCATTCCCTAGCCATGTGCCCAAATCCCTTACAGTTGAAGCATTGAATCCCAGTCTTCTGCACAACCGGAGTGCCTACAGTATCTCTAGCCCCAACTTGATTCAGCATCCTCTGATTATCATACCTAGCATCACGATCATACCTAGGTGCATGATCAACTTCCTTATATCTAGCATTGGATGATGATCTGAGGTTGTTGTTGGTAGGTTTGTAGATCTTCTTATAAGTTGTGGTGAGTAAAGACATGAGTTCTTCAATCTTCTTGTCCCTTGAAGTTTGTTCATCATCATTGTCTCCATCTGACTCGGTGTCATACTTTGGAGGTGGAGTGGGGACAATTGCTTTTGCTTTGTGTTTAGCAGCAACTAAAGGTTTGGTGGATGAGCTTGATGACTTTGAGGAATTAGTAGGTGGTTGTTGACGAGGAACGGGTTTTGTTGAAGTAGCAGCCACAAAAGCAATAGAATTAGCAGACCGTTCTGCCTTTTCAGCCCTTACTTCATTCACTTCATTCTGATGTTGTTTCAAGATATCATAAAGTTTGTGGTAAGAGATAGTCTTGATATCCTCCCTTTGTTTGACCAAAGTCACAAACCTTTGCCATTCCGGTTTGAGTTGAAGTAAGAACTGAACATTGGCATGATGATTGGAGATGGTGCACTGATTTTTGACAAGCTCATTCATCATTTTGTAGAATCTCGAGTAATATGAGTCAATGGATTCACCATCTTCAGATGTGAATTTTCCAAACTCCCAAAGTAGATTAGTCTCGAGATCTTGAACATTGATCGACTCACCTTGCTTCAATCGATGAATTGCATTCCACATTTCCATAGCATTAGGACATGCATCGACTGTGGAATAGATATCGTTATCAATTCCAGTGAGTATGAAGTTTACAGCATCAGCTTCAGCTTGGAGGAGTTTCTTTTTCTCAGCAGAACATGTGTCAAAATCCTCCATAGCTCGTATAGTTGATGAAGTACCATCCTCTGCCTGTGTGGTAATTGGTCTGAATTCAAAAACTGGAGGTGGATTCTCAAGGCAGTGACGAAGAGCAGTTCGGTTTTCTTTTCCGTCGAGAAATCTGAGAAAACGAGATCTCCATTGAACGTAGCAACCGGCAGTGAGCACAGGTGGATTACCGTTGCCACCTTGTTCCAAACGAATTTGATTAGCAGTTGCAATGTTGATGTTGTTGTTAGACATGGTGAATACTTGTGAATGAATTGCAGATCTTAGTGGATTTGTTGTGATGATGTGTGGTTAAAATTGAAATTCCGAAATTTCCAGAATTTTTTTTTTTTTTTCAGTCCGACAATAAATTCCTCAGTCTGACAAAACGGTAAGCCGAAAAATTTTGTATCGCCAAATTTTGAATTTGAGTTAGAAATAGCCAAAAACTAATAGGGAAAAAATTTGATTTTACTTGACCTAAAAATTTTAACTCTTTTTTTTTTTTTTTTTTTTTTTTTTTTTTTTAATCTTCGTGTAAACGATGTTCCTAAACTAGTCTAGATAGTGGCTAAGTCTAAAAATTGCTCAAACAAAATATCCATCGGAATGCCCATCGGAATAACCTTGTCAGAATGACCAATCGGAATCTCAAATCGGAATACCCAATCGGAATGCCAAAACGGAATGACCAATCGGAATGTCAAATCGGAATGCCAATCGGAATGTTGTTGTCCAATCGGAATGATGCTACTGATCGGAACGCCACTGATCGGAATGCCAATCGGAATGTTGTTGTCCAATCGGAATGATGCTACTGATCGGAATGCCACTGATCGGAATGCCAATCGGAATGTTGTTGTCCAATCGGAATGATGCTACTGATCGGAATGCCAATCGGAATATATAATCCCTTTTCCGATTACACCAATCGGAATATATAATCCCACTTTTCTCGGACAAAACTCAACCAATTCGTGATTTTAAGCCAAAAAATGATCAAAACACCCAAATTTTTTTGTGTTTTTAGCCAAAGTAAATATACCAAATCTCTACCACAACTATGTAGAAGATTCGTATCAAGAAAAAACCATAAAAAACACAAGAAAAATTTTTGGACGAGATATATAGATCAAAATGACCACGAAAAATCAAGAACACACCACACGAATCTTCAATCACCTATCCACTATAGGCTCTTGATACCAATTGTTATTCCCATTTAATCCATAACACAAGATTTAGAAGAGATATTTAGAGAGAGAAAGAGAAGAAAAGTAGAGAGAGAAACTAGAGAGATTTGGAAGGTTTATGTTTACTAGAGAGAGAAAGTAAAATGAACCAACACCCTCTTTCACATGTGAAAGAGGGTTATATACCCCACGGCTCTAAGGCCTTTGTGGGCTTCATCTTGGGCCGGGCATGGCTTTGTTTTGGGCTTACGCCCCTAACTTATACAATATTAGCTTAAAGTCCAAGCCCGGTTTTCCCGACTAACCTATTACAATACAAGACCTTTTAACGACTAAGATGACCTATTACATTCTTGGTGGCGGGTTTTGTTTGGGTACCTCTTCATTAATAGGTGGAGACAGTAATGGAGAACTAGTACTGGGTGTGGTAGTAGGAGGGATAAATGGGGGTGGAGGAGGTGTAGATGGAGTAACGGGAGGAGGGATAGAAGGTCCTACTAGAGTTGCTCCACTTCGGGTAGTAATAGCACTCACATTCGCTCTAGGGTTTGTTTCGGTTGTAGAAGGAAGAGCACCTTGGGGGCGAAGAGTTTGTAATATTTGAACAAATTTCCTATCCGTGGACTCTTGAATTTGTCTAGTAGATTCTTGCATTGCTTGCATGATTTTCTCATGTTCACTCAATTTTTGCAAAACCAAGTCCATTGGCGGATGTGGTAAATTAAACCCTTGTTGTTGAAAACCTTGGTTTTTGTATTGGTTATAAGGTGGAAAACCTTGAGGATTGAAACCTTGGTTTGGAAAGCCTTGATTTTGGATGTGAAAGTTTCCCTGATTTGCATTTGAGCCCCTCACATTGGCATTACCTTGAAAATTAGCTCTTGGCGGCCCTTGGTTGTTTTGGTTAAGTTGTGGTGGTCTTTGTTGAAAACTGGGTGGAGCCAAATAATTTGTCGAGTTGTAAGACAAGTGATTAACATCGACATTAGGCTTGAAATGAACTCTCTCGGTGTTGTTGTAAGCTTACACTTCCCCGTGAGATTGATCATAAGCTTTATCACAATTAGCATAAGAGTGTGGCCCACCACAAGTTTCACAAGTTATATTAATAGCATTGTTGTTTTTGGCATTGTTAACGGCTTGTAAAGCAACTGCTTCAACAACCGTAGTAAGCTTATCAAGTCTCCTTTCGGTGTCACTAGTGCTAGCACTAGCCACATTAGCCCGAACACTTTTGATTTGCACTTCAGATTTATTCTCAATAATATCCCATGCGGCATTAGAAGACTTAACCAAAATATTACCCCCCCCCCCCCCCCCCCGAGGCACTATTTAGTGAATCTTGGTCATTCATGCTTAAACCATTGTAAAAAGTATTAATTTGATGCACTTTTGTGAAACCATGTTGTGGACACTTTCTTAAAAGTTCCTTAAAACGGTCCCAAGATTCACTAAATGTCTCACCGTACTTTTATTCAAAGTTAATGATTTCATTTCGCAAAGCGGTAGTACGTGAGGGTGGGAAAAAGTAGTTGATGAATTTGGTCTCTAAATCCGACCACGTAAGAATACTTTGTGACGGTTCCTTATCAAGCCAATGCCGGGCTTGTCCCTTTAAGGAGAAAGGAAAAAGTTGCAAGCGAATTACCTCTTGTGAAACCCCATTAAACTTGGCCGTATTAGTGAGTTGAAGAAACCTTTTGATATGGTCATGAGGATCATCAAGTGTACGCCCCAAGAATGGTTGAGCAGAGACCATTTGAATGAAGCCGGATTTGAGCTCAAAGTTTTTGGCTCCAATCTCGGGTATGACAATAGCATCGGTGTTGCCCACTACGTGCGATTGCAAAAGCTCAATCATTGGTCGATTGTCCATGGTGACAATAGGTTGAGTTTCGACTTCGGCTTGAGTTGCTTTCTTCTTACGAGCACGGGTACGCATACACACCTACAAAAGGAAAAGAAAGATAGACAAGAAATCTTTTTGGTTTTTTATGTTTTTCTCTTTTTTTTGGATTTTTGAAATTTTTTATTTTTATGGATTTTTGAAAATTTTTAAGCAAGAAAAATAACGTTAAAAAATGAACGGATCCCAAAATCCAACGCGTCTCTCACAGAAAACCGTTAATCTTTACGAAAAGAGCCGGCAGCGGCGCCATTTAATAACTGGATTTTACTTAGTTATGAAAGTTCGTTGTTCCAGTCTTTTCGAATTGATTACTAGTTAAGAGTGCGATTCAGTCGTTCTTGGCGGAAAATAAAAAGGTTGTCGTTGTCTATAACTAATTAAAAAGTAAATGCGAAACGTAATTAAAATAGGCTAAAAGCAAAACTAGAAAAACTGTCACTTTTTCTCTCTAAAGTTAGAAAAACACTTGGTAAAAACAGAGATTAAACCCGTCGGAATAAAACAAGAAATTAAACCCGTCGGAATACTCCTAATCGGAATATGATCGGAATGTTGGAGTCAGAATGTAGTCGGAATAAGCTAAACAAATCCTATCGAAATGTCTAAATCGGAATCCTTATCGGAATACAAGAAAAAGGCAATAATCGGAATGCTGAAAATATAAGCTATCGGAATGTAATAAACACAAAGCCGTCGGAATGTATGAAAAACAAGCCCAATCGGAATCACAAAACCCTACTGGTCGGAATGCTAGAAACCCTTTTCCGATCCAGTGATCCGAATACAAGGGGGACAAATCGGAATGTTGGTGTGAATAGGGAAACCCTATTCCAATGGAAAGAAATGCGTAATAAGCAATCTAATAAGCTAACTTTAATAAGCACAATCCAAAAACTTAACTAACTATTTAATGAAAATAACTAAATAAGCACAAATTAAAACTTACAAAACTATGATAAGCAATTTTTTAAATCAAACTTTAAAAAGACAAAACTTTTAAGAAAACTTAAAAAGTAAATAAGCTAAATACAAAATAAGCCAATAAGCATGTCAAGCTCAAAGCTCAATTTGTATTAAACTTAATGATGAACAAAAAGATAAACTTTTTAATCAAATAAACATTAAGATGAAAAAAAATCAAAGATTAACATGAATCAAAGATAAACAAACTAAGAAAGGTAGAAGAAGATGATTAAAAAACTTGAATTAAAAAGATGAAAGATCAAAGATTTGACACAAGATTAAAGAGAAAGCTTGTAAAACATTAAGAAAAGCTAGAGAGAGAAAGTATATTATTCTACTCCTACTTACCTTACAATTATAAAACTAAAAACTACTACTAGCTAACCACTAACTAGCACCCTCCTAATGTGTCATTAGGAGGGTATATATAGGAAGTGGGGAGTGCATGTGTTGCTTCCTTCTTTCTTTTACTTTCTCGTCTCGACTTGATTTAAATTCTTTGTCTTTCTCGACCTCGTCTCGGGATTTGTCGATATAAATTGAACTCGTCTTATAATTTCTTCAATAATTAGACTTGAGTTCTTCGACTTCATTAAACTTCCGTCTTTAGACTTTTTCTTCGATAAATCTTTAGAATAGGTCTTGGACTTCCGTTCTTTTTGCACTCTTGATCTTTTGACTTCGTCTTTTGTCGTTTTCATCGATAAAAGCCCGTGAAAGCCCGTGTCTTCTTCCTTTTTCATCTTTTGGTCCTAAAACACAATAAAAACACAAACCACGCATAATTCCGATATTTACGATATAAAATAAATGTTTCAGCTTGGTTATTATTATAGTTAAGTGGTAAAAGGATGGGTGTTTTCACACCTAACATTCAGCTTCCTAAAAAAAGTAGGTTACGAAGGTTAAAAAGGATGTTGAGCTTCCTAAAAAACAGGATGTTCAAAAGGAGGCTAAAAAGGAAGATAAAAAAGTGGACAAAAAGGATGTTGAGCCTTCTAACAAATGTAAGGCTGTTAAAAAGGAGGAAGATGATCAAAAGCCTTCAAAGAAGACGAAGAAAGAGGAGGATGAAACGATGGAGGGTGAACTGGATGAGGATGAAACATCGCTTAAGCCTCTATATTGTAGGATGATACCTTCTTCCTTTTTTGACTGTGTCCGTGATGAAAACGTTAATCTGAAAGCTTTTATGCATGATATTGGTCTTGACGCATTATATTTGCGCAACATAGATAAATTATCCAATTGTTTGAATAGGTTTGTGGTTGAAATCTTTAAACCAAACACCTACAACCTTGATCTTACACATGGTAGTAATCATGTGACACCTTAGAAGGTAAAAGTTATTCTAGGAGTTCCTATTGGTACTAGTATTTTTGATTTACCAGAGAGACCGATGGAAGATGAGTTTGTGAGGAGATGGATAAGACAGTTTGAGCCAAAGATGTTGACAAAAGTAGGTCCACCTGATATTGCATTGAAGGTGATTGAAGCGACGAAAATTGACTTTATGTTTAAAGTCAACTTTCTTGAGCTTTTTTCGTTGGTGTTTGGCAAAGGTGAAACGATGAATACGTACCCAAGTTTGATTCGTGTTCATCAAATTCGTGAAGATACATACGTTAAGAACATTGACTAGTATGGGTACATTCACAAATGTCTCGAAACCAGTGCATTATCGAATACTTTGACTGGTTATTACAATGGCCCATTGTGCTTTTTAATTGTAAGTGCTTTAAAATGTTTTTATGTTTTTTGTTTTACCAGCAAGTCGTATATGTTTTCAGTGACTCATACATGAATCACAGTGACTCATACATGAGCCATAATGACTCTTACATGAGTCACAATGACTCATACATGAGTCACAGTGACTCATACATGAGTCACTCTAAAAACATGAGTCATATATGTTTCAGAGTGACTCATATATGTTTCATGATACCAGCAAGTCATACATGTTTTCAGTTACTCATACATGAATCACAGTAACTCATACATGAGTCACATTTTCTCATATATGAGTCGCAATGACTCATACACGAGTCACAGTGAATCATACATGAGTCACTCTGAAAACATGAGTCATATATGTTTTAGAGTGACTCATATATGTTTCATGATTTTTTGTTTATAGGTTATGTATTTAGATTCTACAAAGTGTGAGCGTGTTCCTGTTGTTCGCTTGAGGCCAGCTATTTGAGATTGGAGTTCAAGATTTATGAATTGCCGCCAAACCATTGAGTTACGTGACGATGTTATGGGCAAATTGGAATTGCATGAAGAGTGGACTCCGTCTGAAGCAAACCAAAGTGATGGTTTTCTACGTAAAGCAACAGAAACTCAGGATCGTGATACTGTTGTGCCTCTAGATCGTGATAGTGTTGTGCCCCTAGATCCTGATAGTGTTGTGCCTCCTACAGACAAAATGGTTATTATTAGCTTATTTTTATGTTTTTATTTTTATGCTTTTATTATAATCATGTATGAGTCAGTGACTCATGTATGATTCTGTGACTCATGTATGAGTCATTGACTCATACATGAGTCAATGACTCATATTTATATATGCTTTTTCATTACTCATATATGCTTTTTCATTTTATATACAGAACATGTTGAAGAATATTGAAGAAAAACTTTCTCTCATATATAGAGAAAAGTCTGAACTTGAAACAATGTTGAAGAACGCCAACACACAGTTTCCCAATGTCAAAGATCTGCAAGTGTTATTTGGTAGATATAAAGGAGTTTCCATCAATTCTATTTTGATGGAAGATGTTGGTCTTGCTGTTAATGATGTTTTGAACAAAGATGTTGTACTTAATGATATGTGGATTGATGATAACGTTGACTGGTTTGCAGAGTTGATGGAAATTATTGTAGAAATGTATATTAATGTACTTTGTTAACCTTTTATTATTTTTTAATTTTTATCTTAGTTTCACATCTGTGAGTTACATGACTCATGTATGAGTCACATGACTCATGTATGAGTCATATGACTCATGTATGAGTCACATGACTCATGTATTAAAGTTTTTGTAATATTTCAGGAGGATTTATATTTTAGGCCTCTAGATGAAGATGATGTGCCTCCGGTTGATGTTGTGCCTGTTGTTAATGATGATGTTGTGCGTCCTGTCACTCCTCAAAAAATGGTTAGTCGTTCATCTCCATCGAAGAAACTTGCTAAGCAATGTCCATACTTGCCTTCTCCTTTTATGCATCGGAAGTGTAATACTAGTAAGCTTCAAAAGGTTAAGTTTGTCTTGGGTAATTCTTTATTTACGATGAAAGGCGAAAAAAGTAAGTATACTTTTTATTTTTTTTTATCTGAACAACATGTTTTTAGAATATCATATGATTCACCTTGATCGTATTCCTTTTTTTTATTGTGTAGCAAAACCATCTTCTGAACGGACCTTTTTTGTGGGTATGAATTATCAACTGTTCGAGTAAATTTGGAAACATTGGCACCAGGGTTGTGGATAGATGCAAGTGTCATTGATCGCTTTGTTTCCATTTTAAATTTCAAGGAGTCAGGAAAAGATAATCCAAAACTAAGAATACTTTTTTTGCCGACTGGATGTGTTGTAAGTTTCACATGACATATGTCTTTTAGATTTTAAAATGACTCATGTATGAGTCACAGTTAAGTATATTTTTTGCTAATACTATATTTTTATTAAACACATGTACAAGGAATGATAGACCAAACATTGACTGAAGATGAACAGTATAAACTGTTTTCAAATGTTATTTTTGCGCATTTAAAAAAAGATAATGCTTCACTTTCTTTCTCCAATATCGATTTGGTAATTTTGCGTTACTTTACAAATATGAACATCAAGTTTTCATCAATTTGACTTTACATTTAATACTGTTTTTTTGTATGGTTAAAATAGGCATTCTTTCCTGTTTGTGCTTCAAACCATTTTTATGTTGTTGTTTTCCACCTGAAGACTCCATCATCAATGGTTATACTTGATAATATTCATGTTGCAAATGCTAATTCAACGAAGTACAAATCAGTCTGTGATCCTTTAGTAAGTTCTATAAAAATTAGATTTTTATTTAGATTTTAATTGGTTTTTTAATTGATTATTGTCGTATATGAGTCACATGAATCATGTATGAGTCACATGAATCATGTATGAGTCACATGAATCATGCATGAGTCACATGACTCATGCATGAGTCACATGACTCATGCATGAGTCACATGACTCATGCATGAGTCACATGACTCATGCATGACTCACATGACTCATGCATGACTCACCACATTGACTCATACATGAGTCATGTTACATGTTATTTGAAAATAACATGTTTTTCCCTATCTGTTTGTTGTGTAGAAAAAGTTATTCTCTAGATACCTGAAAGATGTTAAGCATCAAAAGTACTCTACCATTGCTAAACTCAGAGCATGCAGTCTACGTTGTAAATGGAGTACTAAGGATAACTATGTAGATTGCGGAGTCTTTGCTATGATACATTTGGAGTCTTATCAGTATGAAGCTGCTTAAGAATGGGATGTTAGATTAGTAGAAGAGTTGAAGATACATGAAGCTCAGTTGTTACACATGAGGTACTTGATTACAACGAAGATTATGTTGCACGAGCTTAATGCTGAAAGGCAGAACATGTTTGATTTGGCATACAACTTTGAGATGGCCCATGATGAGAAATTAAGGGTTTCAATTATTTTGAATGCCATTAAGAACAGGAATGAGCGTGATCCTCCTTCAAACAAAGAAGAGGTTGAGAAACCAGCAGGCGAGGAACCAGCACCTGAGAAACCTGCAGTTGAGAAACTTGCAGTTGAGAAACCAGCAGGCGAGGAACCAGCAGCTGAGAAACCAGCAGGTGAGGAACCAACAACTAAGAAACCAGTAGCTAAGAAACTAGCAACTGAGAAAGAAGCAATCGATAAAGCAGTTAAGAAGAATCCAGAGAAATCAAAGGCAAAGAAAAAAGTGACTGTGGCGGAGAAAGCAACAACAAGAAAGAAGAAATCGACTGATAAGAAGAATCACCTAGAACAATAGTAGTAAAGAAATGTTGTAGTCGATTGTAATAGAACTAATAATAGTACTTAATTCTGATGATATCCTTTAGGTTAAGAATTTTACTTATGATATTAAATAGTATGATATTGAAGTAGTTATGTTTTTAATCATATTAGTATGTTTGTGAGTCATAGTTTGATAAAAAAATATATGAGTCATACATGAGTCGCACGACTCATACATTTAATTATTTTCAGTTTTACAATTATACAATTTTATTCATATGTATAAGTGTTTTTGAACACTTGTACGTGTTTGTGACTCATATATGAGTCATGAAGACTCATACGTGAGTCATGGTGACTCATACATGAATCATTGTGACTCATACATGAGTCATGTGACTCATACATTTAATATGTTTCATTTTTACACTTATATAGTTTTGATGACTCATATATGAGTCATGGTAACTCATACATGAGTCATGTGACATACATTCAATTATTTTCATTTTTAGACTTATACAGATTAAGTGTTTTTAAACACTTGTACGTATTGTTAGTCATGATGACTCATATATGAGTCATCTAACTCATACATGATTCATCTGACTCATACATGAGTCATGCGACTCATATATGAGTCAATACATAATATTCAATACATAATATTCAAATCTGATATGTTTTCAATAGTACTCATATATGTTTCAAATCAGACATGTTTTCAACACTTTAGCAAAAGAAAAAAAGAAAATTAAATCTTAACATAGTAAAAAGAAAACAAATAAATAATCTATTTGTTGTTGTATTCGATTGTCCTGTTTCTTGTGCTTCTTGTGCTTTTTGTGCTTGTTTTCCAGCAGCTGCAGCGATCCTTGCTAGTTTTGCAATATGGGTTGGATTTTGTGGACATGTTATTTTTGTATGCTGGTTTGTCTTCTGTCCACAGTAACCACACTTCCGAGGCTGCTTTTTTTTACCCTTCATAGTTATTTCTCTTGCACTTTTTATACACGCTCCTCTACAAGCACCTTTGATTTTAGCACCATTTGGAATTTTAACAATATTCTTCATTGGTTTCTCAATTGCATATATATCTTTAATAACGTCCTTTGTTTTCTTTGAAGGAGGCTTAAACACTAAAACTTGAAATTCTTTCTTTAATTTATCAAGTTGTTGCACATATTGAGAAAACTATTTTGCATCTTTACTCAACAAAAACAAGCACTCGTCAACGTGGGAATTAGCCTCATTTGTTAATCTCTGAATTTTTTCATTTTTCTCTCCATATCTGTTACTGTATCTTCTTGATGAAAGCGGTATCAAATCCCTTCTCTAATGCCTTAAAATGTCTTCTTCGGAATTTCTTCAATATCACGGTTCTTGAAAACACAGAATATGTGGCGACAAAGAAATCCATAACGCATGTAATGCCCACACGTACACTCAACTGATGCATCTTCAGGATTACGGAGAACCTTAAACACAAACAGGAAACAAGTTTATAAGTGAGCATGAATCATATATGAGTCATCCCGACTTATGAATGAGTCATAGTGATTCATACATGAGTCATAGTGACTCATGCATGAGTCAGTGTGACTCATGCATGTGACTCATGTATGAGTTACAGTGACATGTATCAGTTAAATGTTTCACCAACCTTGTAGGTTATTACTTTGTCTTCTTCTTGTATAACCATCTCTTTGCCTTCTTCTGTATAGAGTGTTCTATAAGCACATGCTCTCGTGTCTCAAACCTTAGCCATCTCAACACCCTCTTCTGTCTTAAACTCTTGTATTTGGCATAACCAAATTGATTATGCTATTTTAGATTGAACAAGGAGAAATATTGTTCTTGTATAGACTTTACGCGCATGTTCTTTGATATTTAACTTCGTTTGAGTATTTGAAGCCGATACCCATGTTTTGAAGTACAACAGTTCTTGCCTATGCCTTTGCCTTTCGATTGCTGATTCAAAGCACATCATGAAAGTTACTAATGTTGACACATGATTTGTGAAGCTCTTAAAGAATGCATTTTCACTTTCAGATCTTGAAGTAGTTCTCATTAGTCCAAACAATGGTGAGTCAATAAAATAAGTCGGTAACCACAATTTCCTAACATCTTCGTCATCCACGTGTTTTCTTGCAATCCAAAGCGTTCAATAAGTTCAAAACATCTATCTTGAAACTCTTGTGGCTCGATGAACATATTCCACACAAGTTTGTTGAAACGATCTTTAAAATCAATTTCCTTGTAAAAATATTCACAAATCTGGAAATGAAGAACATATGAATCATAAGATTTGTTTTTTCCCAGTGACTCATACTGAGTCATGTGACTCATGTATAAGTCACTGTAACTCATACATGAGTCAATGTGACTCATGTAAGAGTCACTGTAAGCCACATATAAGCTTTTAAAAATAACAAGCAATCAAGACCTTTGCTGGGATTTTTTACATGATATGCCACTTGCATAATCTGTGCTTAGATTCTTTCAAAACCGCTTCAATTGCTCATTTCATTGCCCCATCTTGATCCATCACAATCATTGTTGGATGTTTTTGTGAGCTGTCATAAACGATGTTAGTATCCATGTATAAGTTTATGTATCTTGTCTTAAAAGCAATCTAGAGCCAACTTTGACGCACTTTCTATGGTTATCTATCTCGATGAATGGTACAAAAACCATGTCATACCTGCAAAACATATATCATTTAAAAAAGTTATAATATTTCAAAAATGAATCATATATGAGTCAGTCTGACTCATACATGAGTCATGTGACTCATGATATGACTCATATATGATTTATGTGAAACATACAACTTACTTGTTTGTTCAGAAAGTTGAATCATGAAGGTCCACAATTTCTTATAATTGTTAATGTGTTATAATGATCTAAAGAGAAGGAGGGAGATGAATAACTAGAGAGAGAAACTTAGAGAGAGAAAGGAGTGGATTAGAGAAAGAAAGATTAATTAAGTGAAATGGGAACCAACAACTACCCTTCCTAACATGCTAGGAAGGGTATATATAGCGCACCCTACATGTGGGCTTTATGGGTTATACTTACATAACTAGATCACGAGCCCAATCTACGTATATATCGTTGGATGACCGATCCTTTCTAAATACGTAAAAACGTATTTCCAACAATCTCCCCCTAAGGGAGGTCACTCCAAGTTACAATGTCCTAAATAGTCTATAGCTCGTGATCTATGCTAATAATGATGTGACCGAAACTTTCTTTGAGAAAACGTATTTCCAACAATCTCCCCCTAAGGGAGGTCACACCATTTTAGAAAATATTAAACCTAGCATACTATGCTTGAGTATTCGATTTTGTTCTTGTGAATATGCTGATGTGATCTTTGACTTTAGTCTTGAGCGCGTTTCCTTGCTTTGACCTTGTGCATTCATCACTTGTGAAATTTGCCTCCTCGTGACTTCATGTTCCACATACTTATACCTTGATGAATTATTGAAAGCTTCAGAGTTTGATACAGCGGAAGACTTGACTTTTAAGCTTTCTTGAATTTGTTTAAGTATTAAGTGCATACAGTATAAGCATGTGTTGATGACTTCTTATAGATTTTACACCGCAATGCCACCTTCTTGTTACGCTGCATAAGACAGTTAGCAACAAAACATATACACGGATGAATTGGCCTTTGCTGGGAATTATTTGTTAAGTGTCAAGTACCGTTAGTGTTATTCAAGTACTGTTAGTTATCTTTCAAGTACCGTTAGTGTTAACGCGGTACATAGGAAGTACTGTTACGTATAAAGTAAGTACTGCTATATTGATTAGGACAAATATATCTTTGTATAAGATATGTCATAGTTATAGTTAGAGTATATCTTATGTGATATACTTAAATAGTTAGAATATTGATAATATATCGTCTGTGATATAGTTATCTTTATAGAATATTCTAAGGTTTCTAGGGTTTCTTACTCTATAAAAGGAACATAGGTACAATATCATTCATGTACCTCATTCAAGTCGATTAATAAGAGAATCGAATAGTCAAAAGTAATTCTGTTCTTCTGTGCTTTATAAGTTAGATTCCGCATAACTTATTTAGTTTGAGTAAGAGTTCTTAAAGTGTTTTAGTTTGATTACAAACTACTATACTAGTTCTTAACAGAATATAGATCCAATCAAAGGGATCAACAAGTGATATCAGAGCTTGTTGAGAAACTCTGAAAAAGAAGAACAGAACCCCATACACTCCACTCACAAAAAAAAACCTCAATGGCTCAACATGGTGATGACGCTCACTTGGATGATGTTCAAAATCCTGATCCAATACCAAAGAGACAACCACAAGTTGTGCATCCTGCACCAGCACAAGGTGTTCAAGCCATAAATGCTGTAACTACCTCTACAACTACAACACCTTCTCATACTCTTTCTGCTGTCAAACTCCTAGTGCTCAAAGGTGACAATTATGAGACATGGGCTATGCAGATGGAATATTACTTGAATCACACAGATCACACTGTGTGGCAAGTTATCAAGAATGGGAATACACCTAAGAAGCTACATTGGTTGCCTGATGGTACATGCTATGCTCTACCTACTGTGACTGCTGAGGAGGTACAAGTAGAGATCAGAGATAGAAAAGCCAGAACTGCTTTGGCTATGGCTCTTTCAGAAGACATCTTACCCAACTTTCATCATTATAAGGATGCCAAGGATATGTGGGATGTCATAAAACTTAGATTTGGAGGTAATGACAAATCTAAGAAAATGAAGAAGATTGTTCTTAAGCAAGAATTTGATAACTTCTCAATTTCTAGTATAAAGGGAATACATGGTGGCTATGGAAGATTCAGTAATCTGCTTATTCAATTGGCAGTTTATGGACAAGTAATTCCTAATGAAGAAGCTAATCTAAAATTCTTAAGGAGTGTTCCACAAGAGTGGAAAGCAATGGCTATGCACTTCCTCACAAGAGATGATCTGGAAACAATTCCTTTCGATCATCTCTACAACAATCTTAGAGCATACGAGATGGATGTGAAAGGCACTGAGGTGACCAAGGTAACAACTACAACAAAGTCTAACTTCGCTTATGTGTCAGAAGGAAACAATGGTACTTATTTTCATAATACCGCTAGTGGATCAAGCAGCGGTACATACTTCACAAATACCGCTGGGGGACTTACAAACGGTACTTACCCACAAAGTACTGAAGGCAACCCCATAGTCTCTCAAAATCCACATGGAAGATCTTCACCATTGTTTAGTGACAATGATGCCTTCTCATTCTATGCTGGACAAGACAACAAGCCAAGATTAACACTCAATGCCTTGTTTCAAATGGATGATGCTGATGTTGAAGAGATGGATCTTAAATGGAAAGCTGATATGGTGTCAGTAAGATCTAACAGGTTCTTCAAGAAGACTGGAAGAAAGATGACTGTTGATCCTAATGATCCATTAGGATATGACAAGTCCAAAGTTGAATGCTATAACTGTGGAAGGAATGGACACATTGCAAGAGAATACACTAGAGACAAAGCTGAGAGTAGCAGTTAAAAGTCCAAGAACAACTATAGAACCAGTCCAAGAATAACTGAAAGTTTTACAAAAGGAAATAGTAGGAGTCCTAAAGGAACCAAAGCATTGGTGACTGTAGATGGAGTGGTGAACTGGGCTGAAGATGAAGAAGAAGAGCTTGGTTTAATGGCTCTCTCACATGAAGATACTGAGGTACATCCTTGTTCTAAAGACTGTGTTCTTAAATTTAATAGCTTAATAGTAGAACTAGAGGAACAGTATCAAAAAGTCAACACATGCACTGTAGTACTAAAGGCTTTTAAACAGGGTGTTGCTAAGTTAGAAGAAAATATAGTTTTGTATAAAAAGGGTCAACAAAACTATGAAGAGAGAATAAGAATTTTAACTCTTCAAATGAGGGAAAAAGAAGTGGAAATTAAAGCCTTTGAAAGACAACTTTTGAAAGTGTCAGTAAAAATGAAGCTTTAAAAGCAAGTCTTTATAATGAAATGGAAGTGATTAATCATTGGCAAAAGTCCTCTAAAGGATTGGGAAAACTGATTAATTCACAAATGGGGTATTATGATAAGTCAGGCCTAGGATATATTGAGGACCAACCTGGGATAACTTTAACTGACAAGGACTTATCAAAGGGGATTTTTAATAGTTCTAATTAGTCAGATAGTACACCTGAGAATGATAGATATGCTAAAGGAATGAAGGCAGTTCCTCCACCACTATCAAGAATTTTCATGCCCCCTAGTAATGATACAAGTATAGAGTTAGAAGAACCAAAGGTTAAAAATACCTCAAACTCTAGTACTTTGTCCCAAGATAAGACTGTTGTGACCAAGAACATTGTTTATCCACCTTTAATGAACAATTTTGTTTCTGAAGAATCTAAGACTAGTTCTGCTCCCAAGCAGGTAAAAACTCCTAGCAAGATATTTGAAAATGATGTAAAACATAATAAAACCAAGAGGGGTGGGTTAGGTTTTGAGAAAGTTAAGTCAAAACAACCTTTTGGGTCTTCTTTGAGAAGAAAAGGATGTTATGTTTGTGGTAGTCTAAGTCATTTTATCAAAGATTGTACTTTGCATGAAGATAAAATTGTGAAACAAAAGGCTGCACAAAAGGTCATGAAAAATAGTAATGGGAAAAATGCACAGGTTAATAGGAATCAGAAACTTAAGAATGACAAACCTAAGTTTGATCACTCAAAAAGGGTAGTTAAACAGGTTAAAAATAACTCTACGAAAAGTTTTGTTCCTAGAGCAGTACTTATGAAACAGGGTCTAGTACCTTTGAAGTCTGGTAATCCATGTACCGGCAAGTCTAGACCTGCAAGTACTGCTAGACCAAACTTAAGTACTGTTGGTTCAAAGTTTGTCAAACCAAAGTTCTCTAAGACTTCTAAGAATGTTGTTGAGAAATCCAAAACATCTAGAAGTAAGTTTAATAACAAACCAGTGTAAATGTGGGTTCCTAAAAGATAAAAATCATGTGTTAAAGCAAGTACTGCTAAAGCAGTACTTAAGGCAAAGAAGTCTGAGCACATAGAGTCACCCTATGTCTTTGACTACATAACTGAAACCATGAAGTATAATAGTAAAAGCATCATTACTGGGAATGCTTCTGAACAGACTCTTAAGTGTGTAGGTCCCACAAGATCCGAGCCAAATGTGGCTTGGGTCCCTGTTAAAAACTAATAAGTTTTGTTTATGTGTAGGGGCATCTAATTGATGAATTGAAAGACAAAGGTATAGTAGATAGTGTATGCTCAAGACACATGACAGGGAACAAAGATTTCCTTGCTGAATTTGAAGAATTCAGAGGAGGACCAGTAGCCTTTTGAGGTAGTAAAGCTAGAATTACTGGCAAACGGAAAATCAATACAGGGAAGTTGGAATTTGAAGATGTGTTCTTTGTGAAAGAATTGAATGAGTTCAATCTCTTTTTTGTATCACAAATGTGTGATAAGAAGAACAAGGTGCTGTTCACAGACAAAGACTGCTTGGTGCTGTCTAAAGAATTTGAGATGCCTAAAGAATCTCAAGTACTGCTTAAAGTACCCAGGCAAGAAAATATGTACACCTTTAATCTTCATACTATTACTCCAACAGGTGGTATTACATGTTTGCTAGTTAAGGCTTCTTATGATGAGTCTAATTTATGGCATAGAAGGTTAGGTCATGTGAATTTCAAGAATCTTAACAGATTAGTGAATATGAATTTGGTTAGAGGGTTACCTAACAAATCTTTTCAAAATGATTTCACATGTGCTGCTTGTCAAAAAGGTAAACAATATAGAGCCTCTTGTAAGACCAAGACTATCAATACTGTGACAAAGCCTTTGCAACTCTTGCATATGGATTTGTTTGATCCGGCATCTGTAAGAAGCATTAGTCAGAAGACCTTTTGTCTAGTCATAACTGATGATTATAGCAGATTCAGTTGGGTTTTCTTTTTAGCTCTTAAGAGTGAAACCAATGAATTACTTAAGGATTTTATCACTTTAGTTAAAAAGCAGTTCACTAAACAAGTTTTAATCATTAGGACAGATAATGGGACAGAATTCAAGAATGCCGAATTTGATGAATTCTGTAGGTCTAAAGGCATTAAGAGACAATTTAGTAATCCTAGGACTCCACAACAAAATGGAGTAGCTTAAAGGAAGAATAGGACACTAATTGAGGCTTCTAGAACTATGCTGGCCGATTCTCTTTTGCCAAATACCTTTTGGGCAGAAGCAATCAGTACTACATGTTATGTGTTAAATAGAGTCTTAGTGACCAAGCCTAAAAAAACACCTTATGAACTTTTGACTGGTATTAAGCCTACCATAAGTCATTTAAGACCTTTTGGGTGTCATGTGTCTATATAAATACTCTTGATCATTTGGGAAAGTTTGATGGAAAGTCTGATCCAAGATAGCTTATAGGATATTCATTACAAAGTAAATCATATAGGGTTTATAATTTGGCATCTAAAAATGTTGAAGAAAATGCCCATGTAAATTTCTTAGAAAATAAACCCAATGTCCCAGGAATACGTTATGCTTGGATGTTTGATTTAGATTATCTAACTAACTCCATGGATTACTATTTCGTGCAAAAGGATTGTCAAACTAACAACGCAGGTGAGGAGTCTAGTGCAACTAAAGCATGTACTCAAGAAGAAGTTTCTTCATTAGATGATAATGTTCATATCTATGTACCCAATATGCCTACTGATTACTCCTATGTCTGCTACTCCTAAGAAGCAACCCATGCCATCAACAGATGATCAAGCCTCCCAAGAGCTTCAGAGGCTTCAAGATCAAGAAAAGAATGCTACATCTGCCAATAAGCATTCAGGAGAAGAATCTTTTGAGTCACAACACTCAGCAGTACATACTACACCTAGCGGTACTTCATCTGCAAGTACTGCTAAGTCAAAATCTGCAAAGTCTGCTGATTCATTAGAAGATATTTTACAAGCTATGGACGATGAAGATGTGTTTGCTAGTCCAGCTGAAGGAATCTTCTCCAAAGCTTCCTATGATGAGCAGGGTGGAGTAACTGATTTCAACAATTTGGAAACAAAAATTCCAGTCAGTTCTATTCCCACTCATAGAGTCAACAACAACCATCCTACTACACAGATCATTAGAGATCCCAAGTCTGCTGTACAAACCAGAAGACAACTTCAAACCAATACTGAAACTCATGCACTTGTGAGTTATGTCAAACAACAGCAGAGAACTAATAATAAAGATACTCAGCATTGTTTGTTTGCCTGTTTCTTATCACAAGTAGAGCCTAAAAACATTTCTCAGGCTCTTGATGAAGAAAGTTGGGTAGATGCCATGCAAGAAGAATTAACACAATTTGAGCTACAAAAGGTTTGGATTCTTGTGGATCTCCCTCAGGTAAGAGAGTAATTGGCACTAGATGGGTTTTCAGGAACAAGAAGGATGAAAGAGGAGTTGTTGTGAGGAACAAGGCAAGACTTGTTGCTCAAGACTATAGACATGAAGAAGGGATAGACTATGATGAGGTTTTTGCACCAGGGGCAAGGATAGAAGCCATTAGGTTATTTTAGGCCTTTGCATCATATATGGGTTTTATAGTCTATCAAATGGATGTGAAAAGTGCCTTTGTTTATGGTACTATTTCAGAGGAGGTATATGTCTCACAACCTCTAGGTTTTGTAGATCCTAAATTCCCCAACAGAGTCTACAAGGTTATCAAAGCACTTTATGGTCTGCATCAAGCTCTTAGGGCCTGGTATGCAACTTTATCAAATTTTTTGTTAAAGCATGGATATAGGAGAGGGACCATTGACAAAACTCTGTTCTTTAAGAAGAATGCTAAGGATATTATTCTAGTTCAAGTCTATGTTGATGACATCATTTTTTGTTCTACCAAGAAGTCATGGTGTGAAGAGTTTGAGGCTTTAATGAAAGGAAGATTTCAGATGAGTTCTATGGGAGAACTAACTTTCTTTTTGGGACTGCAAGTCAAACAAAGGAAAGATGGAATATTTATCAGCCAAGATAAGTATGTTGCTAAAATCTTTAAGAAATTTTCATGTATGGATACAAGGAGTATAAGCACACCTTTTGAAGCTAAGAAGTCTTTATCAAAAGATGAACATGGATAAAGTGTTGATATTCATCTATACAGATCAATGATTGGTTAATTGATGTATCTTACTACTTCAAGGCAAGATATTATGTTTGCTGTGTGTGCATGTTCAAGGTTCCAAGTCAATCCAAAGGTGTCACATCTACATGCTGTGAAGAAGATTTTTAAGTATCTTAAAAGTCAACCCAATTTAGGATTATGGTATCCTAGAGATTCCACCTTTAAATTGGAAGCTTAATCAAACAGTGATTATGCTGGAGCTAATCATGATAGGAAATCCACAACATGAGGTTGTCAATTCCTAGGCAGAAGACTCATAACATGGCAGCGCAAGAAGCAAACCATTGTTGCTACTTCTACAACTAAAGCTGAATATGTAGCTGCTACTCATTGCTATGGACAAGTACTTTGGATTCAAAATCAATTGTTAGATTATGGGTTTAACTTCATGAACACCAAGATTTACATTGATAATGAAAGTACTATATGCAATGTCAAGAATTCAGTATTTCACTCCAAGACCAAGCATATTGAAATAAGACATCACTTTATAAGAGATGCATATGACAAGAAGCTTATTCAAGTCTTAAAGATTTATACAGACAACAATGTAGCTGATTTGTTGACCAAGGCATTTGATGCAAAGAGATTTGAATTCTTGGTGACACATATTGGTATGCTCAACCAATAGACTACTACATATGTTGAGGGGAGGTAATAGCTGTTCAATTTTTATACTAATTTTTATTGTATAGTCTATGTTTTGTATTTTTGATGTGATTGCAGGTTGATAGAGAAAGATAAAAGAGGTTATAATAATAGTGGAATGCATGAACTAGTCAAAATTGTGAGGTACCGTTATAACTCCAAGTACCGCTATCACAAGTTCAAGTACCGAGTATGTTCCATGTACCGCTACATGTTCGTTGTACCGTTAAGGGTCTCTTTTGTAAATTTGGCGGTTTCTTCGCGCTTGGGTTTGTTATTTACTTAAATACTTACTCCAATTACACAATTGATTCACCTAATCTTTTATTCTTATCTCTTGATTCTATAACTTTCTCTCTAATTTTTCGATCATCAAAAATACTAATGGCTGCTTTACAAGTGATCTCTAAGCATAATTTGGTTGCGAATCTTGTTGTGAATGATAAGTCTCTTGGATTCCATGAGATTCTTGGTTTCTTATCTTGAAGTCATGTTCGTTTTGCACTCACTGTAAGTCCCATTGTCTCTGCTTCCATTGTTGAACAATTTTGGAACACTGCTGTGTTAGGTACTCGATTTGATCAACCTTGCATTAAGGCTAGGGTGAATCATAAAAATATATATGTAACTAAGGTACTGCTAAGGGAAAGTTTGAAATTAAATGATGAAAATAGACTTAGTATGCTTAATAACACAGAGATTCATGATGGCCTTGCAGCCATGGGCTATGAGGGTGGTAGGAAAAGTCTTACTTTCTTTAAAGCTTTATTTTCACCTCAATGGAAATTGCTTTTTCATGATATTATTCACTATTTAAGCTATAAAATTACATATTTTTATCAAATTCCTTCCGCATTCGCATCAATTGGCATTTGTCTAGCAAATAACAGGTTTTTAATTTTTCAAGATTAATTTTTGAAGGCATGACTAGGAATTTAGAAGGAACTAAAAAGTTTTTGATGTATCCTAGATTCATTCAGACATTAGTTAGTGACCAAATACCTAACTGTTAGGTCTACTAGATGTAGATATTGCAGCCTGTCAGGACCGGTGAATGACTTCTGTAATCACAAGTCAAATCACAAAGAGACTCTATAAACAATATGAATGCAGAATATAAATATAATTAAGAAGAACAGAATAACTATAAAGACTTGATCCTTTCTAAGGATTTCTAATATTGATAATGACTAGAACTGCGTTTTGTGAAGGTGTGTCTAACCCTTCTGCCTAAGGTTCCTTTTATACTACAAGGAAAGCCTAATACATCATTAAAGAAAACGTGTAAAACTGATATGCATATCCTTTCCTAACATATCTCATGCATATCCTAACAGAATATTAAGTAAATAATAAAGTTTGACTTCGACTAGGACCAGGAACAGGACTTGCTCCTACTACGACTAGGACCAGGAGGAACTACATACCTCCTAGTCTACCTATTACATATAACTATTACAATGGTCCTAACAATCCTCCCCTAAACTTGAATTTGACCTGTTGAGTTCAAGTTTCCTGGAAAACGTGCAAAGAAAGCCCGAGGATTGTATCAGCAAAACAAATAGCAGCATCAACAAGATAAGAATCAGAGTAACAGCCGCAACATGAAACACTAGAAGCTTCTCCAAAGCTTGTAACAAATCAGCATCGTGTTGAATCTTTTCAGCAACATGAGCAGATTTGATGAGCCTTTACCAAGTAGCTGCTCGCTCTTGGGCTAGCTAGTCATTCTGGTGGAATAAGGATCACCCTGGGAGACTAGAACCCAGTCCAACTCTTAGAACGTGAATCAATGGTGAGTGGGAGTACCCTGATGATTTTAGGCCAACCATCACAGCCGTCAACAGATTTGATACGTCTTTACCAGAAGTCGTACCCCTCTGGACTTGCCAACTCTTAGCAATGAAGCATCGGTGAGTTGAACACCCTATAGCTTTAAGCAAGCTATTACAGCTATCAACGGATTTGATAAGATCTTTACCAAGAGCCGTACCCCCTTGGATTAGCCACTTTTCAGTCTAAGACTATGGCAAGTGAAAACCATCCAGTTTTGGGTAACCTGGCAACCATCAACGGATTTGAGAATCGCACCAGGAGCCGTACCCTCAAGGTGAATCAACTTTTTCTTGTCGATTAGACATGGTAAGTTGAGAACAATTTGTTGTGTGGACCACGTCCAACACCAAGTGAAACCAAGTACCAGGATAAGCGCAAATCAGTAACCAGAACCACATTGTGAAGCAGCCAAGGGATATTATGTACAAGTATAAAATCTAAACTATGTTTAAAGTATAAGCAGATATTATATAAAAAGTATGATATTTTATTTTATTTTATTTTTTTTAAGAATTGTTTTTTTTTTTTAACTATAAATAATGTAATTCACCAATCACTGTACATATTGGTGCAAAGAATAAAAATAAGAACAAAAATTCAAAGTATAAACACTTACAACCCAATCACCTTACATACCAGAAGCATCCTTCTTATCCGCTAGCAACCTTGCTTGAATACCTTCTACCAAATCCGTAGCCATACTCGACTCATTCCCAGAAGGAGCTGTAGAAATTTGCAGGTGACTCGCCAACATCGCCTCCATGGAAGAAATAGTCAAAGGATACTCCACATCCGTCAGCATAAACACCATATGACCAGATTCTAATTCCAACACATGAACTCCACATCCAGCATAAAGCTTCCAGCGTATAATCTCCCATTACATTTGATCCTTCCATATGCCCGAAACAGGAGCATTGGAAGGAGGATCCAACATCAGCTTGAGATCAGCCCAGATTCGCATACCAAGCCATGAAGACACAGCCATGGGGTCAAACGGATGTTGTTAAATACTATGAATACGTTAGACTGACCTAATATGTACACAAAGCCTCCCCTTAGGCTTTGCCTCCCCTCAATCCGAGACCTCAAGGATTGACCATCCCAATATGAACCACCAAGTGGTTAAACCGAGGACCATCAAAAGCTTTAGTCAGCAAATCAGCAACATTGTCATCCGTATGAACTTTAAGAACCTGTATCAGCTTCTTCTCATTGGCATCCCGTATAAAATGATGCCGAATCTCAATATGCTTTGTCCGCTGATGAAAAACAGGATTCTTCACAATGCAAATAGTGCTTTGAATGTCAATAAAAATTTTGGTATTCATAAAATTGAAACCATAATCCAACATCTGATTTTGGATCCATAAAACCTGTCCACAACAACTAGCAGCAGCAACGTATTCAGCTTCTGTTGAAGAAGTAGCGACGATTGTCTGTTTCTTACATTGCCATGAAATAAGCCGACGACCCAAAAATTGACAACCACCAGTAGTAGACTTCCTATCATTATTAGCACCAGCATAGTCACTATCACTATAGGCTTCCAGAACAAAAGGAGATTCTCTAGGATACCATAGACCCAATTTTGGTTGAGCCTTGATATACTTGAAAATCTTCTTCACTGAATTTAAGTTCGAAACCGTTGGAGTCACCTGGTGTCTAGAACAAGCACTTACTGCAAACATAATGTCCGGACGTGATTCAGTCAAATACATGAGAGAGCCAATCATAGACCTGTACATGTGAACATTTACCGGGGGATCTGGGTCATTCTTAAGTTTGATTTTAGCAACTTCATAAGGAGTTGCTGCTGGTCTAAGAGGATCCATGTCAAACTTCTGAAGAATCTCATGAACATATTTATCTTGACTGATGAAAATCCCATCCGTTTGTTGCTTGACCTGAAGACCAAGGAAAAATGACATTTCTCCCATTGCACTCATCTGAAATTCGCCTTTCATCAAGTGTTCAAACTCATCACACCACTCTTTCCTTGTAGAACCAAAGATAATGTCGTCCACATAAACCTGAACAAGGATAATATCCTTGGAATTCCGCCGAAGAAATAGTGTTTTGTCAATAGTACCTCTTCTATATCCATTCTTTAACAAGAAAGTTGAAAGACGGTCATACCAAGCTCTAGGAGCCTGATGTAACCCATAAAGAGCCTTGACCACCTTGTAGACTTTCTTGGGATGAAGTGGATCTACAAACCCCTTAGGTTGAGTAACATACACTTCCTCGTCAATTTTGCCATAGAGAAATGCACTCTTGACATCCATCTGGAACACCGTAAAGCCAACATATGAAGCAAAGGCCAAAAACAGACGAATGGCCTCGATCCTGGCAACAGGTGCAAAGACTTCAGTATAGTCTATGCCCTCAATTTGAGTGTGTCCTTGTGCGACAAGCCTAGCTTTATTCCTTACGACAATTCCCCGTGCATCCTTCTTGTTCTTTAGAATCCATTTGGTATTGATAGCTGTCTTTCCATCTGGTAAGTCAACCAGAACCCAAACATTCTGAAACAAGAATTGCTGCATTTCCTCCTGCATAGCCTCCACCCAACTTTGATCCTCAAGTGCATGAGAAACAGACCTAGGTTCCACCTATGAAAGAAAACAAGCAAACAAACAGTGTTGAAAGTCCGTATGATTATTACGCTTTTGATCCTCAATATAGCCCACAAGAGCATGATGATCAGACGAGGCCTTCTGCTGCATTCTGCGTGTCTTGACGGTAGAACCAGGATCTCCAATAATTTGAGTGGTAGGATGATCTTTATGTGATTGCAAGACTGGATTAGAAGAAACCTCCACTTCTGGTGCCAAGTTATTGAGATCACCAACAAAATCAGCATCATATGAAGCATTTTGGAAAATCCCGTCTACCGGTTGTTTATGTATATCATCCAGCTTGGTAGAAGACTTCTTTTCATGGTTCCCCAAATCAGAAGGACTGGAGAAACGTGTATTGGAAGCAGACTCACTAGCCGGAGTACCACTAGTAGATAGGTTAGCACTAGGAGCAGAAGCTGGAGTACCAGGAGCAACTTTGCCAGTAGGCTCAACCAAGGGAAACTCAAAACTACCTTGAGCAGCTGCTTTAGTAGCTTCTTGTTGTTGCTTGAGAAGAGTGTCAAGAGCTGCTTGGGAATCCTGTACCTCCAATGGAGTTGCATCACTAGGAGGAGTAGGAGAAACCGTGGTGGAATAGGATGGAACCACAAAAATGTCATCCTCATCATCTGAATCAGAAAGACTAGGAGGAACACCAGTACTAGAAGTTGCAAACACTTGTGGTCCTGCATCATGGTTAGTTTTGAAACGAAAATATCCTAACGAATCACTAAGATAATCAAGATCAAAATACCATTCTGGACCTTTGCCTTGGATGTTTGACTTCTCCTCAAAATACCTGAGATTAATAGTTTCAATTATTCGTTTGGCTTGAAGATTGTAGACACGATACGCCCGAGAATGAGCTGAATATCCCACAATGTATCCTTCATCTGCCTTGCCATCAAACTTCCCCAAATAGTCACTAGTATTCAGAATGGTGACTGGACACCCAAAAGGCTTCAAATGAGCAATATTTGGGACTTTGCCCGTGAGCAGCTCATAAGGAGTCTTCTTGTGAGGATTGGTAATAGAAACCCTATTCAAAACATAACTTGCAGTATTAACAACTTCTGTCCAGAACATGGTTGGAAGCTTGGAATCGGCAAGCATAGTTCTTGCTGCTTCTATTAGTGTCCGGTTCTTTCTTTCTGCCACACCATTCTGTTGAGGAGTCCTAGCAGCACTATAATCTCTTTTGATGCCCTTAGCATTGCAAAGTGCGATGAGGTCTCTATTTTTAAACTCGCTTCCATTGTCGCAACGAATACCTTTAACTTTCTTGGACAACTGATTCTCTATCAAGGTAAGAAAATCTTGAAGAACACCCACGTAAACCTGCTATATCCATCAGTCACCACCAAACAGAATTGCTTGTGGTCAATGCTCCTGATGGATGTAGGACCAAATAAGTCCATGTGTAGAAGCTGCAATGGTTCAATAATAAGACTTAAAGCAGTAATGGCCTTGAAGGATGCTTTGTGTTGTTTGCCTTTGCTGCAGGCAATACAATTTATATCATTTCTAAATGTCTTGGGAGGTAAACCAGAGACCAGATTCAGATTGGCAAGTTTGTGAATGGTCTTGAAGTTCACATGTCCCATCCTTCGATGCCATTTAGTGGCTTCATCTTCTGAGGCTTTTGCAACCAAACATGCTAGTTGACCAATAGGGTTGACTTCATTCAACTTGATACTATATAGATTGTGTCTTCTAGGGATTCTGAGTAAAACTTGTGAGTCATCCGGAAGCTGAAAATCTTTGGAAAGCACAAGTGCATCAGTATCGGTGAAGAGTACAAACTGCTTCTTGTCACAAATCTGAGAGACCGATATCAAGTTGAAGTGTTGAAGTGCTTCCACATAGTAGACCTGCTCAAAATTAAGATTTGGAGTCTTTATCGTTCCTTTGCCAGTGATTCTGCCTTCACCTCCACCAAAATAGACCTTGCCTCCATGAAATGGTACAAAGTTAGAGAGAAGACTTTTATTGCCAGTCATGCTCCTAGAGCAACCACTATCAACAATGCCTAGACTAGGATCCTGGTATGGAGTAACCTACAACAACAAGATAATAAAAAATGCAAAAAATTAGTGTCTTAAGGGGACCCAAACCTTTTCAGGTTTGAGCCTGCCTTGTGGATCATTAGAAGAATGCCAAGAAGATTGATGAGATCCACCATTGTTCCTTGGTTGCCTATGCATCATATGGGTATTATTATTTGACCAAGAACAACCTGCTGAGGGCTTAACAGCAGTTCCCAAATTTCCCAAACCAAAATACGTGTGGTCTAAATGATGCGGATATATTGGATTAAAATTTTGAAAATAATTACTGGTTGTTTGGAATCCACTATCTCTCCAATAATCAGACGTGAAAGGAGAGGATACTCTATAAGTATTAAACATTGGAGCACTAGGATTAAGTCTTCTAGAAGCATAGGAAGCAGCTCCTGGGGAACCAGGAGCAAGAAAAGCATGATTAACAGATGCGCGTGTGTCATAATAATCACAATCTTTAATTAAATGAAAGGAACTGCCACAAACAAAACATGTTTTGAAAGACCTTTTATTAGAATGAGATTGTTTCATACTGCCTACTTTATTATACACATTTCTAGGAAAAACATTCTTCCTAGGACTCAATAAACAAGGACCAGACACACTTGACTTGACAGCAACTTTTTCTTCACACCTCCTAGCACCAGTAGCAGCATGTTCATTCGACTTGGAACGTGTAGGTCTTGACTCTTCACTTGAACCATTAGATGCAGAGTCACCGGCTTTGTCACTGAAAGTACATGAGACAAATTCATTAGTATTAGTAGAACTTGTTGGGGACTCAAGCATCTGTGATCCATCCGAGTCATTATGCCATGAGGTGGGCATAAAAGTTCCAGTAAGAGGAGGAGGGACAACATCCATTTCTGCTGCTGGTTTAAACCTATTGTAACTAGGTTTGCCCTCATCCTCTTTGTCGGTATCAAAGACACTTGAGAAAGATAAATCAAATACATCTTCTGAATCAATATATTTTTCAAATCCTAAGCCTCTTTTAGTTCTGCCAGACATGCTACTATCAATTAATTTTGAAAGATTTTTAGGTGCCTTTTGCCATTTGTCAAATCTTAACATTGTAGCATCTAATTTAGCTTGCATCTCCTCTTTTTCTTTGATACTAGCATCTCTTTCAGTTTCTGTATATTTAAGCATATTTGTAGTGTTTTCTAAATCAATGCTCAGTATCCTGATTTTATCCTCATACGCACGTTGTGTATCTTGTAACCACCTCTTTTGTTGTTCCAATGTGTTTAATGAAGCCTTATAGGCTTGTACCTCTAAAAAATACTTATCATTTTGATCATTTACTTCATTAAATTGGGACAACAATTCTGTGTATTTATCATGACAACCAAGAGGACAATGTTGTACCTGAGGTGAGATGCCCATAAGAGCAAACTCGTCTGCTTCTTCTGCATCAGAGAGATTCCCAGCTATCATTGCTAACACGTCAGTCGAGGATTCAGCTGATTCCAGAGTAGAAGCCTGATGATTATTCCAGTTGACCATAGAGTCAACAGATACCAATGCCTTCCTGTCATCTTTAACTTCCTGAACCTTGAAAGCGGAGTACCTGTTCTTCTCCTGATCATTCTTGCTAGGGCACTCCCTTGCAAAGTGACCCTGTTGCTGGCAGTTATAGCATCGTACCTTGCTTCTATCGAATCTTCCTGGCTCCCGAGGGTTGTAATTAAATTTCCTTCCTGCTTTCTTCTCAAATTTGTGAACCCTAAGAGTAAGCATGGCCATCTGCCATTTAAGATCCATCTCATCCAGGTCAAGTTTATCGACCTGTTTGAAGTCATCAAAAGAAAGTTGTTGTTCAGCATTAACATCAGCCACAAAAGAATGAAGAACAACTTCTACCATACTACCAGACTTGGCAGCAGGATCAGGAGCAGAGGTATGCTGAATAGTATTCTGAGAGGAGACAATATTGCTTGGGCTACTTGCATATGACATGGGACTAGATGCCATAGAACTCACAAAGGCTGAATTAGCAGGGGTGGGAAAAGAGTCACTAGGATATCCTCTCACATGGGGTTCGAATGTTCTGAGCCTATGAAACAGATCATCAAAGGTGAGATAGTCAAGCCCACCTTTGGCTTTGAGTGAGATCACCACCTGGTTCCATGAGTAGGGTAAGGCTTTAAGAAACCTTGCATTAATGTCACCATCATCAAGTTTTGACCGAAGTTGATTCAATTGGCTCAAGATCTTCTGGAACCTATCATACCCTTGATTTAGACCTTCATTTTCTGAGATTTTGAATTCGGTAAATTCATCTCTCAGCATGGATCTTCGCATTTTCTTTGACTCCTCATTCCCGCCGAACCTTGCTTTTATGCCATTCCAGATCTCTCTGGCATCATCCAAATGGTAGAAATCGCCCATGTGATCTTCAGGAAGAGATTGAAGCAAAATCGTTTTTGCTTTTACCTCCTTCTGAATAGCTATGATTTCCTCATGAGATTTAGGGTCAAGAAGAGTAATATTACCGTTCTTGTCTCGTCCAGTAAGCTTCCTACTGTTCCCATTCAGAATGATCTTCCAAAGATCTTGATCAGTGTTGGTGATCCACCATTCCATCTTCATTGCCCAGTTATCATATTCACCCTTCTTCAGAAGAGGGAATTTTCCATTCGTGTTCGAGACCGTAGCCAGGATCTGCTGAGGTTGCACAATTTTAGGAGTGCTTTCTTCTCCTGTTTGAGTAGAAGTTGAGGCAGACATGTTAAACAAATTGTGAAAAATAAGAGAACTTGATTCTTCTTGTATAGAGACCCTTCCAGGCTCTGATACCACTTGTTGGGTCTACTAGATGTAGATCTTGCAGCCTGTCAGGACCGGTGAATGACTTCTGTAATCACAAGTCAAATCACAAAGAGACTCTATACACAATATGAATGCAGAATATAAATATAATTAAGAAGAACAGAATAACTATAAAGACTTGATCCTTTCTAAGGATTTCTAATATTGATAATGACTAGAACTGCGTTTTGTGAAGGTGTGTCTAACCCTTCTGCCTAAGGTTCCTTTTATACTACAAGGAAACCCTAATACATCATTAAAGAAAACGTGTAAAACTGATATGCATATCCTTTCCTAACATATCTCATGCATATCCTAACAAAATATTAAGTAAATAATAAAGTTTGACTTCGACTAGGACCAGGAGCAGGACTTGCTCCTACTACGACTAGGACCAGGAGGAACTACATACCTCCTAGTCTACCTATTACATATAACTATTACAATGGTCCTAACACTAACCTACCAGAGTTAACTGATACATGGGATGTTCCTACATTCACAAAGAGAACTTTCTCTTTCTTGACCAAACAAGGCAATGACTTTACAGGAATAGTTACACCATTGTTTGCTCATATGTTATCCCAACCTGTCAACCAAGAAGGTGAGGAACCTAGCAGTGCTAGTGCTTCGCAGCAAACTCCTTCTCACCAGAGTTCCCATTCCCTAGAAGATTCACAATCTTCTTCTCACAACGTTGGTGCTCCACCAAATATTGATGAGATGATCCATACACCTGCTGCTTCTATTGCTGCTAGTGGTTCACCACCAGCACAAGCACCAGAGGTGGTGGATGTTGCAAATTTGACTGCTTTGTGTACTAGTTTGTCCCAACAGGTACATGTGTTGCAAAAAAGAAAAACTTGTTCAAGACAAGAAAATTGATGAATTGGAAGATAGCCTAATCAAGTTGAGGAACAAAGTATCACCTTGGATGAGGCAACATAGATCTATTCAGAAGGCTGCACTCAAAAAGAAACGATTCAGAAACCACAAGAAAAGGAAACTGAATGCAACCAAACAACAACCACCTTCTTCTGATAATCAAACAAGGATCTCTGGAAATGACATCAATTTTGAGCTGGATGAAGATGTCACTGGGACTTATGAAGATGGAGCTGGTTTAGAGACTGGTGTGGGTGAACCTACAAAAATGGAGTTTCAACAGGAAGAACCACAGCCTACTCATGAGGAGCCACAAGTTGAAGAAATGATGGTAACTCAGCTAGCACCAATACCTCAACCACCACTTCAAGTGAATTGGAGTACTTTCTATGAGAAGTTGGAGGAAATAGATGTTCAATTTCCTGTATCTTAAACTCCACCACCATAAAGACAAATTTGGTTTCACAAGAAACAGTCTTTACAAGTACTGTCCCGATCAAGAATGAGCATTGGATCAAACAAGACTAAAGAGGTGCAAGTTAAAAAGATAGCTTCAGTGGAAGAAAGAGTATTGTAGATACACAAGTGATTGAAGAAACAAAGGTATCTAATACTAGTGAAGTCATCATTGTTGAAGATCTAAGTACTGCTAAGCCAACTATGCCGACTGCAAGTACTGCTGACACTGTTGAAGACCTAAGTACTGTTAAGCCAACTAAGCCGATTGCAAGTACCGCTGGTGATCATCATTCACTAGAAAGTCAAACTCCTTTTGGATAGGATGAGACTTTAGCCCAAATACTGCTTGACTTAAGAGAGAAGAATTCAGCTGAGAAAGCAAAACAAGCAGAGGCAGAGAAGAAGACACAACAAGAAGTTCTTGCCAAAAAGTATCAAACTAAAGGTAAGAAAGTTCAAGCTTCACACCCTACTAAAGGTATAGTTATTCAAAAACAAGCTAATGAGGAAAGACCTTCCAAGCTGAAGAGGAAGCTACCTAAGATTAATCTAAAGGATAAGGGGAAGAAGCAAATACTATCAGAATCTGAAAATGAAAGTGATTCAGATGAAGACATAAGCAAAGTCATGCATAGATTTAATCAATTAGACCATGATGAGGAATATGCTCTTAGAATGCAAGCTCAGATTCCTGAAGAAGACTTACAAGAAGAACTTGAAGCTAAGCAGCATTAGCTAGAAGCTAAGAGAATACAACAAGAATGGAACATACAAGAGTATGATAGGATTCAAGCTGAATTACATGCAAGTGAGCTTCTTACAGACTCATTGATAGCTAAAGAGAGAGATGTTTATGATGAAGAAGAGAAATCAAAGTTGATTGATGATCTAGTAAGGGAGCAACAAAGATTTTTGCTGAAAAGAGAAGAAGAGAAAAGATTAAGCCTCCAACTACCATGCAGATTAGGAATCAAATGATGAACTTTCTCAAGAAAGTTAAGGGTTTCACTCATATTCAGCTGGTCAAGAAGAATTTTGAAGAAATCAGGACTTTGTATGAGCAACATAAGAGAACTGAATTGAATTTTGTTGAGATTGGATCTGAAGCAGATAGAATGGCTGTTGAAAGACATAGAAGACATCTGCAACAACAAAGACAATTTGGAAGCACTCCTAGAATTTAGCCAAGTACTGCTGAACCTACAAATACATCTCCAACTATCAAGACCACTTATGTGAGGAAGAATAGAAAAGAGAAGGTAAGTTCAAATGAGGAAGAGACTGCTCAAAGAATGAATAAAGGAGATAAAGCTCAAGACATTGCTCAGACTCTGTAACACCCCCAAATTACCACGCAGCGGAATACCACTTTGGGGCGCTACTCATAGCACATCACACACAATCATAGACAACGACCTTAAAGAGACATTAAATTTATAATTACAACATTGTCTAAAAATTTTCCCATCCCAATATATAAAATCAGAGTAGCGTTTAGTCCAAAAAACCGTTACCAATCACAATACATTTATTAAAGTCTTTAAAAGTCATTTATTCACTACAAAGGATGGAGAATAAATAATATAAAATTTAGACAAGTAAGCACCAACTTCCTCCTCACATGCTTCGCTGCTATCCAACTTGATTACCTGAAATACATGCGTAAAATCATCAACACAATGGTTGAGCAAGTCTCTAGGTTTTGCAAATCATAATTTGAACACAAGAATTTTAATCATCTCAAGCTTGTCACACAGACAACTCATATATATATTGATAAATGCCTTAAGCTCATGCAACTGAACGTTAACCAACACGTCAACCGAATCACTTACGGCGCCCCTATAACAGGTAATATTGTCATATACCAACGACTTCTTATACATAATATCCCTTTCAGGTGATCACTTATGGATACATACCCTAGGATAAGGTTTTTCAAACCAAATAGATCTATCATATGTATTAGCGTTTACCTCGCAAGGTAATTAACAGTTCATGAATTTCTGGGACTTCATAAGACAATGGTACTTAGGCATTTATCATCATATTAGGGTCCAGCATACCAAAAACAAATTATGTTCACTTTATAAAACAACATGTATTCCCCCTCGCGGGTTAAAAATCATTTACAAGATAATATAAAAGCGAGGCTATAAACTTACCTGATATAATCGTCACAATAGTTAATAGAGAACGAACGTCAATCAAGAATAAATGTCAACAGTCGATACATGATCACACGAGACCTAAAGATAATGAGGCGTGTGATAACTCTCAAATCTAACATATTTATATGAGCGTATTCGTGGTGTTTATGCATATATTTGTGTGATTATTATGAACATATGATTCTTAATGAAGCTTATTTGCTATTGTAGGTTCATCAATGGTTACATCACGATAAATGAAGAAAAGACGTGAATTAGAGGTGAAAAGATGAATGAGACATGAAAGTGTAGCTCTCGTATGACAAATAATACAATGATAAAGATTCTTGGAATGTTTGGAAGAAAGAAAGGTGGAAGAAACAAAGAAGAAGGACTAGAAGGAAAAAGTGGGAAAGTTAGCCCAGTTGCCACCGGCAACATGATTGCTGCCGCCAGCAAATCTACATCCATTTGCCACTACCGACAAATCAATGCCCAGTTGCCACCGGTAACACTTCTGCTGCCGCTGGCAAGTTGCCCAGACAGATTTTAGAGAAGTCGCAATAAACATATCTACCACTTCTCCAAGTAAAATTAAACACCTCCATTACTTCACCTTGCTCACCAAGTTCAGCCATAACTCCATTATAACTCCTCCAAGCTTCATTAAACCCTCATTTACAACCCTTGGAGCCAAAGAAATATGCTTGGTGGCCAAGGAGAATTAAACTATAAATAAGACCCATGGGGTAGTGTTTATATCATCCACCAATCTTTTTCTATCTCATAATCCATCTTCATATCCATCATATTTCTGTGATTTTGGTATCACCCCTCACCCAAGTGGTGAGGGGTGGTGGAATTGATAGCTATGTACATGTAATAACCATAGGAGAGTAGAAAAGAAAGCCATACTCCATACAAGACCCAAGATGGTTATGTGTAGAATGCATTGTACTTTGTTTTTATGGATTCTAACGTTTGGTAACTTCTTTATTATTAAATGTAGTTTATGTTCATGTTCATGGTGATTCTTATGTGATATTATGAATGTGTTGATACTTGTATTGTTTATATGAAAACTTGTGATATATGGATGTTTGGATTCTATTAGTGTTTGTATTGGATTATGGTGATAACATTATATTTGGTTGAATTGGAGCTTGTTCTTGTTTGTCAATTTGGTTAATCATTGTTGAGTCTATATGTCGAAATTATTCTCAATATGGTTGATGTCAATTCATTAATTGACAAATGATTTGGTCTTGTGCTTGTGAAGATTGTGCAAGAGACTTAATAAACATAACAAGTAAAGGTTTAATCTAGATTATAGGTAGGAGTCTTTTGAATATATTGTTTTAATCATCTTTCAAGTAAATGGAACTTATCAAATTGATAACACCAAGTCTATGGGCCGAAAGAGTTCTTGTTGTTATTGGTTTAGGCATAAGGCTCATGAGTGACCACTTGATTGAGACTTATGTATACTTGATTTATAAAGCACTAGTGTCTTATTATTGGTTCTATAGGTCGAAAGGATTACCTTTAATATGTGTTCCAAACTAATCCTCCTAATGTCCATGTGATCATTTGACTATACTTGTATGTTCTTTGTGTGCTAGTGCCTTTAACGATTCTCATGGTCGTGTGATCGTGACAATCATACTTACCATTGTTACAAACAATTACACTTGAATATAACCAAGTCCCATGGGACGACCTTGACTTACCAACCTAATTGCAACATGACTAGAGTATACTTGCTCGAATTTGTGTTCCTAATTATATCGGTAATTCTTGTTATAAATTTAAAACCCAATGTGTGGAAAGATCGCATATCAAGTTTTTGGCTTCTTGTCTAGGATTTGTATTTGCAATTCTTTTTAAATATACCTAGTGTATCGAACGCATCAAGTTTTTTTTGTCTTCTTTTATTTTTAACCGAGTCTTACTCAAACCCGTTCCTAATTGTGTTTTAACTTGTTTAACATCCGTTCTTCGAGTTTAGAACCAATTATCCTTGTTTTATCATAACCCACCCAACCGCCCATTTTATATTTTGTGCCTCGTTCGTATTTCTATTCGTTCTGGTTTATTCCCAAACCCCATGTTTAGAACCCGAAATCATTTGAACCATCCAGTTTGATTGATTTGGTACAATATATCATTTACGTTTTCATTTTTATTTTCTAATGTTACTTTGTTTGTTTTGTTTAGTAAAAAAAATGCAAAAATATTTTCTATTTGAGTTCCTTTATATTTTATTTATCTTTTCATTTTTATTTTTAGTTGTTAATAAATTTTTCGAATTATTTCTATTTTTCATAAACCCACGTCCTAGATGTAAATTCCTCGTTAATAATTTATATGAACTTAAACGTAAGTTGAGAAGAAGACTCGTGAACCCGATAAAACCATATTTGACATCGAGTCACCCGAACCGTTCACCGAGGAGCATGTTGTCATAATCGACATACATGAGTCGAAATTCGAAAATCCATTCCATACCAAAGGAATATCATCTATGACACCGAATCCGATTCCTCAACCATTATTACTATTTGTTAGGACCATTGGAATAGTTATTTGTAATAGGTAGACTAGGAGGTATGTAGTTCCTCCTGGTCATAGTAGTAGGAGGAGCAAGTCGTGCTCCTGGTCTTCTTTAAAGTCAAACTTTATTATTTAGTTATTATTCTGTTAGGATATGCATGAGATATGTTAGAAAAGGATATGCATATCAGTTTTACACGTTTTGATTAATGATGTATTAGGGTTTCCTTGTAGTATATAAAAGGAACCTTAGGCAGAAGGGTTACACACACCTTCATCAAACATAATTCTAGTTATTATTAATATTAGAAATCCTTAGAAAAGGATCAAGTCGTTATAGTTATTATGTTCTTCTTTATAGTATTTGTATTCTGCACTTATACTGTGTATAGAGTCTCTCTGTGAATAGACTTGTGATTACAGAAGTCGTTCACCGTTCCTGACAGGCTGCAAGATCCACATCTAGTGGACCCAACAAGTGGTATCAGAGCCTGGGAGAGTCTCTGTACAAGAAGAATCAATTTTTCTCATTACTAACATTTTTGTTTAATCATGTCTGCCTTAAGTTCTACTCAAAAAGGAGAAGATAGTACTCCTAGAACTCAGCAACCTCAGCAGATCATTGCTACGGTTTCCAACACAAATGGTAAGTTTCCTCTTCTGAAAAAGGACGAGTATGATAGCTGGGCAATGAAGATGGAATGTTGGATCACCAATACTGATCAAGATCTTTGGAAGATCATTCTGAATGGAAACATCAGGAAGTTGACTGGAAGAGACAAGAATGGTAATATTACTCTTCTTAACCCTAAAACTCATGAAGAAATCACAGCTGTTCAGAAGGAGATCAAAGCAAAAACTATTTTGCTTCAGTCTCTTCCTGATGATCACATGGGTGACTTCTATCATCTGGATGATGCTAGAGAGATTTGGAATGGAATAAAAGCAAGGTTTGGTGGGAATGAGGAGTCAAAGAAAATGCGAAGATCCATGCTGAGAGATGAATTCACAGAATTCAAGATCTCAGAAACTGAAGGTATCCATCAAGGGTATGACAGGTTCCAAAAGATATTGAGCCAGTTGAATCAACTTCGGTCAAAACCTAACGATGGTGATATCAATGCAAGGTTTCTTAGAGCATTACCCTACTCATGGAATCAGGTGGTAATCTCTCTCAAAGCAAAAGCTGGGCTTGACTATCTTAATTTTGATGATTTATTTCATAAGCTCAAAACCTTTGAGCCTCATGTGAGGGGATACTCAAGTGATTCTTTTCCCACTCCTGCTAACTCTGCCTTTGTGAGTTCTATGGGATCCAGTCCCATGTCTTATGGTAGTAGCCCAAGCAATACTGTGTCTTCTCAACATACTTTTCAGCATACTTCTACTCCTGAACCAAAAGCCAAGTCTGGTAGCATGGTAGAAGCTGTTCTTCACTCTTTTGTTGCTGACGTTGATGCTCAACAACAACTTGCTTTTGATGACTTCAAACAGGTTGATAAACTTGACCTGGATGAAATGGATCTAAAATGGTAGATGGCCATGCTCACTCTTAGGGTTCACAAGTTTGAGAAGAAAGCTGGTCGAAAATTTAATTATAACCCAAGAGAGCCCGCAAGGTTTGACAGAAGCAAGGTTCGATGCTATAACTGCCAGCAGCAAGGTCACTTTGCACGGGAATGCCCTAACAAGCATGACCAGGAGAAGAGCAGATATTCAGCTTTTAAGATTCAGGAGGTGAAGGATGACAAGAAGGCATTGGTGTCTGTTGACTCTATGGTCAACTGGAATGATCATCAGACTGCTACCCTAGAAATAGCTGAGCCCTCTACTGACGTGTTTGCAATGATTGCTGGGAATCTATCTGATGTAGAGGAAGCAGAAGAGTTTGCTCTTATGGGCATCTCACCTCAGGTACAACATTGTCCTCTTGGTTGTCATGATAAATATTCAGAATTGTTGTCCCAATATAATGACTTAAATGATCAGAATGATAAGTATTTTTTAGAGGTTCAAGCCTATAAGGCTTCTTTACAAACATTGGAACAACAAAAGAGGTGGCTTCAAGATACTCAACGTGAGTATGAGGATAAAATTAGGATACTAAACATTGATTTAGAAAACACAACAAATATGCTTAAATACACCGAAAAGATAAAAGATGACAGTATCAAAGAAAAACAAGAGATGAAGGAAAAATTAGATGCAACACTTCTGAGATTTGAAAAATGGCAAAAGGCACCTAAGAATCTTTCAAAATTAATTGATAGTAGCATGTCTAGTAGGACTAAAAGAGGGTTAGGATTTGATAAATATATTGATTCAGAAGATGTGTTTGATTTATCTTTTTCAAGTGTCTTTGATCCTGACAAGGAGGAAGAGGGAACACCTAGCTACAATATTTTAAACCAGCAGCAGAAATGCACGCTGTCCCTCCACCTCTTACAGGAACTTTCATGCCCACTCCTAGGCATAATGACTTGGATGGATTACAGATGCATGAGTCCCCAAAAAGTTCTACTAATTCTAATGACTTTGTCTCGTGTACTTATAGTGACAAAGCCAGTGACTCTGCATCATGTGGTTCAAGTGAAGAGTCGAGACCTACAAGTTCCAAGACAAATGACCATGCTGCTACTAGTGCTAGGAGTGTGAAGAGAGAGTTGCTTTTACTTCAACAGTGTCTAGTCCTGGTTTATTGAGTCCTAGGAAGAATGTTTCTCCTAGAATTGTGTGTAATAAAGTTAGCAGTATGAAACAATCTCATTCTAATAAAAGGTCGTTTAAAACATGTTTTGTTTGTGGGAGTGAATTTCATTTGATTAAAGATTGTGATTTTTATGACAAACATTCTTCTGTTCATCAAGCATTTCCTGCTCCTGGTCCACCAGGAGTTGTTCCATATTCTTCTAGAAGACTAAACCCAAGTGCTCAATCCTTTTCTTCTTCTAGAAGGACCTCTCCATTAGCTTCTGATCATTGGAGAAACACTGGATTAATATCAAATAGACCAACCAGTAACTATTTTCAGAATTTTAATCCAAATTATGCATATAATTTTGACCACATGATTTTTGGATTGGGAAATCTGGGAACTGCTGTTAAGCCCTCAGCAGGTTGTTCTTGGTCAAACAATAACACCAATATGATGCATAGGCAACCAAAGAACAACGGTGGATCTCATCAATCTTCTTGGCTATCCTCTAAAGATCCACAAGGCAGGCTCAAACCTGAAAAGGTTTGGGTCCCCTTAAGACACTAACTTTTACATCTTTCTTGTCTTGTTGTTGTAGGTTACTCCATACCAAGATCCTACTTTAGGAATTGTTGATAGTGGACGCTCTAGGAGCATGACAGGAAATAAAAGTCTTCTATCTAACTTTGTACCATTTCAAGGCGGAAAGGTCTATTTTGGTGGAGGTGAAGGCAGGATCACTGGCAAAGGAATGATTCAGACGCCTAATCTTAATTTTGAGCAGGTCTATTATGTGGAAGCACTTCAACACTTCAACTTGATATCTGTCTCTCAGATTTGTGACAAGAAGCAGTTTGTCCTCTTTACGGATACTGATGCACTAGTGTTATCCAAAGACTTTAAACTTCCGGATGACTCACATGTTCTACTCAGAATCCCTAGAAGACACAACCTCTATAGTATCAAGCTGAATGAAGTCAATCCTAATGGTCAACTAGCATGTTTGGTTGCTAAAGCCTCAGAAGATGAAGCCACTTAATGGCACAAAAGGATGGGACATGTGAACTTCAAGACCATTCACAAACTAGCAAATCTGAATCTGGTCTCTGGTTTACCTCCCAAGTCATTCAAAAATGATATCAATTGACTTGCATGCAGCAAAGGCAAACAACATAAAGCATCCTTCAAGGCCATTACTGCTCTCAGGCTTATAACTGAACCATTACAGCTACTACACATGGATTTATTTGGTCCTACCTCTATTAGGAGCATTGACCACAAACAATTCTGCCTTGTGGTAACTGATGGGTATAACAGGTTTACGTGGGTTTACTTCATGGCTGCTAAGAGTGAGACCTACTCAATTCTCAAGGACTTTATTACACTTATAGAGAACCAGTTGTCCAAGAAGGTTAAAGGTATTCGATGTGATAATGGAACAAAATTCAAAAATGCAGACCTCAAAGCACTTTGTAATTCTAAAGGCATCAAAAGAGATTATAGTGCAGCAAGAACTCCTCAACAGAACGGCGTCGCAGAAAGAAAGAACAAGACTCTAATAGAAGCTGCAAGAACAATGCTTGCCGATTCCAAGCTTCCAACCATGTTCTGGAAAGAAGCTGTTAATACTGAAAGTTATGTTTTGAATAGAGTTTCTATTACAAATCATCACAAGAAGACTCCCTATGAGCTACTAACAGCCAAAGTACCAAACATTGCTCATTTAAAGTCATTTGGGTGTCTTGTCACCATTCTGAATACTAGTGACTATTTGGGGAAATTTGATGGCAAGGCAGATGAAGGATACATTGTGGGATATTCAGCTCACTCTCGGGCTTATCGTGTCTACAATCTCCAAGCCAAGTGAGTAATTGAAACTATAAATCTCAGGTATTTTGAGGAGAAGTCAAACATCCAAGGCAAGGGTCCTGAATGGTATTTTGATCTTGATTATCTTAGTTATTCATTAGGATATTTTCGTTTCAAAACTAACCATGATGCAGGTCTACAAGTGTTTGCAACTTCTAGTGCAGGTGCTCATTCTAGTCTTTCAGACTCAGATGACGAGGATGATATTTTTGTTGTTCCATCCTATTCCACCACAGTCTCTCCTACTCCTCCTAGTGATGCAACTCCATCAGATGTATTGGATTCACAAGTAGCTCTTGACACATTACTCAAACAACAACAAGAAGCTACTACAGCAACTGCTCAAGGTGGCTTTGAGTTTCCTTTGAATACGACTGCTGACAAAGCTGTTCCTAGTACTCCAAATGTTACTCCTAGTGCTAGTTCAACACCTATTGGTAGTCCGGCTAGTGATTCCACTTCCCATACTAGATTCTCAAGTCCTTCTGACCTGGGGAACTATCAAAAGAAGTCTTCTACCAAGTTGGATGATATTCATAAGCAACCAATAGATGGCATTTTCAACTCTGCTTCATATGATCATGACTTTGTTGGGGATCTTAATAACTTGGCACCAGAAGTGGAAGTAGCTTCCAATCCAGTGTTGCAATCACACAAAGACCATCCTACTACTCAAATCATTGGAGATCCTGGTTCTACTGTCAAGACTCGCAGAATGCATAAGAAAGCCACGTCTGATCATCATGCTCTTGTGAGCTATATTGAGGACCAGAAGCGTAATAATCATACGGACTTTCAACATTGTCTGTTTGCTTGTTTTCTTTCACAGGTGGAACCTATATCAGTCTCTCATGCTCTTGAGGATCAAAGTTGGGTGGAGGCTATGCAGGAGGAGATGCAGCAATTCTTGTTTCAGAATGTTTGGATCCTAGTTGACTTGCCGGATGGAAAGACAGCAATTGGTACCAAATGGATTCTCAAAAACAAGAAAGATTCAAGGGGTATTATGGTGAGAAATAAGGCAAGGTTGGTTACACAGGGTCATACACAACTTGAAGGCATTGACTAAACTGAAGTTTTTGCTCCTGTTGCTAGGATTGAGGCCATTCGTCTGTTTTTTGGATTTTGCTTCTTATGTGGGCTTTACAGTTTTTCAGATGGATGTCAAGAGTGCATTTCTCTATGGCAAGATTGATGAGGAAGTTTATGTCACTCAACCTAAGGGCTTTGTAGATCCGCTTCATCCCAAGAAAGTTTACAAGGTGGTCAAAGCTCTTTATGGACTTCATCAGGCGCCTAGAGCTTGGTATGAGCGTCTTTCAACTTTCTTGTTGAAACATGGCTATTGAAGAGGCATAATTGACAAAACACTATTTCTTAAGAGGAATACCAAGGACATTATTCTTGTTCAGGTGTATGTGGTCGATATTATCTTTGGTTCTACTAAAAAGGAATGGTTTGATGAGTTAGAACAACTAATGAAGGGCGAATTTCAGATGAGTGCTATGGTAGAGCTTACATTTTTCCTTGGTCTTCAAGTCAAGCAACAGTCGGATGGAACCTTCATAAGTCAAGATAAGTATATTCATGAGATCCTTCAGAAGTTTGATATGGATCCTCTTAGACCAGCAGCAACACCTTATGAAGTTGCTAAAGTCAAACTCAAGAATGAGCCAGATCCTCCGGTAAATGTTCATATGTACAGGTCCATGATTGGCTCACTCATATATTTGACTGCATCACGTCCAGATATTATGTTTGCAGTAAGTGCTTATTCTAGACATCAGGTGGCTCCAACGGTTTCTAACTTGAATGCAGTCAAGAAGATTTTCAAGTACATCAAGGCTCAACCCAAGCTAGGCTTGTGGTATCCTAGAGAATCACCTTTTGTTCTTGAAGCATATAGTGATAGTGACTATGCAGGTGCTAATAATGACAGAAAATATACTACTGGTGGTTGTCAGTTTTTGGGTCGAAGACTTATTTCATGGCAATGCAAGAAACAGACGATAGTAGCTACTTCTTCAACAAAAGCTGAATACGTAGCTGCTGCTATTTGTTGTGGACAAGTTTTGTGGATCCAAAATCAGATGCTAGATTATGGGTTCAATTTTATGAACACCAAAATTTTCATTGACAACCAAAGCACTATCTGCATTGTGAAGAATCATGTTTTTCATCAACGTACAAAACATATTGAAATTCGGCACCATTTTATCCGGGATGCCAATGAGAAGAAGTTGATACAGGTTCTTAAGGTTCATACGGATGATAATGTTGCTGATCTGTTGACTAAAGCTTTTGATGATCCTCAGTTCAACCACTTGGTGGTTCACATTGGAATGGTCAATCCTTGAGACCTAGGATTGAGGGGAGGCTAAGCCTAAGGGGAGGCTTAGTGTACATATTTACTTGCACAGATTAACATATTGGTAGATTTTAACAACAGATTGAATGGGTTCTTGTGGTGTGTGTTACTTCTAGTGGAGGATTTTGCTCACTTCTGGTGGTTGTCTTCATTAATGGTTAGCTTCTAGTCATTTATGATTGGCTTCTGGTGGATAAAAATCCTTCTTTGACAAGTGCTGGTTGGCTTCTAGTCTTGGTTTGGGTCACTGTTTACTTCGTTGACTTCTGTTGACCACATTATGCTTCTAGTGTTGACCCTTATGCGTTTTGACTTTTAGTCAACGCAAGCTAATTCTGGTATATATCATCTTATTTAACTTTGGTAAATTGGGATTTGCAAATAATGTTATAAGGGGCAAGTGGTTACTTTGCATTAACTGCCTAATTTGAAAGGGCAACCCACATTATTAGGGGTCAATGAACAGTTACTAGACCATTATTTATGGTCAATTACCCCCCTTGACTCATTCATCACAATCATAACACACACACACACACACGCTCCTACTCTCTCAAACCCTAACCAATCATCTTCCATCACTTCCAATCAACATCAATGGCTGCTTTGGTCTACCAACCTACTCACAATAAGGTAGCATATCTGGGAGATGGTCCAAAACGTGATGAATTCACAGACATCCTAGAGTTTATTGAGGCTTCTAACCTCAGGTATGCTTTTACTGTTTGCCCAATTATTTATGATAGTGTGATTCGCCAGTTTTGGGATACTACTACTCTTGTGGCTGTGTTTGGTCGTCCACGTGAACTCCATGCTACGATTGATGGACGTTCTTATGTGGTTACTAAAGCTTCTATTAGGAGTTCCCTTCATCTTCAAGATGAAGGTGGTGTTGTTTCCATCCCCAATACTGAGGTTTTAGAGGGGATGGTTTCTATTGGGTATAACCATGGGGGGAAGTTTAACTTCCAAAAGAATAGGTTTTCCCCCCAATGGAAGCTTCTAGTGCACTTTTTGATTCACTATTAAGCCCCAAGTCTGGGAGTTGGGATGCTTTTCCCACTCCTTTGGCTACTGGTCTGATCTGCATAGCACAGGGTAGGGTGTTTAATTTTTCTCGCTATTTGTTTCATGGGATGGTTAGAAACTTGACTAGTACTGGATCTAGGAAGAAATTTTTAATGTATCCTAGGTTTTTGCAGCAGATACTTGTGTGTTTACCTCGTAATAGGGAGGAGTATGAGACCCCCAAGCTTACTGCTAAAGTTTACTACAATATGGCTCATGGGTTTAGAGGGGATTGGAGGCCCCTTACTGATGCAATGCTGGGCCTTGCCCAAGGTCCTCCTGATGTTGTTCCTCCGGCTGTCGAAGCCGAGGAGGAACTTCCATTAGGTGATGATCCTATGGAGGAGGAGCATCCTGCTGGTGGTGCACCTAATGTGGTTGTGGAAGAGCCAGTTGAGGAAGTGGTGGTTGAAACGCCATCCACTTCCAAGGTTGCCCCCTCTTCGATGCCACATTCGTCTCCATTTGTGGATACTCCCCCTCCTAGTCTTGTCCATCAATCTTCTGATAAGCCCTCTGGTTCTCGTGCTCATAATGATGACTCCTTTATTGCTTCTGGTTCCAATGAAGCCTTCCCAGACCCAATTCCTCTTGGTGGGAAAGCGGAGGAGCCTACTACACTGACTTCTTTGCTTGATCTCATGCACAGGTACTATGAAAGGATTCTTTCCTTGGAGGCGGATTTGAATCAACATCGTAAGCTTACCAGGGAATTTGTTCTTCCAATGGCTGACCGGATTAAAGCTTTGGAAACACAGCAGAGGAGGAGGAAGAATCATGTGGTTCAGTCTGATTCTGATGAGGAGGTTGAAGATCTTGTGGAGGATGGCTTGAATTTGTTGGCGAAGGCTGCGTTTGCTGATAAGTCATATGATGATCTGCCGATTCCTCCTACTTCTTCAAGCATCCCTCCTACTGCTGCTACACCTAGAACAAAGGAAGATATTGCTGGTACTACTGCTGGTCCAACTGCTGGACCATCTCATAATCCTAAGGGGAAAGTCCCTTTGACTGATGCTCCATCACCCCCTCGCAAGCGTACTCGCAGACAACTTGAGGAGGATAGGTTGGGTGAGGAGGCTGCACAAAGAAAGCAAGCGGAGATTGATCAAGATGCTAGGGCTGAAGAGGAAGCTCTTCAGAAGCAAAGACGTGAACAGTTGTAGCATGATGCTATGCATTGTGACGATAACGATTGGATGCGGGTGCTCACTATTCTTACCTCGGATTATTCGTAGTTTACTGATCTCTTGGGTTCTGATATGAATGAGCAGAATTGTATTCCTCGAGCTATGGCGTTAATGTGTAAGAAACAATTATCGCTTGCTGCTCAACTGCGTGAAAAGCGTAAGAACCGGCCTTTGACAAGAACCGAGGAGAAAAAGTTAATGCAGCGGTATGTCAAGTATCAGTCGGGTGCTCACTTTACTGTTGGTTGGACATGGGAACGAGTTCGGGCATTCTCTTTTGACGAGCTTAAGGCTCTATATAAACGAATGATCAAGCGTCAGAACACACCGGTTCCGGAGCGTTTCATCTATCGTCCTCCTCCACGAGTGGTTCCTACTTCTCAACCTGCTGTTGCTCCTGGTTCTTCATCTGATGTTCCTCTTGGCTTTACTGGTATCCCGTCTGTTGTTGATGTTTCTACTGCTGGTATCACACCTATACCTTCGGTTGCTCATCCTATTTCATCTTCGGGTCCTACTACCACCACCACCTATGCTACCACTACCACCACCACTGCTACTCCTGCTATGGCACAACCCTCACCACCGGTGACTGGCTCTCAACCTACTCCTTCTCCTGGTGAAGCTACCGTTGATCCTTTGGTTGGACAAGGTATTGATTCTACTTCTACTGATCCTATTCCTGCTGCGAAGGTAAGGGTTGAACCCTCGTCTGGTGCTCCTACTCCTCGTCGTTCCATTCGCAAGAAGATGGCTAGACGTGGCAAGTCTGTTCCTTATGTGAAGCGTGCTCCCAAAAATATTATTGATGCAGCTTCCGACAGTGATTCAGAATTGCCAATGGGTACGGGGTTTATTACAGCTTGGACGGTTAAGCCATCCACCACTATTCCTGGTACTTTCACCCATAGGATTTCCATCAGTGATGGTTATGTTCGTTATGCTTCGGGTTTGCAAGGTGTGTTGACTTGGGTAGATCGTAGGGATCTTATGTCGTTGTATGGGTTTGTTGATGCTGGTATGCCTACTCATCCTAGTGAGGTGCCCTCCTGGCCTGGTCTGACAATGTGGGCTGATTTGAAGATGATGCTTGATTCCCCTCCACATGCTCCGCATTCTGGTGTCTGGAAGGACCAGCCACGATGGGTAATCAAGTGATGGAAGTTATATGCTGGCTGTGGAGTGCATGTTTTAGAGTTGGAGTCTGGTGCAATGGTGTTCATGCTTACGGATCTGGACTATCCGCTTACTATTGCTTCTATGGAGGCCATGCTTGCTTGTCACTTGCATATTTCCAATGCCCCTTCCGGGAATGAGACTTCTATGGCGACTACACTGGTGGAAAGGGATACAAGGTCGGTTGCAAGCTGAGAAGGTGGCTGCGTCTGGTATGTGATGGGTTGGTTTGTAAGTTTTTATGTTATGTGTTTTATGTTCATCTGTTAATACTGCAATTCTTTTCACCAATATGTACAGTGATTGGTGACTTACATTTGTTATAGTTAAAAAAAAACAAAACAAAACAAAATATACTTTTTATATAATATTTGCTTATACTTTAACCAAATCATGGATTTTACACTTGTAAATAATATAATATCTGCTTATACTTTTTCGAAAACATTGGGTTCCTTTTGACGGTTTCACACTTGTGCTGGTTTGGTGTTTCATCTGGTGGTGGACTTGGTCCACACAACAAATGGTGCTCAACTCACCATGTCTCACAGACAAGAAAGAGTTGATTCACCTTGAGGGTACGGCTCCTGGTGTGATTCTCAAATCCGTTGATGGTTGCCAGGTTACCCAAAACTGGATGGTTTTCACTTGCCATGGTCCTAGACTGAAAAGTGGCTAATCCAAGGGGGTACGGCTCTTGGTAAAGATTTTATCAAATCCGTTGATAGCTATAATAGCTTGCTCAAAGCTATTGGGTTTTCAACTCACCGATGCTTCATTGCTAAGAGTTGGCGAGTCTAGAAGGGTACGGCTTCTGGTAAAGACATATCAAATCCGTTGACGGCTGTGATGGTTTGCCTAAAATCATCAGGGTACTCCCACTCACCATTGATTCACGTTCTAAGAGTTGGGCTGGGTTCTGGTCTCCCAGGGTGATGCTTATTCCACTAGAAAGACTGGCTAGCCCAAGAGCGAGCAGCTACTTGGTAAAGGCTCATCAAATCTGCTCATGTTGCTGTGAAGATTCAACACGATGCTGATTTGTTTCAAGCTTTGGAGAAGCTTCTAGTGTTCCTTGTTGCAGCGGTTCTTATGTTCCTTATATTACTGATGTTGTTGTTTCTTTTGCTGTTCCAATCCTCAAACTTTATTGCACGATTTACCAGGAAACTTGAACTCAACAGGTCAAATTCAAGTTTAGGGGAGGATTGTTAGGAACATTGGAATAGTTATTTGTAATAGGTAGACTAGGAGGTATGTAGTTCCTCCTGGTCATAGTAGTAGTAGGAGCAAGTCGTGCTCCTGGTCTTCTTTAAAGTCAAACTTTATTATTTAGTTATTATTCTGTTAGGATATGCATGAGATATGTTAGGAAAGGATATGCATATCAGTTTTACACGTTTTGATTAATGATGTATTAGGGTTTCCTTGTGTAATAACCCGAACTTTAAAATCAACATTTAGACCGAGTTCTAATACTATTTCTAGTATTTGGACCAATATTTATTAATCGATTCTAATTTGTCATGATCATTTTGCGAATAATATTGAGTTCTTGGCTAACCGACGAGGTTAAGACTTTAACATATTGAGTACGTGTCAATTACTAAAAATCGACAAAGTTTATGTCCGTCATCGACCGTAAATATCTTCGTTATGACATAGAAATATTTTCTATTGTCTTCGTTTTAATTTCTCGTTTTACGAGCATTTTTCGTAGTTTATGTTAAGGCTTTAGGCATCATTTTATACGACGCCTTAACGTATTTTAAATTATAAGCCCCGTTTAATTATCAAAATATAAATATTATCCGAATGTCAAAGTTTTTATTTTATATTGAGAGTTTAATTTTCGTGCTTTACGTGTATCTTTCAAATCGCGTAACTTTTAAAATACCAAGCTTCGTTAATACCCGCTTTAGCAAATTATGTGGCAAAGTTTAATAAACAAACTTCACCCCACTTATAATAATGTACGGATGGAACTAGGCACAACAAAAAAAAACGTGATATCTTGTATATATCAGAAGATTTGGAGACTTGGATAATAATATAGGGTGATAGGCCTATGTCTTGTGGTTATTTTGCCGGGTGACTTGTCCCGTGACGATACCCGATGAATTAGATATAGTCAAAATATTGAAACGTGCCGAACATGAACATGCTTTATAAACGGACTGATAACTCCTATAAGAACTCAGAATCATTGAAAAAGGTAAAACTATGAGTTGTAGATAAATTTATGAAGAACTATAATCAATTGGATAGTCCACCAGTTCCTTGTAGTTTGTAAATGGCGACCGAAACGGTGAGAACGAGATTGGCAGACAAAAACAGCCAACTCTTCTCAGTGACAAAATAGGTAAATGAGCTATGATAAATATAAATTAGGGGCAATTGAACTTATAATAAGTAAACTACATAAGTTAAGAATGAATTTGGTACAAAGAACTCATCTATATTATTTACGGTTTAGGAGAAACGATATAATCTAGAAGGCGTGTCAGGAAATTATAAGAATTCAACCATATTGAATTAACGTAAAACGTGTTGATTTTTATAAAAACCCAAAGTGGTATGACCCACTTGTCGGGAATTGTACTCTTTGTATACTGATAATTAGGGAACCGAGACCCGACCAACATGAGATATTAAGTCGACAACGTTTGGAGGCGTTTTAGAACCCGTAATGCATATAGAATGGATTTAGGCCATAAAAGCCCAACATACACTTATAATGGCTCTTGGGCCATTATTGGAAGTGATATTTATAATAATTTTAGAGTTCAATACTGAGATTGAAATGACTTATGTCATAAGAACTTGTAATGGGCCACTAATGGGCTTTGGTGGGCTTAATTGTCATAATGAGATAATACATTGTAGATTGTCACCAAAACTCTTATGAAAAGTTTATAAAACTTATAAAATGTCCAAACTTACTAAAGTAAACTATTTACATATATGTATGACTTATGTATAGTCTCGAGCCTAAGACGCGTCTCGTCATGATTAGGTCTCGTTCGGTCGTATGTTGACCGTTGGGCAACTCGTTCTCGATCTATGAGCCATTGATATCTCGTGAAGTTTTGTGTCAACTATTGGACGTCTGTTCCTTGATCTACGTGTAATAGCTATATCAGGTGAGTTCATAGCCTCGCTTTTATAACTTTATATGTGTTTATAAACCTGCGAGGGGGAATACATGCTCTTGGTAGAAAAATATATGATGTTTATATATATATGGTTTTAAGAGAATACATGTTTATGAATAAACATGTGGTTTGATATATGCTTTGAACGAATACATGTTGTTGTAAATGAATGCAAGATGTTTGATTAAATTCTTTTGAAAGATGAACACAAGTGTTGATTGTATTGATTGTGAACTGCTATTTGCTAAGTGCTGTATTGCCAAAATTTGAAAGTCACTAAAACCCATGAACCGTTAACTACCCTTGATGGGTAGGCGTTGAACAGACGGATGGATCCATCGGGGATGGCCCCCACCTGGGCAAGTCGCACCTGTGGGTTGGAGGCTCAGCCAGGTGTGTTGTATTAGAAGTAAGTGGGTATTCGGCAAAATACCTAACTAGGGCATTATTATACTTAAGTCTTCGGTGTCATGGCTTAGTAGAATAGCGTGGACTTTGGGTATTGCATGTGTTGCACTATCGACAGTGGATGAGATTCTTGTGTTCAAAAGCTTTATGGTTTATTTAAAAACCCATTATTATTTATTTAAAACCTATGAATTCACTCAACCATTGTGTTGACAGTCTAGCATGTATTCTCAGGTGTGTAGGTTTAAGAGCAGCTGGAGCATGGAGCCGCGCAGGATAAAGTAAAGGCAAAAGAAACAATTTCCATTCGATACATTTGACAAACTTTTACATTTTTAATAAGGTTTGTATAAATTGGTGGGACCTCTTTTTAGTTAACTCTGACTTAATAAAATTTTTGAATGGTTTATTTTATAAAACGTCTCTTTTGAGGTCGTTTTCTATGACTGTGTGTGATGTGCTATGAAGTAACGCCCAATGTTGATATTCCGCTGCCTTGTGAAATTGGGGGTGTTAAAGATTGGTATCAGAGCACTAGTTATAGCGAACTAGGTCATTTTAAAACCTAGACTATAACTGCTCTTTCGTAAAATTGTTTGATTGCCTTACAAAGTATCCGCGCGCTCATGGCTCCTAGAAATCAAGGCTTGGTTGTGATAATGTGATCCTGTGGGTATGTAGAAATGTTTGTATGTATGTGAATGTATATACTATGGTATTTAACGATTGCGCATGAAGCAATGGTCCTTGCGTGATTATCGTACATTTTATGATACGGTTTTATAGAGAGTTTGGCCTCGCCGCCAATCACTTTTCTCGATAATTAATTTATTATCTGTTTACAAGTAGGGAACTCGTTTGATATTTTGGGTATGTATATATTGTTTCATAATCAATCGCATATCGACTAATTTAAGTGCGATTTTTGTCATCGCATCGTGATGTGCCATTTTAGGATATCTCATTTTTTAAACGTAATTGCTAAGCGTATTATTATATTTTTACACTCCTTATGATTTTGAAGAATCATTTCTTCAAGGAGACATCTTCTACATAATATAACGTTTAATTTAATTGTTTTTTTATTACGTTTTGTGGCGAAAAGGAGGATGCTAATGTTGGCCCTAAAATATATATATACCCAATCATCTATATATTTGGGTACAACAATGATATGCTCGAAGTAGTCATTCGGTTGAGTGACTTAATAGCTTGTATCTAAATGGAATGGGACATTTAGATATAGGATATTAAATCGCCCAACTATGTGTCGTTTAAAGTTCTCTTATTGAAATGGATTGGGACATTTGAATAAGAATGTTTTAAACCAATGGTCCTTAGATTGTTTATGGTTTCTTTATTCAGATGGAATGGGACATTTGAATACAGAAATCATGGAGTAAGTTTGATACCCTGTACTTTTCTTGGAATTTAATTTGGTTATGATATCGTGTTTTGTGACGGTATTACTGAGTAGGATGATTTATAATCGTCTTGTTGAAATAAATTGGGACGCCTTTTTATTTGAACAAGAAAGTTATAAGTTACCTAACCATAAATTTATAGTTCTTGTTTACATGGATCGGGACGCCTTTCGATGTAAACAAAGATTTATAAATGAGTGGGCTCAAGTGTGCCCGACTTGGTTTGTGATTATCTTGTATACGGACGTATTTCTTCGACTCATGTTTCGTTGATATGTATTGTTCATTACATTCGTCATTATGGTTATTATTGATTGTCGTCTTTGTACGAGTAACCTGCTATACTTCTCTCGAGTAATGATTTATTTCTTTGGACCATTCTTAATAAGTCCCGACTATCGCGAGCTTTATAAGCTAACCGTTAAGAACCTTTATTCAACCCGAGAATAGATGACGCGTTTAATCGACTTCAAGATTTAAGTGTATAATTGTAGGTCGATCAACAATCGAATTATCATGAACAACTCATTGTAAGCGAAATAATTAAAATTTTGCTTGTTATTATCGATGGTTCATCGAAGAATCTTTCAAACGTAATGAGACTATGTTTTGGGTATGAACCAGTTTATGAGCACCCTGTAATATTCTTTGGGTATGAATCAGTTTGTGAGCACCCTGTAATATAATTTGGGTATGGATTCGTGTGTGAGCACCCACTAATGACAAAAATGTTTTTGGATATGCATCCATGGCTATCAGGCCCGTGAACATCCTTTAACTTGCAAATTTTCCTTTGAATGGACTTATCCGAAAATTCTATAAGATATTCTCATTCATCATGGCTTGGCTATTTAGCAAGCATGAGTTAACTTGATTGAACTTATCAATGGGCATGGCTTAGCTATTTTTCAAGCATGTCATAATATAATTATATGCGGTTAGCGATAACTTTCGTGTTTGATTTAGATTGTAGTGCTTTCAGTAGAGTAATGTATACTACGAACGATTTTTGTGTCGATGAATTCTCTTTTGACGAAATAAGCTTGCATGTTTGAGATCATGCAATTGGGTGATTTTGTACGACAACCAATAATTGGCTCGTATTGAATATTTTCTAAAGTTTTCGATGGAGTTATGTGCGAGCCATGCGATTTTTTTTATAATGTAATCCCTTTTATTGAAACTCGTGGAGGATATATGTTTTGATTTGATCGATGTGATCAGATATGTTTTAAATTGATTGTCGCATTGAAAATTTCCATATGTGGCCACTTCTTTTGACTCTTCACTTGTCATGTCGAAATTTTCAAACTTGTATCGACAGCTGCATGTTGGATAAGCTAGTAATATACCTTGAAACAATTCCAAAAATTGACGACTTGTTAATTTTTCGCTTTCAGTGGCTTCTCCTTCGAGTTATGTATTATTCTTTGCTTATAAAGGTTAAAGCTACATTTAAAACGTTCATTCACGGCTGTTATGTATACTCGTTGCTTTGAATTTTATTCATTTAACATTCGTTAGAAACCTCGGCGAGGATTTGTCTATCTCTCCCCTCTTCGCCCTTTAACCGAAGACTATTGAGACGAATTAAGCGCTGGGACATCTCTTCCTAAAGGGGTAGATGATGTAATAACCCGAACTTTAAAATCAACATTTAGACCGAGTTCTAATACTATTTATAATATTCGGACCAATATTTATTAATCGACTCTAATTTGTCATGATCATTTTGTGAATAATATTGAGTTCTTGGCTAACCGACGAGGTTAAGACTTTAACATATTGAGTACGTCTCAATTACAAAAAATCGACAAAGTTTATGTCCGTCATCGACCGTAAATATCTTCGTTATGACATAGAAATATTTTCTATTGTCTTCGTTTTAATTTCTCGTTTTACGAGCATTTTTCGTAGTTTACGTTAAGGCTTTAGGCATCATTTAATACGACGCCTTAACGTATTTTAAATTATAAGCCTCGTTTAATTATCAAAATATAAATATTATCCGAATGTCAAAGTTTTTATTTTATATTGAGAGTTTAATTTTCGTGTTTTACGTGTATCTTTCAAATCGAGTAACTTTTAAAATATCAAGTTTCGTTAATACCCGCTTTAGCAAATTAAGGGGCAAAGTTTAATAAACAAACTTCACCCCACTTATAATAATGTACGGATGGAACTAGGCACAACAAAAAGAAAAAAAATGTTTTCTTGTTTATATCATTCCTACACCTAACATTTGCATGTGAAACCACTAGACCATTCTCCTCATTCTTATCCAAATATGCACACATACATCCACTCTCTTCCTTTGTTCTTGAAGCCAAGTTCCACCATAGTCAAACCATTTTCAACAATCTTTCTAGCTTAAAAATCTCTTGAATACTTGTTGATCATTGATGATCATAGCTAGTGTTGGTGGTTCTTTGTGTAAACAAGCTTTTCAAGGAGAATTTTGTTCAAGTTAGAGGCTAAATAAAAGAAGTTTTTACATATGATGATCTTGGGGTAAATAAATATATTAGGTGTTTGGAGATTGGGTTGATAACAAAGTCTTATGTATAAGCTACTTTGATCATCATCCTAGTAAGGATTTTTGTTATCATTTTTCATTGTAACATTAATTCGTAACTTATTTTTATATATGTAACTTTATCATTTTCTACTGATTTGGATCATTTAATAATTGATTAGTAGTATTGGACATTGTATATGGACATTGAAACTTGATAACATGATTGAACAAGCACTATGAATAAAATAATGGGTAGCTAATTTTAGAACAGTGAAAAAAAAACGTGATATCTTGTATATATCAGAAGATTTGGAGACTTGGATAATAATATAGGGTGATAGGCCTATGTCTTGTGGTTATTTTGCCGGGTGACTCGTCCCGTGACGATACCCGATGAATTAGATATGGTCAAAATAGTGAAACGTGCCGAACCTGAACATGCTTTATAAACGGACTGATAACTCCTATAAGAACTCAGAATCATTGAAAAAGGTAAAACTATGGGTTGTAGATAAATTTATGAAGAACTATAATCATTTGGATAGTCCATCAGTTCCTTACAGTTTGTAAATGGCGGCCGAAACGGTGAGAACGAGATTGGCAGACAAAACCAGCCAACTCTTCTCAGTGACAAAATAGGTAAATGAGCTATGAAAATAATAAATTAGGGGCAATTGAACTTATAATAAGTAAACTACATAAGTTAAGAATGAATTTGGTAAAAATAACTCATCTATATTATTTACGATTTAGGAGAAACGATATAATCTAGAAGGCGTGTCAGGAAATTGTAAGAATTCAACCATATTGAATTAACGTAAAACGTGTTGATTTTTATAAAAACCCAAAGTGGTATGACCCACTTGTCGGGAATTGTACTCTTTGTATACTGATAATTAGGGAACCGAGACCCGACCAACATGAGATATTAAGTCGACAACGTTTGGAGGCGTTTTAGAACCCGTAATGCATATAGAATGGATTTAGGCCATAAAAGCCCAACATACACTTATAATGGCTCTTATGCCATTATTGGAAGTGATCTTCATAATAATTTTAGAGTTCAATACTGAGATTGAAATGACTTATGGCATAAGAACTTGTAATGGGCCACTAATGGGCTTTGGTGGGCTTAATTGTCATAAAGAGATAATACATTGTAGATTGTCACCAAAACTCTTATGAAAAGTTTATAAAACTTATACAATGTCCAAACTTACTAAAGTAAACTATTTACATATATGTATGACTTATGTATAGTCTCGAGCCTAAGACGCGTCTCGTCATGATTAGGTCTCGTTCGGTCATATGTTGACCATTGGGCAACTCGTTCTCGATCTATGAGCGATTGATATCTCGTGAAGTTGTGTGTCAACTATTGGACGTCTGTTCCTTGATCTACGTGTAATAGCTATATCAGGTGAGTTCATAGCCTCGCTTTTACAGCTTTATATGTGTTTATAAACCCGCGAGGGGGAATACATGCTCTTGGTATAAAAATATATGATGTTTATATATATATGGTTTTAAGAGAATACATATTTATGAATAAACATGTGGTTTGCTATATGCTTTGAACGAATACATGTTGTTGTAAATGAATGCAAGATGTTTGATTAAATTCTTTTGAAAGATGAATACAAGTGTTGATTGTATTGATTGTGAACCGCTATTTGCTAAGTGTTGTATTGCCAAAATTTGAAAGTCCCTAAAACCCATGAACTGTTAACTACCCTTGATGGGTAGGCGCTGATACAGACGGATGGATCCATCGGGGATGGCCCCCACCTGGGCAGGTCGCACCTGTGGGTTGGAGGCTCAGCCAGGTGTGTTGTATTAGAAGTAAGGGGGTATTCGGCAAAATACCTGACTAGGGCATTATTATACTTAAGGCATCGATGTCATGGCTTAGTAGAATAGCGTGGACTTTGGGTATTGCATGTGTTGCACTATCGACAGTGGATGAGATTCTTGTGTTCAAAAGCTTTATGGTTTATTTAAAAACCCATTATTATTTATTTAAAACCTATGAATTCACTCAACCATTGTGTTGACAGTTTAGCATGTATTCTCAGGTGTGTAGGTTTAAGAGCAGTTGGAGCATGGAGCCGCGCAGGATAAAGTAAAGGCAAAAGAAACAATTTCCATTCGATACATTTGACAAACTTTTACATTTTTAATAAGGTTTGTATAAATTGGTGGGACCTCTTTTTAGTTAACTCTGATTTAATAAAATTTTCGAATGGTTTATTTTATAAAACGTCTCTTTTGAGGTCGTTTTCTATGACTGTGTGTGATGTGCTATGAAGTAACGCCCAATGTTGATATTTCGATGCCTTGTGAAATTGGGGGTGTTACACCTTGTAGTATAAAAGGAACCTTAGGCAGAAGGGTTACACACACCTTCATCAAACATAATTCTAGTTATTATTAATATTAGAAATCCTTAGAAAAGGATCAAGTCGTTATAGTTATTCTGTTCTTCTTTATAGTATTTGTATTCTGCACTTATACTGTGTATAGAGTCTCTCTGTGAATAGACTTGTGATTACAGAAGTCGTTCACCGTTCCTGAAAGGCTGCAAGATCCACATCTAGTGGACCCAACACTATTGATCCAGATGATCAACCAATGTGGTCAAACACTAGGATCGTTGCTCCAACAACTAGTTCCTCTGATTGTTCAAATCCCTATTTTAAACAATTTCACTATCAAAAGTAACCATATACAAATGATTCGGGAAAACCAATTTGATGGAGAATCCCTATCCGATCCTCACCAACATGTATTCGATTTTCTTGAGATTAGTAGCCTTTTCTAATATGGTGAAAATCAAGAGGAAGCGATTAACTTGAGGACGTTCCCATTCTCTTTAACCAGAGAAGCTAAGACTTGGTTGAATGAACTCAACGAAGGAACAATTACTTCGTGGAACGAATTAAGAGAAGCTTTCATAAGCCGATTCTTTTCATCTTCACAATTTAAATGTCTCCTAAACGACATTCATAACTTTCACCAACTCGATAACGAGACTCTCGTTGAAGCTTGGCTCCGAATCAAAGAAATGCTTCGCGCTTGTTATAAACATGATCTAACCAAGAGAACGATAATTGAAACATTTTATCATGGCTTAGACGATCCAACTCAAGTATCTCTCGACGCCGGAGAAATCTTCCTCTACAATACTCCTAACGAAGCTTTCCAAATCCTAGAGGACAAGGTCCTTCTCAAACTCGATTATTCGAAGGATTCTTATGTCGAACCTTATCCGAAAACTGTTGTTTCCGCTGGTGGAAATAACATCATCTCTGATCACACCGTGTTGATGGAGAAATTCGAAGCTCTCGCTAAACTTATCGATTCCCAATTCCTAATCATAAGGAATGAACTAAAAGATATGCGAGAAGATCGTAGTGACGACCACGATCCAAAAACCACCATGAAGGATGACACGCCGATGTGTGAACCTCATGAAGCGAATTATGTCGAAGAATATCACCAAGGATATCACGACCAAAATTCTAGGAATTCACATTCCTATCTTACCCTAAGCCCGAACCGTCCCATTCCTCAATGTCGATCGCGAGATGTGACGACATACTCATCACAATATCACCAAAAACCCGAAGCCTCAATGGAGGATATGATGAGAGAATTTATGGCTTGGCAAACGGAAGAAAATGAACGTGTCAAGAAGAATTTGGTTGACTTGGAGTTTCAGATCAATCTAAACTTCTGGAACCATACAGCCATAATCGAAGACTTAAAGACAAAAACCGATCGAGTCGAAAAGTTCATCCAACAAACCAAGTCCCTTCCTCAAATCACCAACACCAAATCAAGATACGATCTACCCTCTATTCGAAACGAGGGTGATAAGGGTGATGTTGCTTTTATTGAGGAAGAAGAAGAACCTATTCCAACCGTGCCAAAACCAAAACCTATCATTTCTAACTCAACTTTTCCCAAGGATTGCGTCGTGCATATTCCATATAAAAAGGAGAAAACGTTTGAACATGATGTAATGTCAATTCATGACGCGGAGTTAAAATCAATGAATGGCGTTGGAAGTAGAAGAATGATAAAGAAAGACGACAATGATGTGCCGAAGAAGCCTTTCAAAATTTGGACTACAAATGGAGAATTGCTTTGGTTCAAAGATAATAATTATCAAAATCAATGGCACCCAACCAAAGTTCCCCATCTTAATCGTATCATCAAAGAATCCTAACACCGAGGGGAAGATTCTAGCTAACGACTCAATAATAAATTAAGCGCTTCTCGGGAGGCAACTCGTGCTTTGATTGTTTATGTGTTTTAATTATGTGTGTTTTAAATAAATATGTACACCCCAAAAGTATTTTTCTAACTTGGAAAATCTTAAGTGTGAGGGGGTGTACATTGCTAGTAGTAGGTTTTATATATCTACGTGTGCTTGCGTGTTTGTTTGTTTGTTTTGTTTTGTGTTTTGTTTGAATAAATGCAGCAATAGGTAATGGAGGATGCATACATGGAGAAGGATTGAAGTATCAAGAACCGATTGATCTCACAAGCTTATGGTGTAGCATCGTATCACATGGAGATCAATTGACATTTCATATCCCGGGAAGTTTCGTTTCTCTTTGAATATTTATTTATTTCCTCACTTTTAATGCTTTGAATTTTAATTTCACATTGAGTCCAATCCAAAATTAAGTGTGAGGGGAAATAAATGGGAAAATGAAACCAATTTTTGTTATATAAAAAAACAAAAAAATAGAGGGAGAGTTTGTATACTTGTTTTCCCTTAGGATCTTTTTCACACGTTTGTATGTAAATATATTTAATCAGCCACAAGATAAAAAAATATAATAAAAATAATAAGATCTTTAGTGAGATCACACTTGTGTGATAAAAGTGTATATGCGTGACAAAGAGGCAAACCTAGGATAACACCCAAATAGCCTTTTCCATTTTTTTTCGTAGCTAGTTTTAGCTAACCACCCATATTAACCCTTTTGTTAACACTCTCGTTAGTGTTAGATACCCTTAGAACACCCGTTGAGCCATTCCTTTCATTTTTGTTAAATCCACTAAAAAGAAAAAAAAATATTTAACCTTAAACCTTAGCCTAACCCGTGTTAAAGTCTAAATGGAGGGTTGCTAGTTGATTGGTATGGTGGATCATTTTTTATGATTATTAGTTATGCCACACTTCGCCATGTGTGTGTGCCATTGCAACAAAGACGAATGATGCATACTTATTATTTGTATTTTTTGTGGTGTGTGCTTAAGCGAAGTGTGAGGGGAGCATGTGATGTGTGTTGAAAAAAATGGAAAAAAGAGGAGGATGAGAAAAGAGAAAAAGAAAGGAAAAAAAATAAGTCATCGAAAAAAGAAAGAGTAAAAAAAATGATGACAAAAATAGCCAATGAGCTATATGTTTATGAAGATGAAGGAAGACGAAGTATATTTGGATATCGATTAGCCAATGTGCTAAGACGTGATATATGTATGTGTTGATCGATATGTGTTGAATAAAGCTCGTAACGATAATCATTTTTGGGCTTGTGATTTGTTCGATAACTAGCAACATGGGACTTAGACTTTTAACTTGTATATTCTTTATACACCTCTCATAAAAATTCTCATGTCTTATCCATACCCATTAACCCTTAGCCTTGTAACCCGAATAAAAGTCCTCTTTAGATGTGTACACTTGGTGCTCATGTCATTCGGTTTAGTCTTGTTTGTACTTTGTAGAATTTCTTTTATTTTTCTAAACCATTTTATGCAGCATGTGGTAAATATTTTTCTTTATTTGCTTGAGGACAAGCAACCTCTTAAGTGTGAGGGGGTTTGCACCTTTAGCGATTTCGTATATATATATAAAAACACAAAAATATTTTTCTTTTATTTGCTTGAGGACAAGCAACCTCTTAAGTCTGAGGGGGTTGCACCTTTAGCCATTTCTTATATAAACCAAAAATATTTTCAGATTTTCATAGATTTTTCAAATTTTCATAAAATTTTTAAAAATTCTTTTCTTTTAGAACCTAGGTATTAGTTTCTAATTTTATTTTTATTTTATTTGCTTGAGGGCAAGCAAAGTTTTTCTTTTCCTTGCTCGAGGACGAGCAAAACTTAAGTGTGAGGGGATTTTATAACGCCTAAATCCAACATGTTTTTAGGAGCGTTATCCGTACTTTTGTACACGTATATTGGTTATATCTATGATACTTGTGTGCATATTTGTGCCCAATTGAGTTTTCAAGTCTTTATGTAGCCAATTGTAGGAATAGAGTATAAAACAACGAAAAAGTGAAGATTTGTACGAGTACGAAGAATCCTAGTCAAGTTCAAGACCCGTGTACAAGTTACAAGCCTTTGAAGATCAATTTCGGGTGCAAGAACAAGTGTTTCCAAGGAGCAAATAAGTCACTTAGCATGAAGATTTCCACCATCAACACACATCCAACTTGCCACTTGCAAGAGTGAAGTTGCCACCATCACATTGGAGCTGATTTGCCTCCAACATAGTTGAAGATGCCTCCAACATAGTCTAAGTTGCCACCAACATTTGTATAGACAAAATTGTGTCCACATTCATGCAAGCTTCTTTGGAGCATTCTAGAACAACTTTGGCTCCAAGTATTTTGCTTTGGCTCCAAGCCAAACATTGATGACCAAGGCTTAATTTCATCAATAAATAAGACCCTTGGGGGTCATTGTAACATCATGACTTGAATCCCTTGAAGGTAATTCATTACCAACTTCAATATTCACCAAGGAAACTCTCCCAACTTGTGAAGAACCCCATTCCCGGATTTAATATTGGTGTGCCAAAAAGTGACGTTTTTGGAGCTCCAATCATCAAAATAACCTTGCCAAACTCTAAGGGATCATTACCCTTATCATTGGTAGTGTTTCTTGATACCTAAATCACCACCAATCTTCACCAAACCTCTCCAAAACCTGCCTCTAATCTCAAATACGAATTTCCAAATACATAACCCGAAAGAACACAAAGAAACTTGTAGTCAATTAGAGGCTTAAGGATTGCTCTAAATTCTTCCATTCCATTAACTTATTGTAATAGCACTTTGGTAAACTCTTTTTATATTTCGAGAATAATTATGAATGTTATGAATATGGTTCGTATGAATTTTGTTGAAATAATTATGGAGTAGTTTCGTATACACTTGTTTGGATGAAGTTGTGACATGAGGATTGTTTATGTTTTATCATTGTTTTGATCAATTTCATGTTATGTTTCCAATTGTGCTTAAGTTCCATTCCATTTGCTTATCATACCTGATTAGTTGTTGATGATTTCATAGGTCGAAAGGGTTATCATTCACCAACTAGTTATAATCGTTTTGTCTATGGATGATTATCTATTGTATTGACCATTTCTTTAGTGGTATGATTATACAAAGGAACTTAAGTGTGATTTTTAATGATTTTGTGAAACGACCGTGAATCAAACTCGTTAAACTAAACATAGTCTTGAATTAGTTGATTTGTCTTAATGCTTGATTTTATGGATGTATGATCTTTCGCGGAGGTTGTGTGCTTTAAAATCAAAGATTAGAATTTGTGACCATCATCTTCTTTACTTGTATTAAATTTATCAAATCCATTTTCTTATGAATAATCCAAATGTTATGAACTAATCCAAGCAAGTGTTATCTTTATTATTATTGTTATCTCATCTTATTAGCTTAATCATCATATTTGTGTTACTTGTTGCTTATTTGCTTATTGCTACTTGTATGGTAATTGTGGGAGTGACAACCATTTTTACCACTAACGTTACATTGTTACAAAGACTCTTTACAATCAAAAACACCCAAATCCTAGTGAACGACCTCGGCTTACCACAACAAGCTAGCTACAAACAAAAGGTACATACTTGCCCTGTGTTCTTAGCTTACTCGGTAATCCTTGTATATACTCACAAAGAACGCATCAGCGCGTCTTAGGCTCGAGACAAGAAATAAATCATACATATATGTAATAAGTACAAGCAGTACATACACAGTAACCAGTACATGCTGAGGAAATGGTATATACAAACTTGGAAGAGGGTTCAACAGAATTTGAGGGAACCACCAGGGGTGTTAAAAGGAAAAGATCAACAAAGAGAAAGCAGAAAGCCAAGAGGGCTAAGTCAACAGTAGAAGATACTGATGATGATGAGAGCTTGAAGAAGTACTTGAAGATAGTAAAATTTGAAGACCAATGTATTGATACAAAGATTTTTGGAAAGAGATCGTCTATTGCTAGATGGATATACTCTATGGATCAAGGACTGGAAGCTCATGGAATTCAAAGAACTGATGGCACAACAAGAATATTCAGACTTTTGGAAGATATTCTTCTCATTCTTGACAGACAAGATATTCAGGATCTTTTCAGGTTAGTTCAAGAAGCCAGTGCAGGTAAAACTGAAGTATCACTATTGTATAGGGAAATGCTCTTCATGTATGAACCACATAACTGTGATCAAGAAATGTTGAAGGCTGCCATTCAAATAAAAAAGAAATGTTGAAGGAATTAGAGAATCAGGTTCCTAGTTACTGGAGATATTATAGGTCATGTGGATTGCATATTTTGGATATAGATGATGTTACCTACTATATGCTACAAGAGAAGAGTTATCCATTCAAAAGAAGATTGTTGGAAAGAATGTTGGAACAACAATTTGAAGTTACAGAAGAATCTGTTGATGCTTTGGAGTTGATCAGAATGGTTAAACAACAAATCAAGGATTTGAAAGATGAGGAAGAAGCTGAGAAAGAGCCTTAAGTGTTTGACTTTCAGTCACACTTCACAAATGGTTCTCAGTTCACCATGTCTAACACACATAAGAACTGGCTAGTCCATAAACAAACGGTTTGTGGTAAAGACTTCTCAAATCCACTAAAAGCTGGTAGTTTGCTAAAAACTATATGGTTTGACTCACCTTGTTTCGAGACAAAGTGTTGGCTAGTCCTAGACAAACGGTACTAGGTAAAGACTTCATCAAATTCGTTGATGGTTGACAATTTACCAAAACTTGTAGGGTTATCAGTACACCTTATTCTGCATGAATAAAGTATTGGCTATTCCAGAGTGTACGGCTAACTGGTAAAGAATATATCAAATCCGTTGTTAGCTGGTGATTTGATAAAAATCATGAAGCCAATACAGATTGGTTTTTGTTGTTAACTGTTTTATTTCAGGTATGAAGATTGCAAGCAAAGAAGTATTCAAAAAGAAAATACTTAGAAGGTTTTTGTCTCATCAAATCAAGACTGAAGTTCATGATTCAGAGTTTATAGATTTAACTCAAGAAGACAATTACTGATGCTACAAAGATAAATGAATGTTTACAAGACACAAGAAGATCATAGTTTAAAGACTAAGATGGCGTTCATGCCATTTGAAGATTATCTTATCAGAAGAAGATCAACATTGAAGTGTTTGGCTACATTCAGTTGGATACAAATACAAATTACTGATGATCGTAGAAATACGTCTTTTAGGAAAAAGAACGTATATAGGGTAAGCGTGCACGACGATTTAGAAAAACCGTGTGTGAATGACCCTAAAGGTGAGTTCGTTCTCGAGGAGGCTAGTGCGTTGTGTTAAGAATTGATTAATTTTGTTTTTGATTATTAACAAGAAGAAAAGAAGAGAAAATGACGAAGACGAAAAAAATAGAAAAAATAAGGCAAAAACACTACTAGAAAGTTACGACGTAGAAACGTAAAAAGTACAAAATTTAAAATTTTAACCTAAAAATTCCTAAAAATTACTAAGAATCCACAATAAAATTCTAAGAGTTTACAAAAAAACCAAACTTGCCAAAACCTTTTAATTAATTTAATAATGACTTTTTAATGCTAATTAAAGCCCTAAAAATCACTTTTAAATATTAAAAAGCCCTAAACAAGATTTTATAGCTTGTAAACCTCAAAAATGACCTAATTAAGCTAAAAACTATTTTTAAAAATTTTAAAACCAATTTAAACTATTTTTAAACTCCTAAAAACTATTAAAATCTAATAAATCTTAAATTAATTCTAAAAATTAATTGAAAAGCCTAAAAATTAATTGGTAAGTGAAAAAAAGGTCCTATTTTAATGTCTAGAATCTAGGAAAAGTGAAAAAAAAGTTAAAAATATAACTTTAAATTTTAATGAATAAAATAATAATAAAATATTCAAAAAATAAAAAGTTCTTAAATAAATTCTAAAAAATTTTCAAAATTCTAAATAATCTAACTAAGAAGAAAATGTAAATTAAAGTTCCTAAAACCTTTTAATTAATTTTATATTAATTTTTAAAGTTGCCTAAAAACCCTAAAATTAAATAAAATTAAAAATTAAAGTTTTTGAAAACTTTATGATATGTAAACCTCAAAAATATAAATTAAAACCTAAAAATTATTTTTCCTAAATTAAAAACTACTTTTTTCTATTTTTTAATGATTTAATAAAATACGTTTAATAAAAATGCATAAAAATTAATTAAATAAAGTGAAAAATATAAAATCTAGCTAGAGAAATCAACAAACCAATAACTAACTTAGGAAAAATAAAAGGGGGCTAAAAAGCTAAACCAATAAGCTCAAATGAGCTTATTTGGTCACGGCTTATTTAAACAAGAACAAAAGAAAAAGGGGTTAAATACCCTATGTTTTCAACCTATAACAGAAAAACACATCTAGATTACCGGTAAGACCCCTTACTCCTGAGCTGCAGGTCGGGGGTTCGAGTCCGGTACGGGTGATGTTTTTGCTTTTTGTTTCTTTTTTTTTTTTACTTTTGCAAACCAAACTGTGCACTCTATAAGCTTAAAAACACAATCCGAATTCCTTTTTAACACAAGATTAAGCTAGATTAAGGACCAAAATCGTATTCAGTTCAATATAAAGAACACAAGCCTTTTTGCTTGTGACTGTTTTCTTCACAAATGATGAAAAGCCAAGAGGACTTGGTTTATGCTTTGTTTGGTGGTGTTTATTGGACAAAGGGGGCACCCCTACACTCTTTGGAGTGTAGAGAGTCAATATACAACAGAAAATACACACCTTAGCTCAAACAAAAATCACAAATCAAGGCATACATAGCATTTGAAGGTTGCTGGTCTAGATATGCAAGTCTGGTGGTATTTTTAAGCCAACAATTGCACACCAATGATCTTCCAAGGCCTAAATCTTGCATACACACTCACAAACCAGCATAAAAACAAACTACAACCCTATATATCCCTAACACTTAACAGCTTTCAAGATTCAAGATCAAGTTTTCATGAAAATTCAAAGAAAGTAGACTAAGCAGATTTTATGCTTACTTTTTTCCTTTATAACATACAAACTTGCTTCAATCCTGTTCCAATCTAACAACAAGACACTACACAACTTATCTAAACCCTATAGATAGATTCTAACAGCTTTACACTTCATAAATTTCTCACAAAATCAAAATAGAAAGCAGATCCAAACACCCTCTTAAAAACTGATTTTCAATTTTTATCAAACCAAAACACTTCTAACAAATTCCAAACTGATATAATGGACTTCTATCATGCATATAGCAGCAACTTAACACAAATCCAATCAATTTAACAAACAATAGCCCTTAACATGCAAAATCACACAAGCACTATTTTTCTAAAAATTTCAAAAAGGAAAAAGAAGTCTTACCTAAGAACCTTACATCCAAGGTTCATTGTGGTTGCATAACCACCTCCTACCAACTGGGGTTGGTTCTGAACCTTTAACAAATCAACTACCTTAAACCTGAAAATCAAAAAGAGAAAAAACAAGTACAATAATCCAACCTGTTTTTACTTTTTTTCTTACTTACTTTCACAAACCTTTTCAAACCTTTCAAACACGTTTTAAAAACAACTTCTAATACTCAGAAACTTAAAAGCTTTGGTCCACTTTCACTTTCCAAAGCTTATTGATTTCTGAGGTCAAAGTCTATCTTTAAAACCCTTTTTGAAAACTTTTCACTCAAAATTTTCACAATTTAAATGGAACTCAGTTTTTAGCATAAACTTATACCAACTTTTTATAAAAGATAAAAGGAATTATAATTGCAAATAACAAACACCAACTTTATATTATAAAAAAGGAATTACAAAAGTATTTTTTTTTCCAAAAACTGGAACAACTAGATAGAAACACATGCGTTTCTATTTATACAAGGAGAAAGAAGGTCCTAGAAGACTGAATTTAAAAATTACAAAAGCTAAAACCCTAATGGCAAAAAGCCCTAAATTGCCCTTTGAAGAAATTGACGGATTCTTGGTCAAACGCCCATGTGAAGTTGCCAGTTGCCTTAGTTGATCTTGGACGTCAATTTTTGGACTTGGGGACCAAGGAGTGTCCTATAATCGTTGATTTCCTGCTTGATTCTTTTTTTGCCAAATTTGGTGCAGCAGGGGACAATGGGGGACCCACTTGGTGGTCACAGGGTGGGTAATTTGTTGGTGGGTTTTGACTAGGGGAGGGTGAATTGTTAATCTGGAATGATATGGGTAAAACCCCTATGGTTTAGTGGATGGATTAAACTAGGGTTTATGGGGTAAAACGTTTTTAGAAGGTGAGAGTTTAATCTTAATTGGGGATTAACTTTTTAAATAAAGTGTTTGGTGGGAAAAAGGTAGGTTGACCATTTGACCGTAGCTAAAACCGGGTTTAAAAGATTTGGGTATGGACGGGTTGGGTTAGAATATGGGTAGGTTATATGGGTTGATGGGTGGGTAGGGCTGAGGTGTCACGACCTGAGTGGGTGGGAAGGTTTGGGTAGTTGGCAGATTAGGTCCCCAAGCTTCTCACTTCTCTTCACTTTGTAAATAAAGGTTATCAGCGCCCAATTTGCCTTTGTCAACTTTGCACAAGTTGTCAAAAATGGCACAATCAATTCCAAAACTTTTCCAAAGGGTATTAAATGTATATTCTTCATATTCCAGGGACTGGTCTTGTAATATCTTCAAATATTAAGGTCCATACTTGTAAAATTGACATTTGGAGGGTCAATTGTGACAAGTTCTTCAAAGATGAGGGACTAAACTTGACAATCTTCAATTCTTCAAGGGTCATTTTGAAAAATCCAAACTTGGGCCCGGTTCATTGTGCGGCTTCGTTTCCCATGTTCGTTTTTGAATGATTCTTGTGATCTTTTGCCAATTCCTCAATATCCGTACCTAAAAATACACAAGTAACAAACACGAGCATATATTTGGCATGTTTTATGATATTTTATGCATTTTAAGCCCGATTTGGACAATGAGACCATGTATAAAAGCAGTCTCATCACTCCCCCATACTAAACCATTGCCGTGCCCTCACGCAATGCTAGAATAAAGTATCAAAGCATCTCCAAAATTCAATTTTATTCACTTTTATTCAAATGATAAACTAGCTACACTATGATTACTACTACTTGTGTTTTAGACATAATGTATGATTTTCATCGCAAAATGGGACGTTTAGGTTCATAGAATAAGAACACGTGAATGCTTCGTTAGAAATAATTTCGTCGTCCTCGATTTTCACCCTAATTCCATGCCAAGCGTGCAACAAGATCATTGTCATTATAAGTTAGTAATGCTAACACTACTCATATGCCCTAATCACGTACTTATTCTCCCATTATTCCTAAGTTATATCTCTTATATTTTATTATGTCTTGAATGTTTCACGAGGATACATCATTGACTTATGCGATAATAGAGATTTAGGTCTAAAAATAGAGTCCTAACGGTGTAACTAAGACCATCAAATCAATAACCCCTCCTAATAGACGACGATGTTAAAAAATTAAGTCAACAAGAAGGATCGATAAACACGGTTTTATAACGGTTTTGAACATGAGACTTATTACCAAGACTTTTATACGCCCCCTAACGGAAGGGCCTTATTATCTTTGGTTTACCTCCATCTTTTATTCAACTTCGCCATGAAGCTTTTATTATGACTTCGGTCTTGCCTTGCCTTTTATTATCCGCCATCATCGGTGGTTTTATTAGCCAAAGACGTATATCCTCACGCTAAAGCGAATTTTGGATCTTTAAAGCTTCGAAGATTAAGGCTTGATTCACTTTCAATTTTGCATAGATTTTAGGCCTTGTGGGGCTTCAAATTGTTTGCTAGATTTTGGTGAGCACTTGAAATCTTATTATTAGGTGAAGCTTTCGATTATTTGGGTTGCCAATACTTCAAAACCGTGACGCTAGTGATACCTTAATGTCTTCCCAATTTAATTACACGGAAGCTACTAGAAAAGACTAGAAACCCAACAATCAAGACTAAACCGCTAAATCAATATTTATTAAGCAAAAAATATTTACAAGCGAAGGGAGAATAAGCAAACAACGAGAACACATGAGTTTTTGAAAGAATACGAGTACTCTACGTTTAGCATAGTAACTTATAATTAACTCTATCATTTCTCGTCCTCATTTAAGAGACTTAGCCTAATGTGTAGTTAAGGAATCAAAGCTAAGTGCTCAACACGCACGGTCGAGTCAAAAATTACTCTTATTCTCGCCATCGGAAAATCTACATTCGTGTCTTTAAACACTTATAAAACATGAGAAAAATTTTAAAATTTGGCCATTTTTAGCCTTATTTTGCAACAAAATGATAACAAAACGATAAACTTTGGAAAGCGTGAAGGTTTGGCAAGGCAAGTATCTATTCACCCCCCTATACTAAAGTTAAACATTGTCCTCAATGTTTCGAGTCTAGGGGTGCAAACACCCCCATACTAGAGACGTAGTCGAATGCCTAATCTAGCATGGAAAGGGTGTAACCAATAAGTAATAGCCGTTTATGAAGTGTGCTAAAAACCTAAGGTTAGAACATAAAAGGATATATCATATGGATATTGGGAAAGGCCTCCAAAGCAAACGATCGAGTGCTCACATAAAACAAACACGAGAGGCTCCAATCGTGAAGATGATGATCTAAAAAAACACATATCACAAACAACCACGGAACAAAGGTTGGAAGGGCACAAATCCCCTCACATTACACTAATTAGAAAGCAATAATATGTACATGGATAAGCATGGGACTCCCCCACGAGGCACCTTGTTTTTGATAACCGAGTCAAAAGCTCGACTCGAATCCCCATAAATGTGATCATTTAGGGATAATCATGGTATGGTCAATTTTTGGTGGGGCTTACATGATAAACAAGGCCCAAAGCACGTGGAGTACTTTAAAAATCCGATAAACGTATACCGGGGTCAAAGATAGCGTCCTCGTTTTCGGATGAAAGACGAGACAACACTACTCCAACACAAATCCCAATGGGATAGAAGAAAATAGGAGAGAAGAAATAGAAGGGTGGGACAATGGGTAAGTCAAAACATTGAGCTACTCGAGGTAGACTCGCACCAATCAAATGAAAAGATTTTCCATTTATTGCATCAGTGGAAGACCGAGATTTCCCTATATAAGCAATTCCAGGAACAAATATCTCGTCCTCGGTGGAGAAAGGGGAGGGAACATAAGGGGCTTCCCCTACACTAGGTCCACACAAAGCATCGTCAAAAGGAGAAGACGAGCTTGTAGTACTCAAGACATGCGGTGATGACGGAGTTAGAATTGTAGAAAAATCTTTTAAATTTAATTCAAAATCTTTTCCTTTTTCATCTTTAAAACTCTCCTTGTGAAAACCCGATTTAATTATGTCAAAAATATTTGGTGTTTCTAAAACAATGTTAGTCACACTAAAAATTCTCACATTTTGAAATCTTTTTGGTTTAGGTGGTGGCAAGTTTTCAAATCTTTTGTCAACAAAGAAAACCTCCCCATCGGGATCAACGTATTCATCATCCGAAGAATCACTCGAGATTGGAATCATAGGCTTAACACTCTTAACCTCCATCGGCTGAGGAGACGGAACTTCATTTTTCTCAACAACTCCTAAAATTCTATTTGAAATCTTTTTGCAAATGTTTTTGGTGGAATTGACATTGTACAAAGATGTGATAGAATAAACATGAGAAAGAGTGGAGTTTTGGGTTGCATTAATGACGAGTTCTTCCTCATTGAAACGAAGAGTGATTTTTCTTGCATGCACATCGATAAGTGCTCTCGAGGTATCCAAAAAAGATCGACCTAAAATTAACGGAACCTTAGGATCGATAGGAATATCAACAACAATGAAGTCCACGGGATAATAGAATTTCCCAATTTTCACAAAGACGTCCTCAGCAACTCCACAAGCTAGAATCGTAGAATGATCGGCCATTTCGATTGACATTCTTGAAGGAGTGAGATTTGGAAGATTGAGCGATTTAAAAATCTCAAGAGGCATCAAATTAATACTAGCACCAAGATCGGCCAAGGCGTAGCATTCTTCCATGTCTTGGATAGCACATGGGATTAAAAACTTTCCAGGATCACCGACTTTTTGAGGTATGCGGCTTAGAAAAACCGAAGAACAACTAGACGATTTTTGCAATTTCTCTTTGTTATTCAACATACTTTTGAAGTTCGCGGCAAATCGAGGCATCATGACTAAGGCGTCGGCAAAACTTATATTAAAATGCAAGTCACGAAACATTTTCATAAAGAGTTCAAATTGATAATTATTTTGTTCTTGTGCCTTTTCCTTGTCTCGTCTTGATGGGTAGGGTAAAGGTGGTATGGGTTGGGACAAATTAGGCATAGGCATCGGCCTTGGAATCTCGGGTTCCATGATTGGTGTTGGTTCAACCGTATGTGTGGTTTGAGCGGTACTTCGTGGGCTTGTAATGTGCTCCTTTTCAACCACAACCTCGGGTTCTTTCTCTTTTTCCTTCCCCATAGAAGTACTTGGACGAGAAATGGGTTCTTTGAAAGTTTTACCACTACGAGTAGTAATAACCTTCAATTCTCCTTTCGGGTTCACGATGGTATCACTAGGAAGACCACCCGAAGAAGAGGGCTTACACATGATAGCTTCAAACATTTTAGCCATTCAGTCTTCAAACTTAGATTGCCTAGCATCCGCTTTTAACAATTCTTGCTTAATCTCATGTTGTCCTTGCTCCATTTTTTGTTGATTTTGTTGGAGTCGTGTGACATTTCCTTCCATTTTATTAGCATGAGTTTTAAGTTCATTAGCAAGTTCGTTTTTAAGCTCGTTTTTAAGCTCGTTTTTCAACTCGGACCTTAAGCTAATCATCTCACGTTGCATGTTATCAAACTTAGCATCATTAGCCTTAGCATAATCTAAAAATTCTCCTTGCAAATTTTTAGTGTGAGCATTTTGAAAACCTTGAGTAGGAGTTTGAAAATCACGGTTTTGGTTTTGGTTTGAAATTTGCCCATTACCACTTTGATAATTACCCTTGTTATAATTCCATTGATTTCCTTGGTAATTTCCACCTTGATTGTTGTTTCGATAGTTATTAGCATTTTGATTTTGTGGAGCTTGATTTTGGCGGGAACCTTGACCGATTTGGTTATAAGTTCCCGTGGCTACATAAGCATTCGAAGTGTTACCATCCGCGGTAATGCACTCGGAAAAATCATGAGCTCCACCACACGAAATACAACTCTTAGCAACCGCTTTAACCGAAGCGGAATTTGAAGCTTCTTGAGCTTTCCAATGAGACATAAGAGTCGAAAACCTATCGAAAAACCGATTCTCCTCATTTGCTTCATCTTGCAAGGCATTAATGGAACGAGATGATGACGAGCCCAAATTGGCAACACTCGGTGTGTTACGAGGGCTATAGACCTTAGACCTATTTTCTATGATTTTCAAAGCCTCATCGGTCGTTTTGCACAAAAAATTACCACCCGCGGCGACATTTAAATAATCTCGTTCATGTTCATTAAGCCCATTATAAAAAGTGTCAATTTGATGCAATTCGGAAAAATCATGGTGTGGACATTCATGTAACATTTCTTTGAATCTTTCCCAAGCCATTGAAAAACTTTCATTTGGTCTTTGTGTAAAATGTGAAATCTCGTTTTTCAAATGTGTTGTCTTAGATGGTGGAAAAAATTGATTCACAAATTTAGACACGAGATCGGCCCATGTCAAAATCGAATTCGGCGGTTCTTTCTCAAGCCATATCTTGGCGGGTCCATCTAACGAGTAAGGAAACAACATCATCTTAATGGCATCGTGTGGTACATCCTTAAATTTGCTTGTCGCGGTGAGACGATTGAATTGCCTAATGTGATAATGTGGGTTGTCTTTTTCGTGACCGCGAAACTTGTTTGCTTGAAGCATAGACATTAAACCCGTCTTGATCTCAAAGTTCTCCGCAAGGATGGCGGGAATCACAATGGCCTCTCCAAAACCCTCGGTGGGTGCTTGAAGCAACTCCATCATAGTACGATTAGCCATGATAGCTTCTTGTTCTACAATAGGTTCCTCACTTGGAGACTCCTTACTAGAATGAGTTTTAGTAGGAGTTTTGTTCTTGCGTCTACGTGCACGTTTTGCTTGATTACGAGTGAGCATAAACGTCACGTACAACGTGGAGACGAGCAAAGAAGATTCTTTTTGGTATTTTGTGTTTTTCAATTTTTTTGTGGTTTTTGATTGTATTAACATTTTTGGAAATTGGTGAATGTATTAAGTAGACAAGAAGTCCACAAATCTCCTCACTAATCAAATATCTTGATTAAAAAGGCCTCAAGGAATGAAAACGATCACGTGGAGTGAACGCCTTCGATGACTTTAGAACGATGGTGGAACACCAAATCGTTCAAGAGGGTTTAATCAAATGAAACCAAGAAAATATATATGATATGTAGTAATACTTTGGGCGGCAAAACCCTCGATTCACTCTCAAAATCAAATACGCACAAGCAAGCGGAGGAAACGAGGCGGCGCGAAGCACTTAAGAGCCTTTTTCCTTTAGGTCGTGAAATACAACCGCCTTATACCCACCTTATAGTTTGTATTATCAAGATTAAGCTTCACGAAAGTATTTATCTATTTTTGCCTTTTTCTTTGGTTTGAGATTCGAATACAATGATCGAGTGATGAAATCCCGAATCAAGGTTGTGATTGCTCACGTATTTGGAGTACTTGTGAATTTATTGTTCTACGTATACAATATAGTAATAATATTCACACAAAAACCGAAAAACGATAATACGTATTAATAGAGTGCTATTAATACAATTACTATTATGGCTAATATAGAAAACAACAATGTTCAATCAAGACACAACACGCCTCCCCGGCAGCGGCGCCAAAAATGATGATCGTAGAAATACGTCTTTTAGGAAAAAGAACGTATATAGGGTAAGCGTGCACGACGATTTAGGAAAACCGTGTGTGAATGACCCTAAAGGTGAGTTCGTTCTCGAGGAGGCTAGTGCGTTGTGTTAAGAATTGATTAATTTTGTTTTTGATTATTAACAAGAAGAAAAGAAGAGAAAATGACGAAGACGAAAAAAATAGAAAAAATAAGGCAAAAACACTACTAGAAAGTTACGACGTAGAAACGTAAAAAGTACAAAATTTAAAATTTTAACCTAAAAATTCCTAAAAATTACTAAGAATCCACAATAAAATTCTAAGAGTTTACAAAAAATCCAAACTTGCCAAAACCTTTTAATTAATTTAATAATGACTTTTTAATGCTAATTAAAGCCCTAAAAATCACTTTTAAATATTAAAAAGCCCTAAACAAGATTTTATAGCTTGTAAACCTCAAAAATGACCTAATTAAGCTAAAAACTATTTTTAAAAATTTTAAAACCAATTTAAACTATTTTTAAACTCCTAAAAACTATTAAAATCTAATAAATCTTAAATTAATTCTAAAAATTAATTGAAAAGCCTAAAAATTAATTGGTAAGTGAAAAAAAGGTCCTATTTTAATGTCTAGAATCTAGGAAAAATGAAAAAAAAGTTAAAAATAAAACTTTAAATTTTAATGAATAAAATAATAATAAAATATTCAAAAAATAAAAAGTTCTTAAATAAATTCTAAAAAATTTTCAAAAATTCTAAATAATCTAACTAAGAAGAAAATGTAAATTAAAGTTCCTAAAACCTTTTAATTAATTTTATATTAATTTTTAAAGTTGCCTAAAAACCCTAAAATTAAATAAAATTAAAAATTAAAGTTTTTGAAAACTTTATGATATGTAAACCTCAAAAATATAAATTAAAACCTAAAAATTATTTTTCCTAAATTAAAAACTACTTTTTTCTATTTTTTAATGATTTAATAAAATACGTTTAATAAAAAATGCATAAAAATTAATTAAATAAAGTTAAAAATATAAAATCTAGCTAGAAAAATCAACAAACCAATAACTAACTTAGGAAAAATAAAAGGGGGCTAAAAAGCTAAACCAATAAGCTCAAATGAGCTTATTTGGTCACGGCTTATTTAAACAAGAACAAAAGAAAAAGGGGTTAAATACCCTATGTTTTCAACCTATAACAGAAAAACACATCTAGATTACCGGTAAGACCCCTTACTCCTGAGCTGCAGGTCGGGGGTTCGAGTCCGGTACGGGTGATGTTTTTGCTTTTTGTTTCTTTTTTTTTTTACTTTTGCAAACCAAACTGTGCACTCTATAAGCTTAAAAACACAATCCCAATTCCTTTTTAACACAAGATTAAGCTAGATTAAGGACCAAAATCGTATTCAGTTCAATATAAAGAACACAAGCCTTTTTGCTTGTGACGGTTTTCTTCACAAATGATGAAAAGCCAAGAGGACTTGGTTTATGCTTTGTTTGGTGGTGTTTCTTGGACAAAGGGGGCACCCCTACACTCTTTGGAGTGTAGGGAGTCAATATACAACAGAAAATACACACCTTAGCTCAAACAAAAATCACAAATCAAGGCATACATAGCATTTGAAGGTTGCTGGTCTAGATATGCAAGTCTGGTGGTATTTTTAAGCCAACAATTGCACACCAATGATCTTCCAAGGCCTAAATCTTGCATACACACTCACAAACCAGCATAAAAACAAACTGCAACCCTATATATCCCTAACACTTAACAGCTTTCAAGATTCAAGATCAAGTTTTCATGAAAATTCAAAGAAAGTAGACTAAGCAGATTTTATGCTTACTTTTTTCCTTTTTAACATACAAACTTGCTTCAATCCTGTTCCAATCTAACAACAAGACACTACACAACTTATCTAAACCCTATAGATAGATTCTAACAGCTTTACACTTCATAAATTTCTCACAAAATCAAAATAGAAAGCAGATCCAAACACCCTCTTAAAAACTGATTTTCAATTTTTATCAAACCAAAACACTTCTAACAAATTCCAAACTGATATAATGGACTTCTATCATGCATATAGCAGCAACTTAACACAAATCCAATCAATTTAACAAACAATAGCCCTTAACATGCAAAATAACACAAGCACTATTTTTCTGAAAATTTCAAAAAGGAAAAAGAAGTCTTACCTAAGAACCTTACATCCAAGGTTCATTGTGGTTGCATAACCACCTCCTACCAACTGGGGTTGGTGCTGAACCTTTAACAAATCAACTACCTTAAACCTGAAAATCAAAAAGAGAAAAAACAAGTACAATAATCCAACCTGTTTTTACTTTTTTTCTTACTTACTTTCACAAACCTTTTCAAACCTTTCAAACACGTTTTAAAAACAACTTCTAATACTCAGAAACTTAAAAGCTTTGGTCCACTTTCACTTTCCAAAGCTTATTGATTTCTGAGGTCAAAGTCTATCTTTAAAACCTTTTTGAAAACTTTTCACTCAAAATTTTCACAATTTAAATGGAACTCAGTTTTTAGCATAAACTTATACCAACTTTTTATAAAAGATAAAATGAATTATAATTGCAAATAACAAACACCAACTTTATATTATAAAAAAGGAATTACAAAAGTATTTTTTTTGCCAAAAACTGGAACAACTAGATAGAAACACATGCGTTTCTATTTATACAAGGAGAAAGAAGGTCCTAGAAGACTGAATTTAAAAATTACAAAAGCTAAAACCCTAATGGCAAAAAGCCCTAAATTGCCCTTTGAAGAAATTGACGAATTCTTGGTCAAACGCCCATGTGAAGTTGCCAGCTACCTTAGTTGATCTTGGACGTCAATTTTTGGACTTGGGGACCAAGGAGTGTCCTATAATCGTTGATTTCCTGCTTGATTCTTTTTTTTCCAAATTTGGTGCAGCAGGGGACAATGGGGGACCCACTTGGTGGTCACAGGGTGGGTAATTTGTTGGTGGGTTTTGACTAGGGGAGGGTGAATTGTTAATCTGGAATGATATGGGTAAAACCCCTATGGTTTAGTGGATGGATTAAACTAGGGTTTATGGGGTAAAACGTTTTTAGAAGGTGAGAGTTTAATCTTAATTGGGGATTAACTTTTTAAATAAAGTGTTTGGTGGGAAAAAGGTAGGTTGACCCTTTGACCGTAGCTAAAACCGGGTTTAAAAGATTTGGGTATGGACGGGTTGGGTTAGAATATGGGTAGGTTATATGGGTTGATGGGTGGGTAGGGCTGAGGTGTCACGACCTGAGTGGGTGGGAAGGTTTGGGTAGTTGGCAGATTAGGTCCCCAAGCTTCTCACCTCTCTTCACTTTGTAAATAAAGGTTATCAGCGCCCAATTTGCCTTTGTCAACTTTGCACAAGTTGTCAAAAATGGCACAATCAATTCCAAAACTTTTCCAAAGGGTATTAAATGTATATTCTTCATATTCCAGGGACTGGTCTTGTAATATCTTCAAATATTAAGGTCCATACTTGTACAATTGACATTTGGAGGGTCAATTGTGATAAGTTCTTCAAAGATGAGGGACTAAACTTGACAATCTTCAATTCTTCAAGGGTCATTTTGAAAAATCCAAACTTGGGCCCGGTTCATTGTGCGGCTTCGTTTCCCGTGTTCGTTTTTGAATGATTCTTGTGATCTTTTGCCAATTCCTCAATATCCGTATCTAAAAATACACAAGTAACAAACACGAGCATATATTTGGCATGTTTTATGATATTTTATGCATTTTAAGCCCGATTTGGACGATGAGACCATGTATAAAAGCAGTCTCATCAATTACCAAGTTCAATCCAAGGATGAAGGAAAGACTGAAGACATGTATTCTAAATACATCCATTACAAGAGAAACAATAAGACAACAAGTTATCATTCTTGTTTAGGGGAGGATTGTTGGGAATTATTTGTTAAGTGTCAAGTACCGTTAGTGTTATTCAAGTACTGTTAGTTATCTTTCAAGTAACGTTAGTGTTAACGCGGTACATAGTAAGTACTGCTACGTATAAAGTAAGTACTGCTATATTGATTAGGACGAATATATCTTTGTATAAGATATGTCATAGTTATAGTTAGAGTATATCTTATGTGATACACTTAAATAGTTAGAATATTGATAATATACGTCTGTGATATAGTATCTTTATAGAATATTCTAAGGTTTCTAGGGTTTCTTACTTTATAAAAGGAACATAGGTACAATGTCATTCATGTACCTCATTCAAGTCGATTAATAACAGAATCGAATAGTTAAAAGTAATTCTGTTCTTATGTGCTTTATAAGTTAGATTCCGCATAACTTATTTAGTTTGAGTAAGAGTTCTCAAAGTGTTTTAGTTTGATTACAAACTACTATACTAGTTCTTAACAGAATATAGATCCAATTAAAGGGATCAACAGCCTTGAACATTTCATTCTAATTTGGTAGCATTTTACCTCCGGTCGGTGAAGACCGTTAGATGATATTAAATATCGTACTTGTGGCAGGTAGTTTCAATTAAGAACCTCCTTGACAAGATTTCGCGGGTAAACCCGTTCTCTTTATTCGATCGTCCAAAGCTGACGACGAACATAAAGAGTGAATCATTCGGATAATATTATCCGCATGATTTGAAGCCGTCAAATCTGATTCCTAGAACAAGTTTGATTCATTAAAGAATCGCACCATCGTTTCTTTCCAGTTGCCACGAGCTTATCTTGCAAGTTACCTACCAAGTACTGTTTGAGGTTAACACTAGAAGGATTTCCACTCATCACTGTGAACACTATAGAGTGTCACTCTGAGTGTTCTGGCAAGATCACTAAGATATTGCATAGAGGCCTGGAACGTGTTTAAGTTCAGTTAAGAATTAAACCACTGTTGCTTTCTAGTTATCACAAGCTTGATTCTTAAAGAATCGCACAAGTCACCTACCATGAGCTTTTTGATATTCGTTCAAGAAGGATTTCCATCTTCAATTGTAAATACTTTCGTATTACTCGGATGTTCAGGCAAGATCATGAAGATTTTGCGTATGACTCTTAAGATCTATCTTACTTTTCAAAGTGTCTGAAGAAGCAAGGAATTATGAAAGTGTGTCCTAATGAGATATTTAATGATCTCAAATGGCTCTAGACTCGATCGTGCATTTTGGATTTTAGTGATCGGAGGCCGGAGAGGAGTGCCACCATTTCAATACCAATTTATTCAGAGTAAATAAATTAACAGATAATGCGTTGTCTCCATGTGATTAAAACAAATATCTTTTGAGAGATATCTGAATTAGCTGGGATGAGTTGTGCATTGCATCACTGGGTCCATGATGTCTATCTTTAATACCGAGAATCATTAAAAAATGATTTCAATAGCATATGTGTTGACCCGATTTCTGCCTAAGGTTGTAAGGAGGGCTTCTTTGTATTCACCATTTATCTTTACAATTCTTTTTCATTCTTCAACCCCTTCAATGCTTACCAATACGTCATAACTAGCACCTTGTTGTGATTGTACCAGTGCTAACTTAAGTACTTGGTCGGCATTCAGCTACATCCACAATCTTTCTCCATCTTTCCTAAGGACTACTATTTCTAGCTATGGAATGTCCTTGGGAAGATTCCTCTGGTTCTAGAGGAATCATTGGGCTTTAACATATCCTACCATCCTTATGTTACCACAATCTTCACCGTCGTGAATAGAGATGGTTTAGGTAAGTGTATGTCACCATGAAATCCATTTTGATATCCAAATCTATTTTTCTCCCCCTTAATATATGTCACGATACTCGAAAACATTTCGCACATGGCGGGATGAGCCATCACATTAAGTAAACCATTATTGATCTCAATATTAAATCACATTTTCTCCCCCATATTAAAAATATTAACCCAATCAATGTTTTTAATATCAATTGATTTAATAGCATTTTAAGAAAATTTGGGAAGAAAATGGCAAATCCAATTATCTTCATGATTTACACAAGCTCCCCCTCAAATTAATGAGGGTGTACTTGAAGCGTAAATTAAATACCTTTTAAACACAAGTGTAAGGTACTTATCACGTGCAAAGATCATATATGATAATGTATTCACAAGGTTAGCAATTTACGAGGTTGGACCTGAATGATGGAGAACATCATATGATAGAATCACATGGTTCTTGTTCACGAATGTTGGTCGCCTCGTCACGTTTGAAGTTATCTCTTGACACCATGTGTACAACTGATATCATTGTCTTGACACCAATTAGTGACCTTGGCACTTTCGACATCAAAGATTCTGAATGCTGGACAATTGCTCCCCCTCAATTATTGACCCGTGTTATATTGAAAGAGTTGTAGTCGTCGTTTGAGTAGTCGCGTCGTCGAGTATATAGATATCAATTATAAATTGTTGCGGATTCTGGAGATGATAACTTCATAAAAACAAGATTTCTCTTGTTTTAACAAATAAATGCACCGACACGTACATATATTCGTGTTAGATTGTGTTATTACGTAAACACAATCCCTTACATGGTTATAAAGTAAACCATGCCCGAGAAAATCAATTCCCGTTGTTGAGTCAAAGCTTTCCAGTGAAATGCTTGACTTGAATATGAAAAGCGGGTTACTATCTAAAATAATAGCAAGCCATATGGAGCATGTTTTAAATCTTTTAAGCTTCTGCTCGAACTTTATTTACAACCCCGTGTCATTATTAAACTACATTTCTAGGATCGTAAATATTATCGATTTCAGAAGACATGCCCTTTTTGAAAACCAAATACTTGAGCTTAAGATTTTGAATATCTGACTAAACGAGCTCAAGCCGAGAAGTTGTAAACTTCCCGTTATGAGGATAAGTTATCATGAAAGATAAGCCTTCCTAAAATATGAAGTCCGAGTTACAGTCTGATATTTAACTGTAAGTCAATGTGCATGAGCTTAAAAACTTCAAATGTTTTTAATATTAGCTCATGCCCGGAAAAATTAATTTCTCGTTGTAAGGATAAGTAATAAGTGTGAAAACACTTATCCTTTTACCACTTATTTCCAATAATAACAAAACCAAAACGTGTATTTTATGTCGTAAAAGTCGGAATTATGCGTGGTTTGTGTTTTTATTGTGTTTCAGGATAAAAATATGAATAAGGAAGAAAACATGGGCTATCACGGACTTTTATCGAAGTAAACGAGAAAAGACGAAGTCAAAAGATCAAGAGTGTAAAAAGAACGGAAGTCCAAGTCCTATTCTAAAGATTTATCGAAGAAAAAGTCTAAAGACGGAAGTTTAATGAAGTCGAAGAACCAAGTCTAATTATAGAAGAAAACTATAAGACAAGTTCAATTTATATCGACAAATCCCGAGACGACGTCGAGAAAGACAAAGAATTTAAATCGAGTCGAGACGAGAAGAAAGAAAGAAGGAAGCAACACATGCACCTCCCCACCTCCTATATATACCCTCCTAATGACACATTAGGAGGGTGTTAGTTAATTTATTGAGTTCATTTTTCTTTCTTTAGTTTACATTTTAGAGAGAGAAAGTGTTTAACTTTCTCTCACTAGAACTTCATCTTTTCTTTCCTTTCATGTTTAAGCTTTGATTTGATCTTGTATTTTGGAATCATTAATCTACAAGTTCAAGTTTAATCTTTTCATCTTTAATCTTCTTCTACCTTTCTTGATTTTTATTTGTTCTTGATCCGAAATTTTAAAGCATCTTGTTTAATCTTGATGTTTTGATTGATTAAAAAGTTTAACTTTTTATCCATATCCAAGTTTATACGATTTGAGCTTTGAGCTTATCATGCTTATTGGCTTATTTTGTATTTAGCTTATTTACTTTTAAGTCTTCTTAAAAGTTTAGTCTTTTTATAAGTTTGATTTATATAGTTTGCTTAATTCGTGTTTTGAAAGTTTTTAAATTTATGCTTGTTTTCATTTGGTTGAGATTAAAATAGTGCTTATTCGTCTTTGCTTATTTGTGCTTATTTATTTTTGCTTATTCTACTTTTGAATCCCATCGTAACTGCTTTGATATTTTACACAGTACGATCGAGTAAGTATGATCGCATAAACACCTAGGGTTTCTACTTGCGTTCCATTACTACGATCCTTAGTACGATTGTTCGCTACGATCACACTCGTTAATCCACACCACGATCACTTGTTGCGATCGTGGGTACGATCATAGAGTGTGATCTGTGGCTGCGATTGCCTTGGGTGCGATCACTTGTTTCCATCGCATTGAGTGCGATCACTTGGCCACGATCTAGGCTACGATCGATTGTTACGATCGTGGGCTACGATCACTTGGTGTGATCACCAAGTGCGATCCCTCATTTCTTGAGTGCGATCCACCACTGCGATCTGAGTACGATCGTGTTGCGATCTGGCTTATGTTTTTGTTTGATTTATCTTAGTTTTCAAATTTAACTTTTCCTGCATTTTTACTTAGTATTATTTGAAACGAGTTTTGTCTTATTTTATTTTACAAAGTTTTCAAGTTTTAAATTCATTACGTTTTAATTTCCAAAAATTGCACGCTTCCCGCAATCTCTGTTTTTACCAAGTGTTTTTCTAGTAATTTTTAGTTTAATTTTTAAAGCTTTTTTTTACTCAACGACATTTTCATATTTACTTTTAGTTTAAAAGAGATAACCAGACCATTTAATTTTTCACCAAGAACGACTGAGTCGCATTTTCTACTAGTAATAAATTCGAAAAGATCGGATCAACGAACTTTCATAACTAAGTAAAATCTAGTTATTAAATGGCGCCGCTGCCGGCTCTTTTCGTTAAAATTAGCGGTTTTTAGTGAGAGACGCGTTGGATTTTGGGATCCGTTCCTTTTTTAACGTTATTTTTCTTGTTTAAAAATTTTTTAAAAATTCAAAAACATAGAAAAACATATAAAACCAAAAATATTTCTTGTATATCTTTCTTTTCTTTTTGTAGGTGTGCATGCGTACCCGTGCTCGTAAGAAGAAAGCAATTCAAGCCGAAGTCGTAACTCCACCTATTATCACCATGGACAATCGACCAATGATCGAGCTTTTGCAATCGCAAGTGGAGGGAAACACCGATGCTATTGTCATACCCGAGATTGGAGCCAACAACTTTGAGCTCAAATCCGGTTTCATTCAAATGGTCTCTGCTCAACCATTCTTGGGGCGTACACTTGATGATCCTCACGACCATATCAAAAGGTTTCTTCAACTCACTAATACGGTCAAGTATAATTGGGTTTCACAAGAGGTGATTCGCTTGCAACTTTTTCCTTTCTCCTTAGAGGGACAAGCCCGACATTGGCTTGATAAGGAACCGCCACAAAGTATTCTTATGTGGACGGATTTAGAGACTAAATTCATCAACTACTTTTTCCCACCCTCACGTACTACCGCTTTGCGGAAGGAAATCATTACCTTTGAACAAAAGTACGGTGAGACATTTAGTGAATCTTGGGACCGTCTTAAGGAACTTTTAAGAAAGTGTCCACAACTTGATTTCACAAAATTACATCAAATTAATACTTTTACAATGGTTTAAGTGTGAATGGCCAAGATTCACTAAATAGTGCCTCGGGGGGTAATATTTTGGTTAAATCTTCTAATGCTGCATGGGAAATTATTGAGAATAAGTCTAGAGTGCAAACCAAGAGTGTTCGGACTAACGTGGCTAGTGCTAGTACTAGTAACGCCGACAAGAGAATTGATAAGCTCACTTCGCTTGTTGAAACACTTGCTCTACAAACCACTAACAATACCAAAATCATCAATGCACAAGTTAATGCTATGAGTCAGTCATGTGAAATATGCGGGGGATCTCATTCATACATCGATTGTCCTTCGACTCATCAATCTGGAAAATGTGTATGCCGCCAACGGTAACTTTTCTACGGGAGGCTATCAAGCATGTCCTCAAGGTGACCGTAATTTGCTCAGTTATCGTTCAAACAACTTTCTTTCACCACCCGGTTTTCCCCCTCAAAACCCAAAAAACCTCAATCGCAACCATAAAAATCAACCACGAGCTCCAAATCAATATCAAACCCAAAGAAACCCATATCCACCTTAAGAAAACAACTAAGTTCACCAACCACCCGTTTATCAACCACCTGCCTACCATGCTCTTCCTCCCACCCAACCCACCGTATTTAATCAAGAAATTGACACTTACATGAGGACTAATGATGCGATAGTGCAGAATCTTCAACGGCAACTCAGCAACTTGAAAGGAGATATGGTGAAACAAGGGAATGATCTTCGAGCCGATATGCGAAACTCTTTGAGCAGTCAAACGAATGACTTAAGGGATATGATGGCTAGTTTCTTCCAAAGTAATCAAGCCTCTGGTTCGGGTTCTCTTCCGAGTAACACCGTTGCTAATCCAAGAGGGGAGATGAAAGCAATCACCACTCGAAGTAAAAAAGGTTTAAAGGAACCCGAGCTTCCTACACCTACACCGGTGATTGTGACAAAGGAAAACGAGTCCCCTTCTCCAATTCCTCCACCTTCTACTTGCACCCCTCCACCACCCAAGGATGTGAGTGAGAATTCCATTCCAAAGCCTTCATATCAACCCAATAAACCTTATCCCTCAAGGTTGAGGAAAGAGAAGTTGAAGAACAAGGATGATATTCAGGTTTCTAACTTTCTCAAAATGTTTAAACAACTGAATTTCAACATCTCCTTTGCTGAGGCACTCGCTCACATGCCGAAATATGCTAAAATGTTTAAAGATCTTCTCAGTGATAAGGAGAAACTTCTTGATATCGCTCAGACCCAACTTAATGAGAATTGCTCCGCAGTGCTCTTAAGGAAATTACCCACCAAACTTGGTGATCCGGGTCGTTTTCTCATTCCTTGCAATTTCCCTGGGGTAGAGAATTGTATGGCCCTAGTCGATCTAGGTTCTAGTATAAACTTAATGCCTTTAAGCGTTTGGAAACAATTGTCTCTACCCGGGCTAGTCCCCACACGAATGACATTGGAATTAGCTAACCGTACGGTTGCTTATCCGGTGGGGATAGCCGAAGATGTCTTCGTCGGTGTCGAAAAATTCACCTTTCCGGCGGATTTTGTTGTCGTCGACTACGAGATGGATCCCCGTGTTCCATTAACCGTTGGACGTCCATTCTTGAAGACCGGTCGCACTCTCATTGATGTAGCCGCGGGCGAATTAATCGTGAGAGTTGGTGACGATAAAATCGTCTTCAACATGGGTAAACATTCTAAGCATCCTTCTGAAAACGAGAGCGTTAATTTCATTGACGTTCTTGATGAGGCTTGTGAAGAACATTTCAAAGACGCTTGTAAAAGTAGTTCTTCGTCTCTTCCCATTGTTGAGACTGTTGCCTCTATTGCTCCATCACTAACTCCATTTGGAGAAAGTGATTTTCTTTTGAAAGAATTTGAAGCAACTTTGGGAGACGTGGACTTAAAATATGACGATTTTCCCTCCAATTGGGATGAAGGCATTCGTACCATTGAGAAACTTCTCAATGAGGAACATATTTCTCCACCATCTCCTAAGGAAATCTCTATCGATGATCCGAATTTGACTACGCCTTCCATCAAAAATCCTCCGGATTTAGAGCTTAAGGATCTTCCGTCCCATCTCGAATACGTGTTCCTTGACGAAAATAAGAAGTTACCCGTCATCATCGCTAAGGATTTGAAAGAAGACGAAAAATCTCAACTTATCGACGTGCTGAAGAATCATAAGAAACCGATTACTTGGAAAATCTCCGATATTCGTGGAATTGATCCTCACTTTTGCACGCATAAAATTCTCATGGAGGACGACTTTAATCCCACTATTCAAAACCAAAGAAGGGTGAATCCCAAGATCCATGACGTTATCAAAAAAGAGGTTATCAAACTTCTTGATGCGGGAATGATCTACCCTATCTCGGATTCACCATGGGTTAGTACGGTCCAATGTGTGCCTAAGAAAGGCGGAATCACCGTTGTGCCCAATGAAAACAACGAGTCGATTCCTACTCGTCTCGTTACAGGGTGGAGAGTTTGTATAGACTATCGCAAACTCAATGATGCTACGAGAAAGGATCATTTTCCCCTTCCTTTTATAGACCAAATGCTTGAACGTCTAGCGGGTAATGACTATTATTGCTTCTTAGACGGTTTCTCCGGGTATTTTCAAATTCCCATCGATCCTAAAGACCAAGAGAAAACCACATTCACTTGTCCTTATGGAACATTTGCTTACAAACGAATGCCTTTCGTCTTATGCAATGCTCCTTGGACTTTCCAAAGGTGTATGATGGCTATCTTCCATGACATGGTTGAAGAAACTATGGAAGTCTTCATGGATGATTTCTCGGTATATGGTGATTCTTTCTCTCATTGCCTTGCCAATTTAGAACTATGCTCAAACGGTGTGAAGACACTCGTCTCGTTCTTAATTGGGAAAAATGTCATTTCATGGTAAAAGAAGGCATTGTGCTTGGACATAAAATCTCAAAAACTGATCTTGAAGTGGACCGTGTTAAAGTTGATGTCATAGCCAAATTACCTCCACCTTCAACCATGAAGGGTGTGAGAAGTTTCCTTGGTCATGTGGGCTTCTATCGTCGCTTCATTCAAGATTTTTCTAAAATCGCTCGCCCGATGACCCACCTCTTAGAAAAAGATACTCCTTTTATCTTTTCTAAAGAGTGTATTGACTCCTTCAATCTTCTTAAGGACAAGCTAACTAAGGCACCGGTCTTGGTTACCCATAATTGGGAGCTACCTTTTGAATTGATGTGTGATGCTAGCGACTTTGCTATTGGAGCGGTTTTGGGACAAAGAGTGAACAAACACTTCCAACCAATCCACTATGCTAGCAAGACAATGACGGGGGCTCAATTGTAATATACCACTACCGAAAAAGAGCTTTTACCTGTAGTGTATGCTTTTGAGAAATTTCGCCCCTATGTTGTTCTTTCCACCACAATCGTGTACACCGATCATTCCGCGTTGACGTCCTTGTTAACAAAGCAAGATTCAAAGCCAAGACTTCTTCGTTGGGTTTTTCTCCTTCAAGAATTTAAAATCGAAATTCGTGACAAGAAGGGAGCCAAAAACCTAGCCGCGGATCATCTAAGTAGACTTGAGGATCCTTATCAAGGGGATCATCCGAATCAAGAGATCAATGACTCTTTTCCCCTTGAGGCCTTAATGTCTATCAATTCCAATCTTGATGACACCCCGTGGTTTGCGGACATTGTAAACTACTTAGCGGGTGGAATTCTTAAGGAAGGGTTAACGTCTCAACAAAAGAAAAAGTTCTTTAAAGACATTGAACACTATTTTTGGGACGACCCTTACCTTTTCAAACAATGTGCAGATCTTGTCATTCGTAGGTGTGTTGATGGGCCGGCAGCGTTACTAATCCTAGAAGCTTGCCACAAAGGACCCACTGGTGGTCACTTTGGTCCTAACTATACCGCGAAGAAAGTTTTCGACTCTGGATTTTATTGGCCCACTATTTATCATGACGCTCATGAAATGGTTAAACATTGTGATGCTTGCCAAAGACAAGGCAAGATAATAAATAAAGATGAGATGCCTCAAAATTTCATACAAGAATGTGAAATCTTTGATGTAAGGGGCATCGACTTTATGGGGCCATTTCCATCATCTAAAGGGAACAAGTACATCCTCGTAGCCGTTGACTACGTTTCTAAATGGGTTGAAGCAAAGGCTCTCCCTACGAACGATGCGAGGGTGGTTGTGAACTTTCTGAAGAAATTATTTGCTCGATTCGGTGTTCCTCGTGCTATTATCAGTGACCGCGGGACTCATTTTTGCAATGATCAATTTGCTTGAGTCATGGCTAAGTAAGGTGTCAATCACCGTCTTTCCACCACTTATCATCCCCAAACTAATGGTCAAGCCGAGATATCTAACCGTGGATTGAAGCGAATTCTTGAGCGTACTGTGGGAGAGCATCGTGCCTCGTGGGCCGATAAGTTAGACAATGCTTTATGGGCTTTCCGTACCGCATATATGACGCCGATTGGTTGCACTCCATATCGTCTTGTGTACGGGAAAGCATGCCACCTCCCTATTGAGCTAGAACATAAGGTGTATTGGGCCCTAAAGTGGGCCAATTTTGATATCAACAAAGCCGATGATCTTCGGAAGATTCAACACAACGAGCTAAATGAACTGAGGAATGAAGCTTATGAGAACTCATTGATCTACAAAGAGAAGACCAAGATCATCCATGATGCAAGGATTAAGAACCAAGAGTTCCACGTTGGTGATCAAGTTTTACTCTTTAACTCTCGCTTGAAGATCTTCTCAGGCAAGCTGAAGAGCCGTTGGTCTGGTCCATTCACCGTTGCCAAAGTCTTCCCCTATGGCACCATCGAGCTTTCTCAGCCAAATGGGCCTAATTTTAAAGTGAATGGCCAGCGTGTGAAGTTGTACTTTGGTGAGGAAATCTCTCATGAGATGATTCCATCCCTCACCACGTTTCCCTTGAATTAATTCTGGGTCGAGTCAGGCTCGTGACTCGGTTAACAAAAAACAAGCGCTTCTCGGGAGGCAACCCGTTGATCTATCCTTTACCGTTTTCATAATAAGTGTAGGGGAGCCCCGTATGTGTTTGTTGTCTTGTTTCTTTTGATGTGCAGGGATTAAAGCTTCAAAGATCCATTCTCGATGACGTTTGACGAACCGTGATCCCGTGTACCCGTCTTCCCGGTTCTATCCTAAACTGTCGTGATTTAATATTTCATATCTTATAAGTTCAAATTGAAATCACTTTAGTTGTCCTTTCCTTAGCAAGATTTAAACAAAGTTCACAGTGTCCTAAGTGTAGGGGAGTTTACTCCCACATGCTTAAACATTGAGGACAATGTTTATATCAAGTGTAGGGGGACTTCTATCGAAGTAAGTGGGATTTTCCATAAATTTGTCCTCATTTTAACCGGAAAATTTGATTTTTCGACATTTTTCAAAATTTTTAATCTGTTTTGGCCTAGTTGTATAGTAGTATTTTCCTTTGTTAGCGTTATTTACTTTCTTTGCTAAAAATAAAGTTTAATAAAGTGGTTTTAAATTTTTCAAAGTCATGAATCTTTTGACTCAACCCTAGTTTACTTATCTAAGTTTACTCTAGCTAGTATCCTTAACGTGTTTAAGTCAAGTTTTGCTAGGCTTTTATATAGGGAACTTTAAAACGCGAAAGTCTTAACTCTCACGGGTTAAGAAAAAGAACTTTTTACAAGTTCCTATAATTGATCCTAGAGAGTTGTTTATTAAGGGAACTTTAAAATGCGAATTCTAAACTTGAAAAAGTCTAAGAGTTTTCAAGATCCTATAGATGACTCGAAAACCCAAAACTTTGATTTAATTGGCTAAGCATCCACGAGTCTCATTCCTTGAGATTTTAAATTATGGAGAACGAGAGATGATAGAGTCAATTATAAGTTTGGTATTCTTTCGTGAATTTATGTGAGTTGATTATAAGCTTCTTCTCCCATCGCTTGTTTATAAATATAATTGCAAAAAATAAGGTTGTACGATTTGAAAAGTTACTTAGCTTCTAGCCCAAGATCGTTTAATAGTTGCTCGGTATTAATTAGAGTTCATAGCCAAGGCATAACTTATTGAAGCAGGATGCGAAGATTGGCGAGTCCAAAAAGGTCCTAACAAGGCATGAGGGCTAAATTTTGTTGCTAAAGATCCAAAAGTGATGTGAAGAATCATTTATCAAAAATCAATATGAAGGATCGAGACACACGACGAAAAGCAAATACTCCCCTAAAGATCATGGAGAAGTCTATCCAAAAAGGCCCTAACAAGGTATGAGAATAAATAGATCCAATTTCTAAAAGGAGGCAGATCGTTGTATATCAAAATCCAAAATAAAGATTGGAGAAAAAATGAAGAAGTCGTGGTCCAAGTATGAAGATTCTCTCAAAAGTTCAAGTGAAGAAATTCCTAATATGAAGAGAAGACCATAATTTCAAGAACGTCTCTCAAAGATTCGAAGTATGAAGTCGCTGCCAAATATCGGTCCGAGAAAGGTCTCACATCGTGAAGCGAGTTATGCCAAGATATAAACTTTAAGAGGTCCCGAGAAGCAGTTTTAAAAGATTTTGTCCTTTAGCTAACTATTGATCAAATCGTCCCACTTTATTTTTAGCCTAAATAAATATTGAAATAAGTCAAACAATGTATCCTCGTGATCATTCAAGACAAGCATAAAATATAAGAGATACACCTAGGAATAAGGGAGTCTAAGTAAATATTGACTTATAATAACAATGATCTCGTTTTTAAGCTTGGTATGGGGAACGTGAAACTTAAGGATGATGAACATTAATGACAACTAAAACCCCAATTTAAGTTTTTGATTTCTTTACTTGTTTTGTATATATTACTATCTTTTTAGTTTCCTTTAAGTTTAGATTTAATAAAGGCCAAGGTGGGTTATTTATGATGAGAAATGTAATTTGTGCTTTGAAATTAATGCATTGCATGAGGGCATTGCAATGGTCAAGTGTAGGGATTTAATAAGTGTGAAAACACTTATCCTTTTACCACTTATTTCCAATAATAACAAAACCAAAATGTGTATTTTATGTCGTAAAAGTCGGAATTATGCGTGGTTTGTGTTTTTATTGTGTTTCAGGATAAAAATATGAATAAGGAAGAAAACATGGGCTATCACGGGCTTTTATCGAAGTAAACGAGAAAAGACGAAGTCAAAAGATCAAGAGTGTAAAAAGAACTGAAGTCTAAGTCCTATTCTGAAGATTTATTGAAGAAAAAGTCTAAATACGGAAGTTTAATGAAGTTGAAGAACCAAGTCTAATTATAGAAGAAAATTATAAGACGAGTTCAATTTATATCGACAAATCCCGAGACGACGTCGAGAAAGACAAAGAATTTAAATCGAGTCGAGACGAGAAGAAAGAAAGAAGGAAGCAACACATGCACCTCCCCACCTCCTATATATACCCTCCTAATGACACATTAGGAGGGTGTTAGTTAATTTAGCTAGTTCATTTTTCTTTCTTTAGTTTACATTTTAGAGAGAGAAAGTGTTTAACTTTCTCTCACTAGAACTTCATCTTTTCTTTCCTTTCATGTTTAAGCTTTGATTTGATCTTGTATTTTGGAATCATTAATCTACAAGTTCAAGTTTAATCTTTTCATCTTTAATCTTCTTCTACCTTTCTTGATTTTTATTTGTTCTTGATCCGAAATTTTAAAGCATCTTGTTTAATCTTGATGTTTTGATTGATTAAAAAGTTTAACTTTTTATCCATATCCAAGTTTATAAGATTTGAGCTTTGAGCTTATCATGCTTATTGGCTTATTTTGTATTTAGCTTATTTACTTTTAAGTCTTCTTAAAAGTTTAGTCTTTTTAAAAGTTTGATTTATATAGTTTGCTTAATTCGTGTTTTGAAAGTTTTTTAATTTATGCTTGTTTTCATTTGGTTGAGATTAAAATAGTGCTTATTCGTCTTTTCTTATTTGTGCTTATTTATTTTTGCTTATTCTACTTTTGAATCCCATCGTAACTGCTTTGATGTTTTACCCAGTACGATCGAGTAAGTCTGATCGCATAAACCCCTAGAGTTTCTACTTGCGATCCATTACTACGATCCTTAGTACGATCGTTCGCTACGATCACACTCGTTAATCCACACCACGATCACTTGTTGCGATCGTGGGTACGATCATAGAGTGCGATCTGTGGCTGCGATTGCCTTGGGTGCGATCACTTGTTTCCATCGCATTGAGTGCGATCACTTGGCCACGATCTAGGCTACGATCGATTGTTACGATCGTGGGCTACGATCACTTGGTCTGATCACCAAGTGCGCTCCCTCATTTCTTGAGTGCGATCCACCACTGTGATCTGAGTACGATCGTGTTGCGATCTGACTTATGTTTTTGTTTTATTTATCTTAGTTTTCAAATTTAACTTTTCCTGCATTTTTACTTAGTATTATTTTAAACGAGTTTTGTCTTATTTTATTTTTACAAAGTTTTCAAGTTTTAAATTCATTACGTTTTAATTTCCAAAAATTGCACGCTTCCCAAAATCTCTGTTTTTACCAAGTGTTTTTCTAGTAATTTTTAGTTTAATTTTTAAAGCATTTTTTACTCAACGGCATTTTCATATTTACTTTTAGTTTAAAATAGATAACCAAAGCATTTAATTTTCCACCAAGAACGACTGAGTCGCACTTTCTACTAGTAATCAATTCGAAAAGATCGGATCAACGAACTTTCATAACTAAGTAAAGTCTAGTTATTAAATGGCACCGCTGCCGGCTCTTTTCGTTAAGATTAACGGTTTTTAGTGAGATACGCGTTGGATTTTGGGATCCGTTCCTTTTTTAACGTTATTTTTCTTGCTTAAAATTTTTTAAAAAATTCAAAAAAATAGAAAAACATATAAAAACATATAAAAACCAAAAATATTTCTTGTCTATCTTTCTTTTTTTGTAGGTGTGCATGCGTACCCGTGCTCGTAAGAAGAAAGCAATCCAAGCCGAAGTCGTAACTCCACCTATTGTCACCATAGACAATCGACCAATGATCGAGCTTTTGCAATCGCAAGTGGAAGGAAACACCGATGCTATTGTCATACCCGAGATTGAAGCCAACAACTTTGAGCTCAAATCCGGTTTCATTCAAATGGTCTCTTCTCAACCATTCTTGGGGCGTACACTTGATGATCCTCACGACCATATCAAAAGGTTTCTTCAACTCACTAATATGGTCAAGTATAATGGGGTTTAACAGGAGGTGATTCGCTTGCAACTTTTTCCTTTCTCCTTAGAGGGACAAGCCCGGCATTGGCTTGATAAGGAACCGCCACAAAGTATTCTTACGTGGACGGATTTAGAGACTAAATTCATCAACTACTTTTTCCCACCCTCACGTACTACCGCTTTGCGGAATGAAATCATTACCTTTGAACAAAAGTACGGTAAGACATTTAGTGAATCTTGGGACCGTTTTAAGGAACTTTTAAGAAAGTGTCCACAACATGGTTTCACAAAAGTACATCAAATTAATACTTTTTACAATGGTTTAAGCATGAATGACCAAGATTCACTAAATAGTGCCTCGGGGGGTAATATTTTGGTTAAATCTTCTAATGCCGCATGGGACATTATTGAGAATAAGTCTAGAGTGCAAACCAAGAGTGTTCGGACTAATGTGGCTAGTGCTAGTACTAGTGACGCCGACAAGAGAATTGATAAGCTCGCTTCGCTTGTTGAAACACTTGCTCTACAAACCGCTAACAATACCAAAAGCATCAATGCACAAGTTAATGCTATGAGTCAGTCATGTGAAATATGCGGGGGATCTCATTCATACACCGATTGTCCTTCGACTCATGACAATCTGGAAAATGTGTATGCCGCCAACGGTAACTTTTCTACGAGAGGCTATCAAGCACATCCTCAAGGTGACCGCAATTTGCTCAGTTATCGTTCAAACAACTTTCTTTCACCACCCGGTTTAACCCCTCAAAACCCAAACAACCTCAATCGCAACCATCAAAATCAACCACGAGCTCCAAATCAATATCAAACCCAAAGAAACCCATATCCACCTTAAGGAAACAATCAAGTTCACCAACCACCCGCTTATCAACCACCTGCCTACCATGCTCTTCCTCCCACCCAACCCACCGTATTGAATCAAGAGGTTGACACTTACATGAGGACTAATGATGCGATAGTGCAGAATCTTCAGCGGCAACTCAGCAACTTGAAAGGAGATATGGTGAAACAAGGGAATGATCTTCGAGCCGATATGCGAAACTATTTGAGCAGTCAAATGGATGACTTAAGGGATATGATGGCTAGTTTCTTCCAAAGTAATCAAGCCTCTGGTTCGGGTTCTCTTCTGAGTAACACCGTTGCTAATCCAAGAGGGGAGATGAAAGCAATCACCACTCGAAGTGGAAAAGGTTTAAAGGAATCCGAGCTTCCTACACCTACATCGGTGATTGTGACAAAGGAAAACGAGTCCCCTTCTCCTATTCCTCCACCTTCTACTTCCACCCCTCCACCACCCAAGGACGTGAGTGAGAATTCCATTCCAAAGCCTTCATCTCAACCCAATATACCTTATCCCTCAAGGTTGAGGAAAGAGAAGTTGAAGAACAAGGATGATATTCAGGTTTCTAACTTTCTCAAAATGTTTAAACAACTGAATTTCAACATCTCCTTTGCTGAGGCTCTCGCTCACATGCCGAAATATGCTAAAATGTTTAAAGATCTTCTCAGTGATAAGGAGAAACTTCTTGATAGAGTGCGATCTGTGGCTGAGATTGCCTTGGGTGCGATGACTTGTTTCCATCGCATTGAGTGCGATCACTTGGCCACGATCTAGGCTATGATCGATTGTTACGATTGTGGGCTACGATCACTTGGTGCGATCACCAAGTGCGATCCCTCATTTCTTGAGTGCGATCCACCACTACGATCTGAGTACGATCGTGTTGCGATTTGACTTATGTTTTTGTTTTATTTATCTTAGTTTTCAAATTTAACTTTTCCCGCATTTTTACTTAGTATTATTTTAAACGAGTTTTGTCTTATTTTATTTTTACAAAGTTTTCAAGTTTTAAATTCATTACGTTTTAATTAACAAAAATTGCACGCTTCCCGAAATCTCTGTTTTTACCAAGTGTTTTTCTAGTAATTCTTAGGTTAATTTTTAAAGCTTTTTTTTTACTCAACGACATTTTCATATTTACTTTTAGTTTAAAATAGATAACCAAACCATTTAATTTTCCACCAAGAACGACTGAGTCGCACTTTCTACTAGTAATCAATCGAAAAGATCGGATCAACGAACTTTCATAACTAAGTGAAATCTAGTTATTAATAAGTTTATCATCGGCGATAAACTTTTCTTTCTTTGAAGTCCGGGGCATAATCTGAAATGTGAATATACGCCATTTACACGAGCTTAAAAACCTTTGAATAGTTTTAAAGTAAGCTCGTGTCCGAGAAATTTAATTTCTGGTTTGTGAGGATAAGTTTATCATCGGCGATAAACTTTTCTTTATTTGAAAATCGGGCCATCGTCTGATATTTAACGATGAACCATATACACGAGCTTAAAACTTTTGAATAGTTTTAATAATAGCTCGTGTCCGAGAAAATTTAATTTCTCGTTTGTGAGGATAAGTTTATCATCGGCGATAAACTTTCCTTTATTTGAAGATCGGGTCATTGTCTGATATTTAACGATGAGCCTTATACACGAGCTTAAAACCTTTGAATAGTTTTATTTTTAGCTGGTGTCTGAGAAAATTTAATTTCACGTTTGTGAGGATAAGTTTATCATAGGCGATAAACTTTCCTTTATTTGGAGATCGGGTCATCGTCTGATATTTAATGATGAGCCTTATACACGAGCTTAAAACCTTTGAATAGTTTTAATTTTAGCTCGTGTTGGAGAAAATTTAATTTCTCGTTTGTGAGGATAAGTTTATCATCGGCGATAAACTTTCCTTTATTTGAAGATCGGGTCATCGTCTGATATTTAACGATGAGCCTTTTACATGAGCTTAAACACCTTTAAATGGTTTTAGTGTAAGCTCGTGCCCGAGAAACTTTAATTTCTCGTTTTTTGAGGATAAGTTTATCATCGGCGATAAACTTTCCTTTATTTGAAGAACGGGTCACAGACTGTGATTTGACTATGAGGCATTTACACGATAAACTTAACTACAAATCACCTTAGACACTTGTTTCTCTGATATCTGCTTCTTCAGTAACCAAACTCTGAGAGTGTCCTTAGTTGAACGGTATATAAAGCTTGGACTGGTTTGTTTTTGTTGATCCTTGACATTGATACCTACATTCTCATTTGGAGTTTGTATGCTTTTATATGGGTTAGCGATATCTATGTGACAATCTAACATTTTCAGGTATTAAATTATTTTCTCTTATATTATTTTGAAACTTACTTTTGTGTTGGTTGATGAACTCACAATTTACGGATTTAAATTTGGGCTTACGTGCATAATTTAACGTCCTTTACGACTAAACCGAAAACCCTAAGATTACGTATTTATGTTTTTGAACTCCGTTTTTTATGAGACAATTTTTATTAGATTCGTTTTGTGCCGTTGATTCATAATTTATAAAAACATTTTTCGTAAAACGACCCGAGGTCACGCAAATTGAGGAAACTAGAATCGAGAAGTACCCGTAAATAATTGGGGATGAGACAAAACAAGTTTTTCCCCACCCCCAATATGGGACGGCTAAACAAAGCCCACCACACCCTTAGGTGTCAAGCTTACAAAGTAAGCAAGACACATGTCTTGCTTAACTTTGCAAACTAGCTACCAACACAAAACCACTTCCCTTAAACTATTATCTCATTATCTTACATGCAAAACCACCAAATTCTCTCTTTTCTCTCTACCCTTGCCGTCCAAACTCAACAACAAACACCCCATTTGATCAATTTTAACCACAATATCTTGTGTTATTCACACATATGATGGAAACCTCTTGAAGCTTTATTGATTGGTGGTGATTTTAACATCTAAGGAGGAGATTTGATTATGTCCTAGGGCTGATTTTTCTACAAGAGTTCTTGGTGATAGGTGATCTTGGAGTTAGTTGTGGTGTACCTCAAAGTGTTGTCATCCAAAGTCAAGTTATAATCTTGGTTGGTAAACAAGATCATCCTTCCCATTTTCATTGTTATTTTTGTAAATGTAAAATGTATTTTCTTTCCTAATGTATATGTATATGATGATATATGACGATAAAAATATTGTGTGGGGATCATGTGGTGATAAACTTGGATAAAAAGATTGAAAACTACATGTAAAAGTGGTAAAATCTTGCTTAAATTAGTAGGATGTATAAAAACAGTAAAGAACCTTGTGTTAAACTGATAAAATGGCATAGATGAATTAATATACATTAATTTATAAGGCTTGTACACATGTGAGAGTTGGCCATGCAATGTAATCTTTATAATGAGTGAGATATGATCAAAACAAAATTGAAGTGCAAATCTGAGTAGTCTGTTTTGTACGAACTGTTAGGGACATTTAGTTTTAGATTGAGCAGTAGATAAAACTAAGTTAATTGTAGCACATAATATGAAGTTTATGTCACCCAAAAATGAGCTTCTATCACCTTGTAGAACTCGAGATATGGTAAAAATGGTGAAAGTGAAAATAAAAATCAAATTTGTGAAATAAAAGTATATAGTATAATATTAGCACTCAAGTAAATATAATATAAAATGTAAACTTAAAACCCACTAACTTATATATTACATATAATTAAGTATTTACATTAATAAATAAATGAGACATTTTATAAAAATGGCAATTTGATAAGTTTTATAAGTTATAAAACTATAAACATGAGTTTTACGTCTTTTCGGCTAAAACCGTAAAATTAACGTTTTCGTCAATTAAAACATAGACGGTCGGACCCGTCTAATGTAAACTTTTTATAACTCATATACTGATATATAAGTACATATTACAAGTAAAAACCAATAAAACCCGAGCTTTATAACATATGGACATTAATGGGCCAAATTAGCCTTATTGGACTATTAATCCAACCAATTTGGCTAAACACTTATGAATTTACTTATTGGGCTTAACCCACTTGGGTCCAACATGTAAGTATAAGACTGATGTTAAAAGTGTAAAATGGACTAATATAAGGTAATGGGCTTATAATGTGCTTATTGGGCTTGACAAGTAAAGAAGATAAACTAGTAAAACTAGTATAAAAAGTTACCAACACATAACACTATAATGGGTAAATGAAGATGTACAATCCCACTTGATCATCATCATATATATAAAATCATCATATGTATACATAGCTATTATTTTTATAAATTCATTGGACAAAAGTCTAAGACCGAGTATTATTTATATAGGTTTCCGTGATCGAAGCACGCCCGTAGCCGATAATCCGCCTTTCATAATCAACGTGAGTTCATAGCTTCGCACTCTTTTAAATGTTTTATAAAATGATTTATAAACCCACGAGGGAGATAACATGCTAGTTTTTGATAAAAATAGAACACAAGTAGTCCCGATGGTATTCTTAATGATATGGACCCGAATGATGTTATGACCCAATAAATGAGATGAAAAGGATTATTAGTAGTTAGGTTATGTCACTTAAAGTCCCATTAGCATGAATTGTGAACTACCGGGATTTGGTAGACGCTTATGCATATGATAGTACTATTTGGGGAAGATAATACAAGGCTTTTGGCCCGTATAAAAATTATATTAAGTTCGTTGTATTGTGTGTGGTCTAATCGAATTGATCTAGGTTCTCTATGTGACTTCGTTTTATTTTGGTGGAAACAAATATTTTTGGTTGGTTTTAAATTTAAATGTGCAAAACTTAAAAGTAAATGTCGTTAAAGTAAAGGGCAAGTATTAAAAGAGCGTGAAATTAAATCTAAATCTAATCAAAGGAGAGTGTGCAATATTTAAAAACGTGACGGAAAGTAAATTAATTAAACGACTAGAAAATAAAACTTGACAGAAATTAAAATTAGACAAGTATAGAAAATGATAACGTAAAAATAAAACAAGATAAAGTACTAAAAGTAACTCCCAGTCGGAATATATTCCGATCACACCTTGATCGGAATATCAAACCAAACCTGATCGGAAAGTCAAAGATGTCCAATCGGAATGCTGTCACCACCAATCGGAATATCCAACGAACCTCAGATCGGAATGATGAGACCTCCTTTGATCGGAATATTGGAATGGACTTGGTCGGAATGTAGATCGGAACCCACGATCGGAATAGCTGTCACCTTACCCAATCGGAATCTCCAAAATGACACCTCGATCGGAATGTTTAAAGATGGATTCAGATCGGAATTCTGTCACAACCCCAGATCGGAATACCTCTTACCTAGCTACGATCGGAATACCAGAGCCCCCCACCAATCGGAATATAGATCGGAAAGTAAAACCCTTTTCCGATTGTCACGATCGGAAAACGGGGAAAAGTACCAAAAATAAGCTTAACAATTAAGCTATAATCCTAATAAGCACTAGACGAAAAACTAAGGTAAAAACGTGTAAAAATAAGCTACAAAACTGAAAGTTAAAAACTTTTAAGACACGAAATTAATAAACTTTAAGAAAAACAACTTTTTATATAAAAATAACTTTTGTAAAAACTATCTAAACTTGAAAATAAATCAAATAAGCTATGAAAACAAGAGATTTAAGACAATCAAAAGCATAAAAATCAAATCTTTAAACAAATTAACAAGATAAAAAAAAACGTGCAAATCAATTGATTAAAGAAAGGTAGAAGAAGATTAAGATCAACAAGATAAAGTAAAGGTGCAAGAAATTAAAGAAACACTTACTTGAAAATTAAAGGTAATTAAAGGTGCAAGACAAGTAATTAAATGTGCAAGTAATTAAATGTGCATAAAATTAAGGTGGAAGAACTAGTTTGTCAATCTAGCCAACAAAAGAAAAATGAAAATGATCTAATCTATATATAGGGGAGATTAAGGCTTGCTTAGGAAGCTTCCTTAATTGCATGCTTAGTCCCTCCTTATTTAATCTTCTTTTAATTGCACCATTAGTCCCTTTCTTCTAATCTTCTTTAAACTTGGATTTAAAGGACTTTTGGCTTCGGGACTTCTTTGAACTCGTCTTTAAATTCTTCAATAAAATAGACTTGAGTTTCTCGACTTTTTGATAAACTTCCGTCTTTTGACTTTTTCTTCGATAAATCTTCAGAATTGGGCTTGGACTTCCGTTCTTTTTCCACTTTTGACTTCTCGACTCCGTCTTTCATCTTTTTCTTCAATAAAAGTCGTGAATGCCCGTGAATTCCCGTGTTTTCTCCACTTTTCACAATTTCGTCCTAAATTACAACAAAAACACAAACTGCGCATAATTCCGACATAAAAGACATAAAATACACGTTCTGGTCCGGTTTTTATTGTAATTAAGTGGTAGAAAAGATGTGTGTTTAGACACATATCAAATCCCCTACACTTGACCATTGCAATGTCCTCATGCAATGCATTAGTTACAAAGCAAGTTTACATTTTTCATCACAATCAATCCACGTTGGCCTTTATTAAAGAGATAGAAACTACGAATATTCAAAGTAAAGAAATCAAAAGCATACCTTGGGGTTTGAAAATGTCATGAATATTCATCATCCTCAACTTTTCACTTTCTCCAAACCAAGATTAAAAACGAGATCATTGTTATTATAAGTTAGTAAACTAACACGAACTCATGTGGGCCAATTATTCACTTAGACTCCCTTATTCCTATGGGTATCTCTTATATTTTATTATTTGTCTTGAATGATCACGAAGATGCATTGTTTGACTTATTTCGATAATTATTTAGTCTGAAAATAAAGTGTACGATTTAATCAATAGTTAGCTAAAGGACCAAATCTTTTAAAACTGCTTCTCGGGATATCAAAAAGTTCATATCTTGGCATAACTTGGTTCACGATTTGAGACCTTTCTCGGGCCGATATTTGGCAGCGACTTCATACTTCAAATCTTGAGAGACGTTCATGAAATAATGGTCTTCTCTTCATAATTGGAATTTCTTCACTTGGAATTTTTTAGAGATTCTTCATATATGGACCACGACTTCTTCATTTTTCTCCAATCTTTATTTTGGATTTTGATATACAACGATCCGCCTCCTTTATTGACTTGGATCTATTTATCCTCATACCTTGTTAGGGTCTTTTCGGATACACTTCTCCATGACTTTTGGGGAGTTTTGCTTTACGTCGTGTGTCTCGATCCTTCATATTGATTTTCGATAAATGATTCTTCACATCACTTTGGATCTTTAGCAACAAAACATAGCCCTCATGCCTTGTTAGGGCCTTTTCGGACTCGCCAATCTTCGCGCCCCGCTTCATAAGTTATGCCTTGGCTATGAACTCTCGTCATTACCGAGCAACTTTTAAACGATCTGGTGCTAGAAGCTAAGTAACCTTTCAAATCGTACAACCTTATTTATTAGCGGATAAATTTATTAGCAAGCGATGGGAGAATAGGCTCATAATTAACTCACATAAATTCACGAAAGAATACCGACTTATAATTGGCTCTATCATCTCTCGTTCTCCACAGTTTAAAATCTCAAGTAATGAGACTCGTGGATACTTAGCCTATTAAATCAAAGTTTTGGGTTTTCGAGTCGCCTATAGGATCTTGCAAATTCTTATACTTTTTCAAGTTTAGAAATCGCATCTTAAAGTTCCCTTGATAAACGACTCTCTAGGATCAATTATAGGAACTTGCGAAAAGTTCTTGTTCTTAACCCGCGAGAGTTAAGACTTTCGCGTTTTATAGCTCCCTATATAAAAGCCTAGCAAAACTTGACTTAAACACGTTAAGGATACTAGCTAGAGTAACTTAGGTAAGTAAACTCGGGTTGAGTCAAAAGATTCACAACGTTTGAAAATTAAAACCACTTATTTAAACATTTATTCTAATAATGGAAAGAAAATAAACATAACAAAGGAAAATACAACTATACAATTAGGCCAACATAGATTAAAATTTTTGAAAAATGTCGAAAAATAAAATTTTCCGGTTAAAATGAGGACAAATACAAGGAAAAGAACCACTTAACTTCGATAGAAGTCCCCCCTACACTTAATATAAACATTGTCCTCAATGTTTAAGCATGTGGGAGTAAACTCCCCTACACTTAGGACATTGTGCACGTTGTTTAAATCTCGCTAAGGAAAAGACAACTAAAGAGATTCCTATTTAATATTGAGAAATATAAAATAGTGAATCGAAAAGAGTTTAGGATAGAACCGGGAAGAAGGGAACACGGAATCACGGGAGAATCATCAAGAGTGGATCATTGAAGCTCGAATCCCTGATTAAGAAGTGAGGAGAGGAAATAGCAATCCAAAGGGGTCCCCCCTACACTTATGGTAAAGAAAGCGAAAAGATAGATGCATGGGTTGCCTCCCAAGAAGCGCTTGATTTTTGTTAACCGAGTCATTAGCCTGACTCGACCTTGATCATCAACGGAAGTAGCATGAAACAAATCCACCAGGATCAAAGACATAGTTTTCATCCATCAATAAGCACGAGCTTAAGGCGAACAAGGCAAGCCAAAAGAGAAGTGGCAAGGTTCCCTTAAGCAGTGATGGAGCACAGTAGAAGCAAGGGTGAAGTGCAAGCTTGTCTTCAAGATTTCCAAAGATTTTTCCTTTTATTGCATCAGGTGGATACTGAGATGGCTTAAAGACTTCAATACCGGGGTCGAACACCTTTTCCTTCAGGGGAAAATAGCACTCCGGCTCAGCCGAGTGTGAAGAAGATCCGCAAAGAAGCACAACCTCGTCCTCAGAAGTGGGACAAAGAGGTGTCAAATCATACGTGCAACGGATTTCGGTGTCGACCGGTTTCTTCTCCTTTGACAAAATGCTCTTCAAATCCAAAGTAGGATCAAGACGATAATCTTCAAAGTCCAAAGGAGGTGCATCACTCTCATGCGGGAAGTATGTATTGAGAAACATAGAGAAGTCTTCCTCGAATGAGTAATCGTCCAAAGTAGGATCGAGTGATGGCGGAGGATCTTCACCATGTGAAGAATCGCTCGAAAGAGTATCGGCCTCATCAAAATCATCGAATGTGGGCAGCTCGGGATACTCAGAAGTACAATCAAAATCAACCGAATCTGAGCTAGAATCATCATCATCATAAGCATCAAAGACCGGTTGAGAATCATAAATGAAAGAAGCGTCCAAGGTAGGGAGAGAATCATTCACATCATCGTCAAAGAGTGGATTATCGATGGAAGAATCGAATAGAGGATTGTCGTAGACGGTAAAGTCATCGAGCACGTTAATCATATTCACTGATTCTCGGCCTCCAAAAGTTGTACTAGTAAGCTTCCCCATTTTGAAAACTTGTGCATCATCCCCGACTCTTAAGATTAACTCACCTTCGGCAACATCCACTAAAGCTCGTCCGGTTCTCAAGAATGGCCGACCAAGTATTAAAGGAATACGAGGGTCCATTTCATAATCAACTACGACAAAATCGACCGGGAAAGTAAATGCGCCAACTTTGATGAACACGTCTTCGGCTATACCAACGGGGTAAGCGAGAGTGCGATTAGCAAGCTCAAGAGTCATCTTTGTTGGAGTGAGGTCGGGCAATGATAGTGTTTTCCAAACACTCAAAGGCATCAAATTAATACTAGCCCCGAGATCAGCAAGGGCAGTAAATTCTTCAGTTTTGTTGAACACGCAAGGCAACACGAAACGACCGGGATCTCCAAGCTTTTCCGGCAGTTCTTTAAGAATAACTGCAGAGCAGTTTTCGTTTAATCGAGTGTTGGCGAGTTCAATCAGCTTCTCCTTCTTGTTAAGCAATTCCTTAAATGCTTTGACAAATTTGGGCATGTGGACAAGTGCTTCAAGAAAGCTAATGTTGAAGTTCATCTGAGAAATCATCTTCACATAGCGTGTCACGTCAGAGTCCTCCTTGGTTAGCATTTTGTTCTTTCCCAAGCGAGAAGGATAAGGGATATTGGGTTTGGGTTGTGAAGGTGCAGGTGTAGGTAAAGGTTGAGATGTTGAAGGGTCATTTGTGGAAACTTCATCACGTCGAGGCGGAGACGGTAATGGTGTACTAATACTAGGTGTAGGAGGAGTAGGGATACATGGTGGTGGAGGAGGTGTAGATGATGGTGGTGGGATTGGTGGTCCTACAATGGTGACTCCACTACGAGTAGTAATAGCACTCACATTGGCTCGCGGATTAGTGACGGTGTTTGAAGGTAGAGAACTCCAAGAAGAAGATTGAGCAGCGGGCAAGAAACTAGCAAGCATATTCTTCAAATCATTGGTTTGACTGCTGAAGGAGGATTGAATGTTATCTCTAAGCTCGGATCTTATCTCATTTCCTTGCTTTGTGATATCTCCTTTCAGATTGATAATTTGGCTCTGCAAGTTCTTGATTTGCTCACCTTGGGTTCTCATGATGGCCTCAACATCGGGGTTAATGGGTGGAATTTGTTGGGCGGGTGGGTGATAAGGATTAGAAGCTCTTGGTGGGATTTGGTTGCTTCTAGTGTAGTTGTTTGCGGGGTTTTGGTTTTGAGGAGAAAAACAGGGTGAAAGGTAATTGTTGGAACGGTAGCTCAGCAGATTTCTATCCCCTTGTTGTCTAGCTTGGTAATTTTCCGGTGAATAATTACCGTAAGCAGCATACACATTTTCCGGATTTCCTTGTGTCGAAGGACAATCGGTGTATGAGTGAGGACCGCCACATGTTTCACAAGGATTAGCAACCGCTTTAACTTGTTGTTGTTGTTGATTTGAAGCGAGAAGCGTAATACTTTTGCTCATTTCAGTCATCATGCGGGTGAGTTCGGTCATCTCAGGGTTTGCTGAGGTAGAAGAAACATTAACTCTCGTTTTGTTTCTAGAAGAAGCAGAGGAATCCCAGTTCTTATGATGAGTAGTCATGTTTTCTATTAACTCTCTACACTCCTCGGGTCTCCTTTTCATGAATGTGCCACCGGCGGCTGCATTGATCGTATCACGATCTCGAAAAGCCAATCCGTTGTAGAAAGTATCGATCAAGGTGACCGGAAGCATATTGTGGTTTGGAAAACGGTCGATCAAGACATTATATCTCTCCCATGCATCAAAAATAGATTCATCGGGATCTTGCATGAAACCGCTGATCTGATTGCGAAGGCTTGTGACCATGGATGGTGGAAAGTAGCGCGACAAAAAGCGTTGAGTCATATCATCCCAAGTGTGAATAGAATTCTTCGGGAGACGATCAACCCATTTCTCGGCATGATGTAATAAAGTGTGTGGAAAGAGTTGTAGGCGAAGTTCATCCATAGTGGCACCAGCCAACTTCATGCTCTGGGTGATTGTAATGAACTTGTCGAGGTGTTTGTTGGCATCATCATCAGGCAGTCCACGGAATGGGTTTGTTTGCACTTGCTGAATCATATGGTGCTTCAACAAAAACTCAGGAGCGTTGATTTGCATTGGTGCAATCGGTCCTCCTCGTCCAAACATTGTTGGTTGACAAAGTTCCTCCATGGTCCGAAGATCGGGCTGTGGAAGAGCATTGTTGTTATTATTATTATTATTGAGGTGCGGTGGCATGTTGTTGTTGTTGACACCTGCCATATCTAAATCTTCTTGAGGCTCGGGCTCTTGATAATTAGAAGATCTAGTACGCATACACCTGAAAATGCAAAAGAAAACAAAACCAAACACAAAAACAATATATATACACAATAAAGATAAAATCTTTTTGGATTTTTTTTGAAATTTTAATTTTTTTATGGTTTTTTATCAATTTTTATGCAAGAAAAGTAACGTTCACAAGTGAACGGATCCCACCACACCCTTAGGTGTCAAGCTTACAAAGTAAGCAAGACACATGTCTTGCTTAACTTTGCAAACTAGCTACCAACACAAAACCACTTCCCTTAAACTATTATCTCATTATCTTACATGCAAAACCACTAAATTCTCTCTTTTCTCTCTACCCTTGCCGTCCAAACTCAACAACAAACACCCCATTTGATCAATTTTAACCACAATATCTTGTGTTATTCACACATATGATGGAAACCTCTTGAAGCTTTATTGATTGGTGGTGATTTTAACATCTAAGGAGGAGATTTGATTGTGTCCTAGGGCTGATTTTTCTACAAGAGTTCTTGGTGATAGGTGATCTTGGAGTTAGTTGTGGTGTACCTCAAAGTGTTGTCATCCAAAGTCAAGTTATAATCTTGGTTGGTAAACAAGATCATCCTTCCCATTTTCATTGTTATTTTTGTAAATGTAAAATGTATTTTCTTTCCTAATTTATATGTATATGATGATATATGACGATAAAAATATTGTGTGGGGATCATGTGGTGATAAACTTGGATAAAAAGATTGAAAACTACATGTAAAAGTGGTAAAATCTTGCTTAAATTAGTAGGATGTATAAAAACAGTAAAGAACCTTGTGTTAAACTGATAAAATGGCATAGATGAATTAATATACATTAATTTATAAGGCTTGTACACATGTGAGAGTTGGCCATGCAATGTAATCTTTATAATGAGTGAGATATGATCAAAACAAAATTGAAGTGCAAATCTGAGTAGTCTGTTTTGTACGAACTGTTAGGGACATTTAGTTTTAGATTGAGCAGTAGATAAAACTAAGTTAATTGTAGCACATAATATGAAGTTTATGTCACCCAAAAATGAGCTTCTATCACCTTGTAGAACTCGAGATATGGTAAAAATGGTGAAAGTGAAAATAAAAATCAGATTTGTGAAATAAAAGTATATAGTATAATATTAGCACTCAAGTAAATATAATATAAAATGTAAACTTAAAACCCACTAACTTATATATTACATATAATTAAGTATTTACATTAATAAATAAATGAGACATTTTATAAAAATGGCAATTTGATAAGTTTTATAAGTTATAAAACTATAAACATGAGTTTTACGTCTTTTCGGCTAAAACCGTAAAATTTACGTTTTCGTCAATTAAAACATAGACGGTCGGACCCGTCTAATGTAAACTTTTTATAACTCATATACTGATATATAAGTACATATTACAAGTAAAAACCAATAAAACCCGAGCTTTATAACATATGGACATTAATGGGCCAAATTAGCCTTATTGGACTATTAATCCAACCAATTTGGCTAAACACTTATGAACTTACTTATTGGGCTTAACCCACTTGGGTCCAACATGTAAGTATAAGACTGATGTTAAAAGTGTAAAATGGACTAATATAAGGTAATGGGCTTATAATGGGCTTATTGGGCTTGACAAGTAAAGAAGATAAACTAGTAAAACTAGTATAAAAAGTTACCAACACATAACACTATAATGGGTAAATGAAGATATACAATCCCACTTGATCATCATCATATATATAAAATCATCATATGTATACATAGCTATTATTTTTATAAATTCATTGGACAAAAGTCTAAGACCGAGTATTATTTATATAGGTTTCCGTGATCGAAGCACGCCCGTAGCCGATAATCCGCCTTTCATAATCAACGTGAGTTCATAGCTTCGCACTCTTTTAAATGTTTTATAAAATGATTTATAAACCCACGAGGGAGATAACATGCTAGTTTTTGATAAAAATAGAACACAATTAGTCCCGATGGTATGCTTAATGATATGGACCCGAATGATGTTATGACCCAATAAATGAGATGAAAAGGATTATTAGTAGTTAGGTTATGTCACTTAAAGTCCCATTAGCATGAATTGTGAACTACTGGGATTTGGTAGACGCTTATGCATATGATAGTACTATTTGGGGAAGATAATACAAGGCTTTTGGCCCGTATAAAAATTATATTAAGTTCGTTGTATTGTGTGTGGTCTAATCGAATTGATCTAGGTTCTCTATGTGACTTCGTTTTATTTTGGTGGAAACAAATATTTTTGGTTGGTTTTAAATTTAAATGTGCAAAACTTAAAAGTAAATGTCGTTAAAGTAAAGGGCAAGTATTAAAAGAGCGTGAAATTAAATCTAAATCTAATCAAAGGAGAGTGTGCAATATTTAAAAACGTGACGGAAAGTAAATTAATTAAACGACTAGAAAATAAAACTTGACAGAAATTAAAATTAGACAAGTATAGAAAATGATAACGTAAAAATAAAACAAGATAAAGTACTAAAAGTAACTCCCAGTCGGAATATATTCCGATCACACCTTGATCGGAATATCAAACCAAACCTGATCGGAAAGTCAAAGATGTCCAATCGGAATGCTGTCACCACCAATCGGAATATCCAACGAACCTCAGATCGGAATGATGAGACCTCCTTTGATCGGAATATTGGAATGGACTTGGTCGGAATGTAGATCGGAACCCACGATCAGAATAGCTGTCACCTTACCCAATCGGAATCTCCAAAATGACACCTCGATCGGAATGTTTAAAGATGGATTCAGAACGGAATTCTGTCACAACCCCAGATCGGAATACCTCTTACCTAGCTACGATCGGAATACCAGAGCCCCCCACCAATCGGAATATAGATCGGAAAGTAAAACCCTTTTCCGATTGTCACGATCGGAAAACGGGGAAAAGTACCAAAAATAAGCTTAACAATTAAGCTATAATCCTAATAAGCACTAGACGAAAAACTAAGGTAAAAACGTGTAAAAATAAGCTACAAAACTGAAAGTTAAAAACTTTTAAGACACGAAATTAATAAACTTTAAGAAAAACAACTTTTTATATAAAAATAACTTTTGTAAAAACTATCTAAACTTGAAAATAAATCAAATAAGCTATGAAAACAAGAGATTTAAGACAATCAAAAGCATAAAAATCAAATCTTTAAACAAATTAACAAGATAAAAAAAAACGTGTATATCAATTGATTAAAGAAAGGTAGAAGAAGATTAAGATCAACAAGATAAAGTAAAGGTGCAAGAAATTAAAGAAACACTTACTTGAAAATTAAAGGTAATTAAAGGTGCAAGACAAGTAATTAAATGTGCAAGTAATTAAATGTGCATAAAATTAAGGTGGAAGAACTAGTTTGTCAATCTAGCCAACAAAAGAAAAATGAAAATGATCTAATCTATATATAGGGGAGATTAAGGCTTGCTTAGGAAGCTTCCTTAATTGCATGCTTAGTCCCTCCTTCTTTAATCTTCTTTTAATTGCACCATTAGTCTCTTTCTTCTAATCTTCTTTAAACTTGGATTTAAAGGACTTTTGGCTTCGGGACTTCTTTGAACTCGTCTTTAAATTCTTCAATAAAATAGACTTGAGTTTCGACTTTTTGATAAACTTCCGTCTTTTGACTTTTTCTTCGATAAATCTTCATAATTGGTCTTGGACTTCCGTTCTTTTTCCACTTTTGACTTCTCGACTCCGTCTTTCATCTTTTTCTTCAATAAAAGCCGTGAATTCCCGTGTTTTCTCCACTTTTCACAATTTCGTCCTAAATTACAACAAAAACACAAACTGCGCATAATTCCGACATAAAAGACATAAAATACACGTTCTGGTCCGGTTTTTATTAAGTGGTAGAAAAGATGTGTGTTTAGACACATATCAGAAGATCACCCCAGTTCGCGCCTTGACGGTTGATCCCCGTCGTACCACATTGATTGGTAAGCGAATTTATGTATGAGAAGATTTACATAGCGCGATTTTTGTGACGACACGCTAACTTAGATGGGCAAATTGTTTGTCAGGTTCGTGGCCTGTTGTTTGTGATAGTAAGGTAACAATGTCATGCGGCTAATAATAATCCAACACAATTCAATAATGATACAAATAACGTTAATAATATTAACTATAATGGTAATATTGAGACTACGGTCTCATGGACGGTTTAAGATGTATGCTTTGATTTATATATTGCCTGACTAGCAATACGAGGACTTACTTCTGATCTTATACTTGTGTTCTGATTTCGATGATTGTTTTATATAACGGTTTTATTAAACTCTATGGATTCACTCGGCATTCGCAGATATGATTTTTACATGTTTTTATCTCAGGTGCTTGAAGGTAATTCGGATGGAGATCGACTGTGATGGCCCACATAATAAAAAAATTGTTCATTCGATCTATGTTTTGTAAACTTAATGACCTGTATAATTTGGAACCTGTTGTACACTTGAAACTTTTATTTCGAATGAATGTATGTTAAACCTTATACAACCATTTTTATGTGTTGTCTATGATTGGAGTAATTGTGCTATCCCGTAACACTCTTATGACCCTTCCGCTGTACCGATATGAAATTTGAGAGTGTTACAGTTTGGTACCAGAGCTCTCGTTATAGAGAACGAAAGATTTTAAAAATCAAGGTTTTGAACAAAACTTTTCAAAATCTTTTAACTATAAACATCTTGAGAAAATAGTTGAAAAATCTTTTGACTATAACGGTGCCAAAGATCTCCGACGTTACCAACAAGCCTTATTGAGAAGATTAATAAGTGTGAAAACACTTATCCTTTTACCACTTAATTATAATAATAACCAAGCCAAAACGTGTATTTTATGTCGTAAATGTCAGAATTATGCGTGGTTTGTGTTTTTGTTGTGATTTAGGACTAAAATGTGAAAAGGGAGGAAACACGGGCTTTCACGGGCTTTTATCGAAGAAAAAGACAAAAGACGAAGTCAAGAGATCAAGAGTGCAAAAAGAACGGAAGTCCAAGGCCTATTCTAAAGAATTATCGAAGAACAAGTCTAAAGACGGAAGTTTAATAAAGCCGAGGAACTCAAGTCTAATAAATGAAGAAATTATAAGACGAGTTCAAGTAATCCCGAGACAAAGTCGAAAAAGTCGAAGAATTAAGAAGACGAAAAAACAAGAAAGAAGAAAGAAAGAAAGAAAGGAGCAACACATGCTTCTCTTCTCCTATAAATAGCATCCATTTCACTTCATTTCATTTTGTTGGCTAATTTGACACATTAGTTCTTCCACCTTTTAATTACTTGCACTTATAATTAATTGTCATTTTTAAATACTTGTCTTGCACTTTAATTCCTTTAATTACAAGTAAGTCTTTTAATTTTATGTTGTTTAATCTTTTATCTTTAAGCTTTTTATTAATCTCCTTCTACATTTCTTGTTTTAATCTTAATCTTTTTAATCATCTTCATTTGTTTTGATTTTGTATTCTTAATCTAAACCTTTTTCATCTACTTTTTACATAAAGTTTGAATCTTTTTAATTTTCGTGGCTTGTTCTTAATGTTTTTATAAGTTTTATCATTAATCTAGGCTTTCTAGTTAGCTTATTGGTGTTTTATTTTGCTTATTGTGCTTAAAAAGTTAAGTTTTTAGTGCTTATTTTCGTACTTTTTCGTTTTCCTAGTTTTTAGGAAAAGCTGATTCGATTTCGCAATACTTGTGTATTGCGACATTGAATATTTTCTACTATTGCGAATTCTTGCTTGTTTCCCTTATTGGGGAATTGTACTTCTTTGGCAATTGCGGAATTAGTGCCATTTCATCATTGCGGATTTGTTGATTCCGCAATTATTGCGGAATTTAACATTGAAGCTGATTGCGGAATTAGTGCCTTCGTCCAATATTGCGAAATCTTGGTCTTCAGCTATTGCGGAATTAGTGCAATCTCCATTGCGGATTTGTTCTTCAAGAGCATTGCGAAATCTTGTTTTATAATTGCGAAATCTTTGATTTTGTCAATTGCGAATTCTTGTCATTTCGTGATTGCGAATTTATTCCAAAGTTGCGAATTTAATTCTTTTTTTTAGCAATTGCGAAATTAATTACTTTTTATTCAAATTCAATTTTTAAACTTATTTTTCCCGCCATTTTTAATTAGCTTTATTTTAATTGTTTCGTCTTATTTTTACTTAAGTTTATTTTTACTTATTTGTCGTAGTTTATTCTTAAAGTGTTTTATTTAAAGTTTTTATTTTTACTTGTTATATCTTATTTAATTTTCGCATTTACTTTTCGTCAAGTTTTAATTTCTCGTCATTTAATTAACTTACTTTTAAAGTTTTAATTTTCGCCATTTACTTTTTAATTAGTTTTAGTTAACCGTCATTTACTTTAACGTCTTGCACATTTACTATACTACAACGACCAAACAAATCATTTTTTCTCACCAAAAGACGACTGAGTCGCACGTTTAACTGTAATCAATTCGAATTGAACCGATTTCAACGAACAATTTTTTGGTATTCTTTCGTGAATTTATGTGAGTTGATTATAAGCCTATTCTCCCATCGCTTGTTAATAAACTTATCTACAATAAGTAAGGTCGTACGATTTGAAAAGTTACTTAGCTTCTAGCCCAAGATCGTTTAAAAGTTGCTCGGTATTAATTAGAGTTCATAGCCAAGGCATAACTTATTGAAGCGGGACATGAAGATTGGCGAGTCCGAAAAGGCCCTAACAAGGCATGAGGGCTACATTTTGTTGCTAAAGATCCAAAGTGATGTGAAGAATCATTTATCAAAAATCAATATGAAGGATCGAGACACACGACAAAAAGCAAATACTCCCGTAAAGATCATGGAGAAGTCTATCCAAAAAGGCCCTAACAAGGTATGAGGATAAATAGATCCAAGTCCTAAAAGGAGGCGGATCGTTGTATATCAAAGTCCCAAATAAAGATTGGAGAAAAATGAAGAAGTCGTGGTCCAAATATGAAGAATCTCTCAAAAAGTTCAAGTGAAGAAATTCCTATTATGAAGAGAAGACCATTATTTCATGAACGTCTCTCAAGATTTGAAGAATGAAGTCGCTGCCAAATATCGGTCCGAGAAAGGTCTCAAATCGTGAAGCGAGTTATGCCAAGATATGAACTTTATGAGGTCCCGAGAAGCAGTTTTAAAAGATTTTGTCCTTTAGCTAACTATTGATTAAATCGTCCCACTTTATTTTCGGCCTTAATAACTATCGAAATAAGTCAACAATGCATCCTCGTGATCATTCAAGACAATAATAAAATATAAGAGATACACCTAGGAATAAGGGAGTCTAAGTAAATAATTGGCCCACATGAGTTCATGTTAGTTTGCTAACTTATAATAACAATGATATCGTTTTTAAGCTTGGTTTGGGGAACGTGAAACTTGAGGGTGATAATCATTCATGACATTCCAAAACCCTAAGGTAAGTTTTTGATCTTTTTACTTGTTTTCTTCCTTTAAATATTTTGTCTCTTTAATAAAGGCCAATGTGGATTGATTGTGATGGAAAATGTAAAACTTGCTTTGTAATTAATGCATTGCATGAGGATATTGCAATGGTCAAGTGTAGGGGATTTAATAAGTGTGAAAACACTTATCCTTTTACCACTTAATTATAATAATAACCAAGCCAAAACGTGTATTTTATGTCGTAAATGTCGGAATTATGCGTGGTTTATGTTTTTGTTGTGATTTAGGACTAAAATATGAAAAGGGAGGAAAACACAGGCTTTCACGGGCTTTTATCGAAGAAAAAGACAAAAGACGAAGTCAAGAGATCAAGAGTGTAAAAAGAACGGAAGTCCAAGGCCTATTCTGAAGATTTATCGAAGAACAAGTCTAAAGACGGAAGTTTAATAAAGCCGAGGAACTCAAGTATAATAAATGAAGAAATTATAAGACGAGTTCAAGTAATCCCGAGACAAAGTTGAAAAAGCCGAAGAATTAAGAAGACGAAAAGACGAGAAAGAAGAAAGAAAGAAAGAAAGGAGCAACACATGCTTCCTTTCTCCTATAAATAGCATCCATTTCACTTCATTTCATTTTGTTGGCTAATTTGACACATTAGTTCTTCCACCTTTTAATTACTTGCACTTTTAATTAATTGTCATTTTTAAATACTTGTCTTGCACTTTAATTCCTTTAATTACAAGTAAGTCTTTTAATTTTTTGTTGTTTAATCTTTTATCTTTAAGCTTTTTATTAATCTCCTTCTACATTTCTTGTTTTAATCTTAATCTTTTTAATCATCTTCATTTGTTTTGATTTCGTATTCTTAATCTAAACCTTTTTCATCTACTTTTTACATAAAGTTTGAATCTTTTTAATTTTCGTGGCTTGTTCTTAATGTTTTTATAAGTTTTATCATTAATCTAGGCTTTCTAGTTAGCTTATTGGTGTTTTATTTTGCTTATTGTGCTTAAAAAGTTAAGTTTTTAGTGCTTATTTTCGTACTTTTTCGTTTTCCTAGTTTTTAGGAAAAGCTTATTCGATTTTGCAATACTTGTATATTGCGACATTGAATATTTTCTACTATTGCGAATTCTTGCTTGTTTCCCTTATTGTGGAATTTTACTTCTTTGGCAATTGCGGAATTAGTGCCATTTCATCATTGCGTATTTGTTAATTCCGCAATTATTGCGGAATTGAACATTGAAGCCGATTGCGGAATTAGTGCCTTCGTCCAATATTACGAAATCTTGGTCTTCAGCTATTGCGGAATTAGTGCAATCTCCATTGCGGATTTGTTCTTCAAGAGCATTGCAAAATCTTGTTTTATAATTGCGAAATCTTTGATTTTGTCAATTGCGAATTCTTGTCATTTCGTGATTGCGAATTTATTCCAAAGTTGCGAATTTAATTCTTTTTTTTAGCAATTACGAAATTAATTACTTTTTATTCAAATTCAATTTTTAAACTTATTTTTCCCGCCATTTTTAATTAGCTTTATTTTAATTGTTTCGTCTTATTTTTACTTAAGTTTATATTTACTTATTTGTCGTAGTTTATTCTTAAAGTGTTTTATCTAAAGTTTTTATTTTTACTTGTTTTAACTTATTTAATTTTCACATTTTCTTTTCGTCAAGTTTTAATTTCTCGTCATTTAATTAACTTACTTTTAAAGTTTTAATTTTCGCCATTTACTTTTTAATTAGTTTTAGTTAACCGTCATTTACTTTAACGTCTTGCACATTTACTATACTACAACGACCAAACAAATCATTTGTTCTCACCAAAAGACGACTGAGTCGCACGTTTAACTGTAATCAATTCGAATTGAACCGATTTCAACGAACAATTTTTCTAACTAAATTCCTAGTTATTAAAGATATATATTTTGATATATATAATTTAATTTATATATATGTATATATCGTGGTTTCAGTATGTAATTGTTTACTAATTATTTTTATGCTAATACGAGATATATATAAATGCAGATTGTCATGGCTGACCCTAATATTCCTGTAGAGAACCATGCTATTCCCGAACCTAATGTAGATGATAACCCTTATTTAGACTTAGTGGATTATGATGTAAATGAGGATATGGATGATGATGAGGAGGAACCATTTGAGGATCCCGAGATAGGACTAGGAGATCAGATTGCCCCTCAGGTTGATGTTGTAGAGAACGAGAATGATAATGTTGGTATTGAGAATGATGATGAGATTGGGATAGATAATGTAGATAATGAGGATGACGACGAGGATGTCGAAGATGAGATAGGTATAGATGATGAGTTTGATGATGATGATGAGGCTGAGCTTATTTTCCCTTACGATGTAGCAGAGGGTGAGCCCTTACCCCCCCCCTAGTTTATTGGTCTGGTTCTGAGATTGAGCTACCTAGAGATGAATTGTCTGAATCGTCTGAATCTGTTAGCCTCAAAATGTTGAGTCAAACAAGAATGCTCGGTCATATGTTTATTATGTATCATATTTTAGAACGTTGTAATAGGTAGTAGATTAGTCGTGTATTACGGGCTTAACTTTAAGCTAAGGTTCATTCATAAGTAACCAAAGCCCAAAAGGAAAGCCCGGCCCATGATCATATAGCCCATTAAGCTACATGTAAGCAAAGGCTATATAAACCCTTCCTAGCATGTTAGAAAGGGTGTTGGTCATTTCATTTTCTTCTAATCTAATATTTCACAAGTTTCTCCAACCATTTTCCTTCTCTCACTACTTTCTCTCTCTAAAGTTCATCTCGTATCTACCTTTCTTTCTTCATAAGTTTGTATTCTATTATCATAATCTATGGGACAACAATTGGTATCAATCGCCATGGGGTAGTTTTTGTGATTGGTTGTTGCGTTTTTATTTGATTTATTTGATTTGATCCTTATTTCTTCCACAAATTCAAGATTTTCTATGTTTTTTAGTGTTTTTCAAGTCGTATAACTTCTTTATTCGTGTCATAGTGACTTGGGTATCTTGGTTTTTGGCTAAAACATAAGTATCTTGGATTAAAAGTTGAAAACTTTCTTGTTTTTCATCTTTCCAAAATTCTAGCAAGTATCACCATCGGAAAGTACAAAGGGAGTGAGGCCAGATCGCAATAACCACTAGGTTCTACTTTGCGATCTAAGGATTTCGATACCTTATTCCGACGAGACATTCCGATCGTACATTACGATCTGGGATTCCGACGGTTTCAAGGGAATTTTGAGTCGTTACTCTGCCAAATTTGTTTCAGCCACATTCCGATCTGAACATTCCGATCTGAACATATTCCGATCTGAACATTGCGATCTGTGATTCCGACAGGTAGACATTGCGATCTAGGATTCAGACAGAAGGACATTCTGATAGATTGTTATTCCGATAGAACCCAACATTCCGATACCAGCAACATTCCGACATCCCACATTCCGACAGCCAACATTCCGATGGACATTCCGATGGCACATTCCGATGGACATTCCGATGACATGTTTAGCTAAATTTTGTTTGAGTATTTTTTAGACTTAGCCACCATCTAGACTAGTTTCGGAACATAGTTTACACGAAGATTTAAAAAAACAAAAAAAAAAAAAAAAAAAAAAAGAGTTAATATTTTTAGGTCAAGTAAAATCAAATTTTTTCCATACTAGTTTTAGGCTATTTCTAGCTCGATTTCAAAATTTGGTGATTACAAATTTTTTAGGTCTACCGTTTTGTCGGACTGAGGAATTTATTGTCGGACTGAGAAAAAATCGCTTTTTTCGGAATTTCAACAACAACTCAATCACATCATATCTACTTAAGATCCATATTCACTTCATCATTTCAGAGAATATTGAGATGGATTCTACTGCCGAATATCGTGTGACGAACAACAACGTAATGGTGGCAGGTAACAAAGAAAGACCACCAATGCTTGTGTCGGGTCGATATGATCAATGGCAATCCCGTTTTATACGTTACCTTGACACAAAACCTAACGGTGATGCTTTAAGGCAATGCATTTTGGATGGACCCTTAAACTCTCAAGGATTCAAGTTCCTGCAGTACCAGCCACAGACACAAGTGACGCACAACCTGCATATGAACGTGATGAAAAGAGGACCGACCTCACCCCAGAGAACCGTTCGTGGTTTGATGCAGATAAGGAAGCAATCTACTTAATTCTCAGTGGCATTGGAGATGATATTTACTCTATGGTTGACGCATGTCCTACTGCTCAAGAAATGTGGACGGCTATTGAAAGATTGCAACAAGGTGAATCACTTAACAAACAAGATGTGAAAACTAAGATGTTTTGGAACTTTGACAAGTTTACATCAAATGATGGGGAATCAATTGATTCTTATTACTCCAGATTCTACAAGATGATGAATGATATGATGTGACAACCCTGGTTTTGAGGTTCGTCACTTAGTTTTATTTTGTGCTAGTTACGTGTCTTTACGTGTTTATGTGCTAATTGGTGTGTATAGATTGTGGTTTGGATATCGTTTCCGGTACGGGGTACCTTGTGAGTGAAACGATGTGTGATGATTTCATGTTCATGAGTTCACATGGTAGTGACTATGAAGTGAGATGGTGTTATTTAGTGGTTTTACGTATACGTATATGTATTATAGAAAATCGTATTTTTACGATTTACGGTTTAGCATTTAGAGGTCTCGGAGGAGGTAATTAGTCATATAGATATTTTTTGGGATGGTTTTAAGTCATTTAGGACTTAGTTATAAAGTTTATTTCAAAATTTGAGATTTTTTATAAAAGTGTATATTTTACGTCTTTTACGGTAAAACGCGTAAATTTGACTAGTTTTACGGTTTTGAGGTTTTGGAGGCTTTAAAAGCTGAAATAAATTAAGGAAAATTAAGGTAATATTATTAATACAAATATTAATAATAAAAAGAAAAAAAAACGAAATTAAATGGGTATAGGTCGGTTATGTGAAAAAAAGAAAAGAAAAGGGGGAAAAGGGAAAAAGGGAACTGGGCTTTTGTAATGGGCCAAGGACTTGTTAGGAATCTATATAAATACTTTTTATTAACCAAAACATTTCATAAAACCCCTGTAGATCACCTTCAAGTCGGCATCAATGGTGGTATTAGGGTTCTTCATCAAAAATCTTGTTTTCCAAAAAAATCTAAGGTAAAATCTTCAAACCCTTTTTAATTAAATTGTTTTTATGTTTTCTTTAATCATCATATGATGGATTAAGGTTAGGGTTTATTATAAAAACATTAAATTAATGTTATACTAATCGTAACATGATGATTACATAAATTAGGGCTTGTAATTAGTGGGATTAGGGTTAATTAATGAGGTTAATTTAGTTAAACCCGTTTTTAAAAACTAGGCAGAATTTTGGGTCATTGTTTTGATCATATAGGGAGTTCTACAAACTCTTATTTTACGATACACATATCCCTGGAAAGCTAATTGAAGTGGCTTTCCAATTCAAGAAACGAGAACTAAATTGGAAGTGGGGAAGTGGGTCAAAAACAGGTTACAACAGTCGGAGGTCAAAACAGTTTTGAATTCAGCCTGTTTTCTTTTTAAGTTTTAGGTTGTTTGGGGTACTTAGGGTTGCATTGGGATCTTCTCACGAACATGAGAGATGGTTTATATATTTTAGTAAGGATCTGCACTTGGGCTAAGATTGTGGTTTAGGGTAACACCCCTTAATGGTAACAAACTTTTAGTACGTTTAAAATCAGGAAATCTGGAATGACAAAAGTAGATATATGTATATCGGGGCCTTAACAGTAGCTTTAAGGTTAGGTCAAGTGGGAAGTGTTAGCCAACATACGTAAGGGTATGAATATTCCTTTTACAGAAACCATGAGTATGTTTAAGTGGATGTTTGACTTAAAGTTTTGAGACCTAAAAACTGGGACTGTTTTGTGTAAAATATGAACGGGATAGTTATTAAACTTAACCAAGTTAAGGACTTGTTAAAGAAGGGTAATGGGGTGATTAGAGATTATCTATGAGGTATTTATATGGGAATAGGCTAGATGTCCATCATAGGTTAATGAGCCATCTTAGTGATTGGTTCGTATATTGATTGCGTGTTTTTGGTTTGTTAGCCTGTTGCTAGTGCAAGGACTTGTGAAGGAGCTATCAGGTGAGTTTCATAGTCCCATGTTTATAGAGAATGGTATCAGAGACAATGGTTATAGAGAATTAGGTTGCCTAGTCGCGTAGCCTAGTCTATAGCTTAAGGGTCCCTACATATAGGCGTCATAGGAGTATGTGTGCATTTTATAATAATTGATGTGTTTGGATGTTATTTTGCGATGTTGTTAAGTTAGGAACTAATATGGTTCATACTTGACCACATAATATTTTCCTTTCGGGTTTTGATTAGTGCGGGTTTAACTACCATCGTCCACGCTAGTCATCTTTGTACTTTGCTAGAAAATGTATAATTATTTGTTTTAAATTTTCCGACTCTTATGGACGGCATGCCTTAAAATCATTTATGTTTTCGTTTGGATTATGTCTACGCTAGTTTAGCTAGACCATGGATTTGTGATGTTTCAAGTTTTGACTATGTTATTTTAATAAATGGAGTTTTGGATTTTGGTTTGGAATGATTGATCTTGAATGCTAGTTGTTAATACATAATTGTAGCACATTGTCCATATGTTATTGTGTTGATGGTTGTTATTCACAGCTTGTAACTGATTTAGCGTTGGAGTCTAAACCTATGACTCTCACCAACTTTATGTTGACGTGTTTTAGTGTCTCTTTCAGGTGATAGTATGGTTAAACATGAGAAAATAAGTGGCTAGGATGGGAGAAGCATAGGATTGCATATAGAAGGGGAATCCCCGTTTCCTTCTTAGTTTTTATTTGATTGTTCTTTTAATAAGTGATACTGTGGCACACATATGTTTGTTGCTATGTTATTTGTTGTCTTGGGTAAGAAGTAGGACTGTTACTTACTTACCTAGACCCCTTGCATTTGTTGAGATATTGTCATGACCTTCGTGTCACCATTTTTATGACATTTCTTATTTCATATAGTTGTCTCTATAGACACGCCATGTTGTGATGATATCCATACGTCGCGCCCCATGTTCTGCCATGGTGGGGTGTGACAGAATTGTGATTGTTGGTAAGGCGTGATGCCTTGGAAATTGTGATTGTTGGTAAGGCGTGATGCCTTGGAAATTGTGATTGTTGGTAAGGCGTGATGCCTTGAAAATTGTGATTGTTGGTAAGGCGTGATGCCTTGGAATTGTAATGATTGATTTAACTTGAATGCTAGTTGTTAGTACATGATTGTAGCGCATTGTCCATATGTTCTTTTGTTGATTATTGTTATTCACAGCTTGTAATTGATTTAGCGTTGGAGTATAAACCTATGACTCTCACCAACTTTATGTTGACTGTTTTAGTGTCTCTTTCAGGTGATATTATGGTTAAGCTTGAGAACATAAGTGGCTAGGATTTGGAGAGCGTAGGATATGCATTTAGAAGGAGATCCCCGTTCCTTCTTAGTTTCTGTTGTTTGTTTATTAAGTGATATTGTTGGCACCTATATGTTTGTTTGGTTAATGTTTATTGTTTGTCTTGGGTAAGTGGTAGGACTGTTACCTACTTACCTAGACTCCTGCATTGTTGAGATATTGTCATGACATTTGTGTCACCATTTTATGACATTTCTTATATCATTTAGTTATCTCTATAGACACGCTATTGTTGTGATGATATCCATACGTCGTGCCCCATATTCCGCCATGGTGGGGTGTGACATATGACCCGTAACAACTTGCAAGTTTCCACCATGCAAATTAATGTCCAATTTCTACAGCAACTTCAACCAGAGTGGACACGGTTTGTCACCTTGGTGAAACAACAACAAAAGTTAGACGAAGTTTCATATCACAAGCTCTTTGACATTTTGAAACAATTTCAAAATGAGGCAAATGAACTTCGAGCTGAACGAGTTGCAAAGATTTCCAATCCACTTGCTTTGGTGTCTACCACTCAACATTACCCAGATTATCACTCTCGTACTTCAAAGACCTACTCTACTCAATCATCATCACCACGATCATCCATTGTCTCCAAGTCACATACTCCAACATGATCCCGAGGCAAAGAAGTTGCAAGAGCACCATCACCCACACCTGAGCAATCATCCGAAGAAGACAGTGATGAAGAAGTAGCTCAAAAGGATAGGGAATTCAAGCAACAAATGGCTTTCGTTATGAAGAAATATAAGAAAATCTACAAACCCACCAACAACAACCTTCGAACATCTTCAAACCCGAGGAACACCCATGTACAGAGTCCTCTAAAGTATGACACACGAAGACGTGCTGAGAGTCCTCCAAAGTATGATCGACAACCTAAGTATGATAATCAGAGGGTGGCTACTGTTGTTGGAAATAGGGAAACTGTTGGGACTCAAGTTGTGCAACAAAGTGGGATTCAGTGTTTTAACTGTAGAGGTTTTGGGCATTTGGCTAAGGAATGCAGGCAGCCAAAGAGGGTTAAAGATTATGTTTATCATAAGGAAAAGATGATGTTGTGCAAGAAAATGGAAGCTGGAATCAAGTTATCAGCTGAGGAAGGAGAAATGCTTGACGACACAGATGATGAACTCTCTCCGACCAAGAACTCGAGGCACATTATTCATACATGGAAAAGATTCATGAGGTCCTTAACGTCACTGAAGATGACAATGGTCCTATCCTTGATACTGAGCCAATTGATAAGGTACAACATGATGGTGAATATAATGTGTTCGGTGATACACATGAGCATAGTGATCTTCCAACAACAATTACTGACACGTGTATGATGGAAACGGTTGATAGCAATACCACACCCGATTCATTAGAATGTGCAATAATGAGTTTCAGGATGATCAACATGCAAATGAGTATGATGACGAGGAGCGTGTCGCGCTTGCTAATTTAATTGCTAGTTTACAAAAAGATGTCAATGAAAATAGAAAGAATCAAAAGCAATTAAAGAAGGCAAACGCAGCGCTCACTCAAAACTTTGAAGAATGCAAAGCCGCTCTTATAAAATCTAGTGAGACTATTGATAGTTATAGGGCTGAGCTTCTTCAAAAGACCAACGAGCTTCAGGGGTACAAAAGTCGTGTCATCAACGTTAAAAAGGACGAGTTTGAAAATAAATACAACGAAGCTCTTGCTTTGTTAATTAAATAAAAACGTCAATTTGATGTCTTATTAAGTGATGAACGTCAAAAAACGTACCTTGCCACAACAAAAGTTAATGAACTTGAACAAAGGCTTTCAATGAACACTACCGATTCTGCTAAAATTCTTGACGAAAAGAAACAAGAGGTTGAAACAATAAAACAAGATTTCAAAAATAGACAAAGCAAAGATACTGAAAAAGTAAAGGATCTCGAAGAACAAGTCGATTTTTTGAAAAAAGTTGTTTATAATACACATGACTCTATTCAAACCGTAAGAATGATAGCACCTCGGTCGTTTTTCAAGGGTCAGCCTAGCTTTGCCACCCCTAAGTACCTCGAACAAGCTCAAGCTGCAAACCCTCACTTATATCTTGATGAGTCCGAATGGACTGATAATGACTGCCCAGTAGCTAATCTAGATAGTGAAGAGACGTCCATTTGGGATGAGGAGAGTAGATCACCGGTCAATAAAGATTTTGTGAAACCATATAACTATGCTTATCTAAACAGTCTTTATGGTCTTTTCACTCCACAAAAACAGAAGTCTCGTGAGGAATTCGTTTTAGAATGCAAACAAAAAAGAATTCAATTGAAAAAGGCTTTTGCCGCTATGAGGAAAACTAATGTTTTTAAATATATTAACTATTTGCCTCTAGATGCTTCTAAAAGCAAAAGTAGAAAAACACTTGGTTTTCTTAAACACCACGTTAAAAATGTTCAGTCAATTGTTGAAAGCGATTGGGAGAAACGTCAAAAGGATAAGTGGAAAACCGAGATTCCTCACGACATAACTGTGCTTGTGAAAGAACTTTTAATACCAAATACGAAGATAATAAAAGAACATGTTCTTGAGTTTGAAAATTTAATTCAGTATGAAATGTTTGATGATTTGAAATATGTTGAGTCTCTTGAAAAATAAATTGATGACCTTCAAAATGACAAATTAGAATTTTCAAACGAATATGATCTACTCTTAGAAGAATGTCTCTCCAAAGATATTTTGTGTGTTACTCTTCAATCTTGTGTTGATATCGATGAATATTTGATGTTGCATGCAAATATCTTGATAAAATCAAAGAGTGTGAGCGTCTTGAACTTGAGCTTTCGAAACATAAAGAAAATGTTGATAAAAAGGCTTTTGAGTTACTTCAACACAAAACTAATTTCCTTCAAAAACATAGTCATTCTCTTGAACTTGCTTTGCAAAAAGACGTTGTTAGTTTTCCACATGATAATAAATTGCAAGAAAAACTTTCCCAAACGTTTCGAGAAATGAAGGAACAGAATTTGGAAATTAAAGGGTTGAAAGCTCAGTTACAAGACAGGGACAGAGCGATATCAGAGTTGCAGAAACTCGTTGCAAAGATGGGTGGGAAAATTGTAGAACCTAGTGCTAAGAAACATGTTGTAAGACAACCCAACGCGCAAAAAGTGACTAGACCCTCTGTCTTGGGAAAACCATCTGTTTTCTCTAATTCTGCATTTGCAAAACCTGCGTTTGTCCCCAAGACGGACGGGAAGGATAGGTTACCACAAAACACTCCCAAAACACATATTCGATCACAAAGCATTAAGAACACAAATTTGGTTAAACCAGGGATGTATAGATTGGCCACTAAACCCACACAAAACAAAGAAAGTCAATCACCTCAGACTTCTAGAAACACTAATAGACGTGTGTCTTTTACTACAGGATTAGTCCCCACTGCTAGTGTTAGCCGGCCCCAGCTTAAGAGCACTCGCATGAATGAAAAGGTCTGGCAAAACAAAAGTCAAGGGAAGATGAAGGAAGTAGAAGACCACCCTAGGATTTTCAATGTTTCTAAGAATAAAACGTCTGTAATCGCGTGTAATGACAATTTGAATGATTCGACTTTGAATGCTATGAATGTTAAGTTTGTTTGTGTGAAATGTGGAAAGTGTGCTAATGCTAATCATGCTATGTGTGTTTCGAATAATGTCAAAGGCGTAGAAACTAGAACTAAGAAGCAAACTGTGATGCCTATTAGTGCTAGAAAACCCAAACGCAAAGTGAACCATTCTGGTGCAACCCCCCTAAGAAAAGTATTGCATCAGACTCCACCACTAAGAACCCTAGAAGCAGAATTATGGAATTATATGAGTCTGCTAGCAAGCCTTGGAAATGGTGGTTTGCTAATCAATTTCCTCTAAGATATAAATGGATGCCTAAGGTTAGGACAGAAAATGTGACTACGTGCGTTAGTGTGACTCTAAGTGATGAACCTAGGGAAACTAATGAATCAGAAATCACAACTAACATGGAATCCAATTTAGCAAATGCTCCATCGTGTTCTAATTCTCCTGCGGGTGATCGAAATAATTCTCTTCATACTGGACTCCGGATGCACGAAGCACATGACGGGGAATCTCAAGCTTCTAATTAACTTCGTGGAGAAGTTCCTGGGTACGGTCCGATTCGGAAATGATCAATTTGCACCGATCCTAGGATATGGAGACTTAGTTCAGGGGAATATCACTATCAAAAGGGTTTACTACGTCGAAGGGCTAAATCACAATCTTTTCTCGGTGGTCAATTCTGTGATGCGGATTTGGAGGTTGCTTTTAGAAAGAAGACATGTTTTGTTCGTGATTATGATGGGAATAACTTACTTACCGGAACACAGGGTACTGATCTCTACACTATTTCACTACAAGACTCCACATCTTCAACTCCAATCTGTTTCATGGCTAAAGCTTCAACGACTCAAGCTTGGTTATGGCATCAACGTTTATCTCATCTTAACTTTGATACCATCAACTTGCTTTCCAAGAAAGATATTGTGCGAGGCCTTCCTAACTTGAAATTCATCAAAGATCATCTTTGTTCTTCTTGTGAGCTTTGTAAAGCTAAACGGAGTAGTTTCAAGACAAAGGCTACACCAAGCTCTAAAGGACGGTTAGATCTTCTTCATATAGATTTGTGTGGTCCCATGCGTGTTCAAAGTATCAATGGGAAGAAATACGTTATGGTAATTGTCGATGACTACTCAAGGTACACATGGACTCACTTCTTGAGGTCCAAGGATGAAACACCCGATGTTCTCATCAGCTTCCTTAAAGTGATACAACGTGGTCTTCAAGCTCAAGTTAAAGTGGTTCGTACTGACAGAGGTACAGAATTTTTGAATTCAAAACTGAGAAACTATTTTGAAGCCGAGGGAATTGAACATGAAACATTTATTGCTCGAACAACCGAACAAAACGGCGTTGTTGAAAGACGAAACCGTACTTTAGTTGAGGCTGCTTGAACATTATTATCCGCTTCAAAACTTCCACTATACTTTTGGGCCGAAGCCGTGTCAACCGCATGCTACACACAAAACCGCTCTTTAATTATCCCAAGACACGAAAAGACACCATATCACATAATTAATGATCGCAAACCTTCACTCAAACACCTTCATGTTTTTGGATGTACGTGTTACATTATACGAGATGGTGAAAATCTGGACAAGATGAAAGAAAAAGGTGATGCATGCATTTTAGTGGGATATGCAACTCAGTCTAAGGGATACAGAGTATACAACAAGAGAACAAAATTGATAGTCGAGACTATTCATATCAGATTTGATGAATTACAAGAAATGGCACTTGAACAAAACAGTTTAAGTTCCGATCCACAACGACAAACAACTTCCGTTCACAACCGCACGGAACTCGGAACTCAAGACCACAGCAATGAACTGTCAAGTTCAACGCTGGTTCCTAAACATGTTCCTAGAGCAGATATGACCGTCGATACGACACTTGAAGAGTTGGAAATGTTATATGGACCAATGTTTGATGAATATTTCACGGGGGAGAAACACGTTGTATCGAAGTCTTCCGCTGTCACTCATGATACGAATGATGATATCGATCATCATCAACAAAAGGATACAACTTCATCTACTTTAACACGGGTTGTTGCAGATTTACCTCCTCAGAATATCACTTCAACAATCGATCCTACAACATCCACAACTACTGTCATTGCTCCAGAGAACACAAATCAAGTAGACGGTGCATTATCTGACGATGACGATTTTCACAACCCATTCGATACACCGGTACACGAAACTGGAGAGTCTTCTACTCGCCATGTTGATCCGTCAAATATGCATACGTTTTATCAAAGACATCCTTCAACACATCATTGGACCCGAGATCATCCTTTGGTTCACGTAATTGGAAACCCCTCACAGCTTGTTCGTACAAGACGACAACTAGCAACCGATGGCGATGTTTGTATGTTCGCACTCGCCGTGAGTACAACTGAACCGAAAAACATCAAAGAAGCCATGGCTGATCATGCTTGGATTGAATGGATGACGGATGAACTTCAACAATTTGAAAGACTTAAAGTCTGGGAACTTGTTGACAGACCATACGATGTGATTCCCTTAAATCTTCGTTGGATCTGGAAAAACAAGATGGATGAAGAAAACACGATCATCAAGAACAAAGCTAGGCTAGTGGCTAAGGGGTATGGCCAGAAATTGGGAATTTATTTTGATGAATCATTTGCACCAGTTGCTCGTTTGGAAGTGGTCAGGATTTTCCTTGCTTATGCTGCACATAAGGGATTCACTGTCTATCAAATGGACGTAAAGACGGCATTTCTTAACGGTCCTTTGAAGGAGGAAGTCTATGTCACGCAGCCGGAAGGATTCATCAATCCTCATTATCCTGACAAGGTGTATCGTCTCCACAAGGCACTATATGGACTCAAGCAAGCTCCAAGGACGTGGTACGACGAGATCTCAAAATTTCTGGTATCCAAAGGTTTCTCAAAAGGTTCCATTGATCTAACTCTGTTCACTTATAAATATGGGGATGACATTTTGCTTGTGCAGATTTATGTTGATGACATTATTTTCGAGTCTACAAACCCAAAACTTTCAAAATGGTTTGAAAAAGTAATGCACAACAAATCAGAAATGTCAATGATGGGCGAACTAAAATTCTTTCTTGGAATTCAAGTTCACCAATCCCCAAGTGGTATCTTTATAAACCAAGCTAAGTATTGTCAAGAGATAATCAAAAAGCACGGTATGACTTCATGTGACCCCGTTGGAACACCATTATCAACCACATCCCTAGATGCTGACTTGGAGGGATTACCCATAGATCAAACGAGATATCGTTCCATGATCGGGTCCCTCATGTACTTGACAGCAAGCAGACCTGATATTTCACATGCTACGTGTTATTGTGCATGTTATCAAGCACGGCCCACTGAAAAGCACCTCAAGGAGGTTAAACGGATCTTTCGGTACCTCAAGAATACCATTCATTTGGGACTCTGGTATCCGAGGGAAACCGGTTTCTTTCTAACGGCCTATTCAGATTCTGATCATGCAGGGTGTCTTGATACACGAAAAAGTACCTCTGGTGGTGCACATTTTCTAGGTCATGATAAGGTTGTGGGATGGTCTTCCAAGAAGCAGGATTGCATGTCACTTTCATCAGCCGAAGCGGAGTATGTGTCTCTATCTGCGTGTTGTGCTCAAGTTCTTTGGATGAGAACACAACTCACGGATTATGGCTTCCACTTTGATAAAGTACCTATGTATTGTGACTCAAAGTCGGCCATAGCCATCTCCTGCAATCCGGTACAGCATTCCCACACGAAGCACATTGATGTCAGATACCACTTCATAAAGGAACAAGTTGAAAGATGTATCGTTGAACTATACTTTGTTGGAACGGATTACCAATTAGCCGACTTGTTTACAAAAGCTCTGTCGAAAGATAGGTTTGAGTACCTTGTTAGGCAAATTGGTATGAGATGTTTGACTCCAGCAGACCTGTAGATTCTGGCAAACATGCCCGCTTGATTTATCTTTCAAACATCAACTTGTAAATATCATTGAAAAAGAAAAATACAAAAATATAAAACATATAAAAACAAAACACAAAAATAAAAATCTTTCATAATCCAAAAATATTCTTCTCGACATGTCTTTCAGTATCGATAATATGGACGTGCCTAGAAATGTCGCTCAATAACGACACGGGTGTGTACATAAAGCTCGAATGAAAGTTGTAAATATTTTTCAAAACATGTCATTTCTTCTTTTAATAAAGGAAATTGTCTATTTGGAACAATATTTCCAAACAACGGGTAGAGAAATCTATCATGGGTTGAGCTTGTCACAATTCATTCAACGTTTTGAGCTCAACACAATGGCTTGTAATCACTTTCAGATTGCAACCCGGATCTAAATTCACGGGGGAGTGTACGCTTTTGTACTCTTACCCTCAGCAAAAGAAGTTAAATCTTCTTACACTTGAGTGGATTCGTCAAGAAATTCAAAGTCTATAAACTCAAGTTTATGCTTTAGAAAAACCTTTTCGACAAAAAGAATTGATTTTTCAAAAAGCGTTAAACATAATTTTTTCAAAAATTTCTCAATGATATTCAAAATCTTTCAAAAATTGTGTGTTCAACAACTCCTATCCTAAAAATTTTAATGTGGATCATATCCTCGTAACGACAATTCCATTGGATCAATTTTCGAGGGGGAGCATTTTAACTTCATGTAAAGATTGACATATCTTTCTCCCGGAGATTTTCATGACTATTTTTCAAAATATATTTTAATCAAATTTGGTATCTCTAATATCAAAAGATTTTATATATTAGAGATGGGGGGAGAAAATGTGATTAACATGTGATCTCATATAAGACTCAAGTACTTTTACCTACATGTGCGAAACACTTTCGATATATCGATGCCCATGTGAAGGGGGAGCATTTCTGAAACGACAAAACTAGCAAGGTGTTAAATGTTTTTCAAACACTTTGTTAGAATTTAAAGTGGTTTTCATGGTTACGATCAAATACCCACAACATCTTTAATTCACGATGTTATTGGTGTCAAAAGGGTGGTTAGGTTTAAGTCCTATGATCCAACCAGAACCGGAGGGATCTTCCCAGAGACAATCCAATAGATTATTAGAAGTCCTTAGGAAAGATGGAGTAGAATGTGAACGTAGCTGAATGCCGACTAAGTACTGATGGTAGCACTGGAACAATCACAACAAGGTGCTATTAATGATGTCTTGGTAAGCATTGAAGGGGTTGAAGAATGAAAAAGAAATGTAAGGATAAAGGGTCTAAAGAAAGAAGCCCTCCATACAACTTAGGAAGAAATCGGGTCAACACATCATGAAGACAACTCATCATGGACCCAGTGATGTGAAGCACAACCCTTTCCTAGCTACTCAGGCTTCTCTCAAAAGAAGTTTGTTTTATTGTCACGAAGATCAACACGACTTCTATTGACTTTCTCACTCCAAAATAGTTGATATTGAATAGGTGGCATCTGCTCCAGCCTCCGACCACTAAAAGTGCACAAATCGAGTCTAGAGCCAAGAGATCAATCAAATCTCGTTAGGACACACAGATGACGATCAAGAGAGTCCTACACTATATCCTTGTGATATTGCTAGAACACTCAGAGTGATACTACTTAGTATTCACAATGATGAGTGGAAATCCTTCCAGTGTTAACATCAAACAGCACTGCGGTAGGTCATATGCAAGATTCTTTATGAATTGAACATGTGTAAAACTGAAAAGCAACAGTGGTTTGATTCTGAATTGATTCAAACTCGTTTCAGGTTTCTACGCAATATCTTTATGGTCTTGCCAGAACATTCAGAGTGATATTTATTAATATTCATAGTGACGAATGGAAATCCTTCTAGCGTCAACATCAAACAGCGCTACGGTAGGTGACTTGCGAGATTCTTTATTGATCAAGCTTGTGTCAACTGGAAAGCAACAATGGTAAGATTCTTTATGAATCAAACTTGTTCCAGGAATCTGAATTGACGAATTTAATCAAGCGGATATTTATCCAATTGATTCACTCTTTATGTTCGCAGTCTTGCTTTGAGACGGTCGAGTAAAGAGAACGGCTAGTACAGCCGCGAAACCCTGTCAAGGAGATTCTTAATTGAATCTACCTAATCACAAATACGATATTTAATATCGTATAACGGTCTTCACCGACCGGAGGTAAAACGCTACCGATTTAGGACGAATGTCAAAGCCATTCAGTCCGTGTCTATGTTTTGTCTCGAGAAGGTGGCGTCACGGTGTACCCAGCAAAGTCAAAGATTTAATACCACATACTCATGCCTGAAGATATATTCAACAATTAATAGTGTGAGCATGTGGATAAAGACACAAGATCGCAAGATGGCAAAGACAAGTCAAGGATGATTTGAAGATCTCAAGATCAAAAGACAAAGTCGAAAGACAACGACAAAGGCTCAAAGATCACAGCATGAAGGAACAAGACTACGATTACACGTTCAAGACTCATTTATGGCGAGATTAGTAATCTCTACAAATTTCCTAAATGACCAAGGTTTATGACCTCTCATTGGGGGAGATTGTTAGCCTCAAAATATTGAGTCAAACAAGAATGCTCGGTCATATGTTTATTATGTATCGTATTTTAGAATGTCGTAATAGGTAGTAGATTAGTCGTGTATTACGGGCTTAACTTTAAGCTAAGGTTCATTTATAAGTAACCAAAGCCCAAAAGGAAAGCCTGGCCCATGATCATATAGCCCATTAAGCTACATGTAAGAAAAGGCTATATAAACCCTTCCTAGCATGTTAGGAAGGGTGTTGGTCATTTCATTTTCTTCTAATCTAATATTTCACAAGTTTCTCCAACCATTTTCTCTCTACTTTCTCTCACTACTTTCTCTCTCTAAAGTTCATCTCATATCTACCTTTCTTTCTTCATAAATTAGTATTCTATTATCATAATCTAAGGGACAACAGAATCTGATTCTGAATCAGAGGATGATGAGGATGATGATGCACCTGATGGTACTGATGGTATTGCTACTCGTAGACATGTGATAGGAGAGTCGTCTAGGGTTCGAGAGGCTACTCATATTGATGGTCTTGCACCTTGGTCCTTGAGACGTGATTTAGATGCTTCCCGTGCTCAGGGTAGTATGACAGAGGTTGGATTAGGTGTTGTTCAGACTCATGTTGCTTATTTGGAGTCGAAGACTAAGGTTGGTGAGAAACAGCGGGAATTACTTAATTTCGATTTGACTGATGTAGAGCGTGTTTTGAATGAGGCTTTTAGGAGGTTATCTGTGTTAGAAAGTGGTGAGTTTGCTGCAATTAAGAAAAAGGTGAATACTATGAAGATTCAGTTGAGTGTAGCTCGTGCGATGCATGAGAAGGCTGAAAAAGAGTTGAACATATATGTTGGTTGGAACAGTAGATTTTATACTAAGATGGTTGAGAAAGGAGTGATTCGTAAGCGCCCAGCTAAAGATGTGTCTTGTGATCGTCCGACGAAGATACCGAAGATGATGGATGATGGACCATCTGGCGGTTCTCAGTAAACCAGTCTATCTTTAGTAGTGACCTTTGTATCTTTTGTATCTTTTGTAACTTTGACTGAACCGACTTACTAGTTAGTAGACCTGGCACGAATTTTGGGCATGTATAGTGCTAGAAACTTTGATATGGGATGTAAATTAAGACAATGCGTTTGTTTCTAATCCAATGAAATATGTATCTTGTCTTAAATTCCATATTATGCCTTATTTGTATCTTGATTATGTATTCAATCCATCTTATATGAATCCCTTGTTGGGTGAATGCTTAATACTTTGAAATTGTGAAATTATAGAACCATGTCGCCCAAGAAAGCAATGACTGAGGATGATGTACGTAGGATTATTGCGGAGCAAGTTACCGCATCTATTACCGAATTTATGGCAAATGCTAGAAATGAAGCTGGCGGTAGTGGAGCTGGCGGTAGTGGAGCTGGCGGTAGTGGAGCTGGCTGTAGTGGAGCTGGCAGTAGTGGAGCTGGCGGTAGTGGAATTGGTGGTACTAATGTGAATGTGAATGCTAATAATGTGAATGCTAATGCTGGAGGAAATGTAGGAGGACTTAGAACTAATGCACCTGAAGTTGGTGGTTCTACTTATGTGACGTTCATGAAGTGTGAACCTCTACCTTTTAATGGAACTGAAGGTGCTGTAGGATTAAGCCAGTGGATTGAGAAAATTGAGTCGGTGTTTCGGATTAGTAAATGTAAGGAGGAAAATAAGGTGACTTTTGCTATCGCTACTCTTAAAGGTCGTGCGTTGACTTGGTGGAACGGGAGAATTGCTTTCATGGGTATTGATGTTGCTAATGCTACTCCTTGGGCTGGAATTAAGAAGTGGATGACTTTGGAGTTTTGTCCCCGTAGTGTGATCATTAGGTTGGAACAAGAGTTGATTCATCTTAGAATGAAAGTGTGGACATTGATAGCTACTCAAACCGATTCCATGAGTTGGCCTTGTTGTGTCCTCGATTGGTGGAACCCGAAGAGATCCGAATTGAACAATATATTAAAGGGTTAACCAAGAACATCAGAGGGGACGTGACGTCATCAAAACCACTGACCATTGATGATGTTGTTCGAATGGCTTACCAACTCATTGGGCAGATAATTCAGGATAGGGAAGATGAAGCACGTACTGGTGAGAAAAGAAAGGGTGATGGCGATAGTGTAGATAGAGGTGATAATAGGAAGAATTTCAATCGCCGTTAGAACTAGAGAAAGGGGAACGCAAATGCTCTTACCAAAAACACACCGCGCAATGATGAAAAGTGTCCTAAGTGTGGTAATAAGAGCCATGCTGGCGACTGCTGGAAGTGCCAAAATTGCGGAAAGCTTGGGCACAAAGTTGAAAGGTGTAAGAAGGGAATCATTTGCTTCAACTGTAATGAAGAAGGCCATAAGAAATCAGATTACCCTAAGTTGAAAGCGATTGTACCTGGAAGAAACCCCCAGGGTGGTGCTTATCAACTTGGAACAGTCGAGGTGAAGAAAGAGGATCCGAATGTCGTTACTGGTACGTTTTTACTCAACAATCATTATGTTGTTGCTTTATTTGACTCAGGTGCTGATAGGAGCTTTGTATCCACTAAATTTAGTGCCCTTATTGACATTGAACATGTTGAGATAAATACCAGTTACGAGGTGGAATTGGCTGATGGTAAATTAGTAAAAATTAATAAGCTATTAGAAGGATGCTCTCTAAATCTCTTAAACTATTCCTTTCCGATTGATTTGATGTTGATAGAACTAGGTAGTTTTGATATTATTATTGGTATGGATTGGTTATCGTTGAATAATGCTACTATTTTAGGTGGAGAAAAGAAGGTTAAGATTCCTCTTAGGAATAGGACATTAGTAATTGATGGTAATCGAGGTGAATCCCGTTTGAAAATCGTTTCATGTATTAAAGTCCAAAAGTACATCAAGAACGGTTGCGAGTTATTCTTAGCTCAAGTGACCGGGAATGAGTCTAAGGAGAAACGATTAGAAGATGTACCTGTTATCAGTGAATTTCCTGAGGTATTTCCTAAAGATTTACCCAGACTTCCGCCGATAAGGCAAGTTGAGTTTCGAATCGATTTAATTCCTGGTGATGCACCGGTGGCACGTGCGCCTTACCGATTAGCACCTTCTGAATTAAAGGAATTATCTAAACAACTTAAGGAGTTGTCTGATAAAGGTTTTATTCGACCGAGCTCGTCGCCTTGGGGAGCTCCAGTCTTGTTTGTTAAGAAGAAGGATGGATCTTTCCGTATGTGCATTGATTATTGGGAACTGAATAAGTTGACGATAAAAAATCGATATCCTTTACCAAGGATTGATGATTTGTTTGATCAACTACAAGGATCTAGTGTGTATTCTAAGATAGATTTGTGGTCCGGATATCACCAACTTCGTGTCCGTGAAGAAGATATTCCAATAACTGCATTTAGAACTCGTTATGGACACTATGAATTTCAAGTAATGCCATTTGGGTTAACTAACGCACCTGCGGTTTTCACGGATCTAATGAACCGAGTGTGTAAAACCTACTTGGATAAATTTGTGATCATGTTTATTGACGATATTCTAATCTATTCTAAGAATAAAGATGAACATGGAGAACATTTAAGGATTATCTTGAGTTTGTTAAAGGATGAAAAGTTGTATGCTAAGTTTTCGAAATGTGATTTTTGGTTAGATTTTGTGCAATTTCTTGGTCATGTGATTAACAAAGATGGAATTCATGTTGATCCTTTAAAGGTTGAAGCCATTAAGAATTGGTCTGCACCGACAACGCCAACGGAGGTGCGACAATTTCTAGGATTGGCTGGCTATTATAGGCGATTCATTAAAGAATTTTCTTTAATAGCTAAACCCTTGACTAAGCTTACCCAGAAGAATAAACCTTTCGATTGGGGAAGTGAAGAAGATGGAGCATTTCAGATACTGAATCAAAAATTATGTAGTGCGCCAATTCTATCATTACCCGACAGAAGTGAAGAATTTGTAGTATATTGTGATGCATCTCTTAGAGGTTATGGAGCTGTTTTGATGCAGCGAGAAAAGGTAACAGCTTATGCTTCTAGGCATATAAGGAAGAATGAGGAGAATTATACTACTCATGATCTTGAGTTAGGAGCTGTAGTCTTTGCTCTTAGGTTGTGGAGACATTATCTGTATGGCACCAAGTGTACGGTATTCACCGATCACAAAAGCCTACATTATATTCTCGATCAGAAGGAATTGAACATGAGGCAACGAAGATGGATAGAACTGTTAAGTGATTATGATTGTGATATAAAATATCACCCAGGAAAAGCAAATGTTGTTGTCGATACATTAAGTAGGACTACTTCGCAAATAGAAGCCTGTAAGAAAGAATATTTTGTTAATGAAGGGTTTCAAGGAGAAGGAGATCCTTTAGAGGTTAGAGCTGATGGAGTGAAATGCTTAAGAGGTCGTATGTGGATACCTAAGTTTGGAGGATAAGAGATTTGATTATGTTAGAATCCCATAAATCTAAATATTCCATTAACCATGGATCTGATAAAATGTATCATGATTTGAAGAAGTTGTATTGGTGGCCGAATATGAAAGATGATATTTCTATGTATGTTCTTCAATGCTTGACTTGTACAAGAGTCAAAGCTGAACATCAAAAGCCATCAGGACTACTTCAACAGCCAAATATTCCTGAATGGAAGTAGGAGCGAATTACGATGGACTTTATCACTAAGCTTCCTAGAACATCATCTGGAAATAACTCGATTTGGGTCATTGTCAACAGACTGACCAAATTAGCACACTTCATTCCGGTTAAAGAGCAGTTCTCACTAGAGAAGCTGACTCGTATTTATCTCGAGAATGTTGTATGCAAGCATGGAGTGCATGTATCGATCATTTCAGATCGAGATCCTAGATTCGCATCGAACTTTTGGAAATCTCTACAAAGATCTTTGGGAACAAATCTCGACATGAGCACTGCTTATCACCCCCAGACTGATGGGCAGAGTGAAAGAACGATACAAACACTAGAAGATATGTTGAGAGCTTGTGTGATAGATTTTGGTAAGAATTGGGATAAACATTTGCCTTTAGCAGAGTTTTCATATAACAATAGTTATCATGCTAGTATTAAGGTTGCACCGTTTGAAGCTTTGTATGGTAGGAAGTGTAGATCTGTATGTTGGAGTGAAGTTGGGGATACCTAGCTCACGGGACCGGAATTGATCCGGGAGACTACGGAGATGATAGTTCAGATTAAGAATAGGCTGTTGACTACCCGAAGTAGACAGAAACGTTACGCGGATGTGCGGCGGAAACTGATGGAGTTTGAAGTGGGTGACCGATCGAGTAATGTTGAAAGTATCGCCATGGAAAGGCGTCATAAGAATTGTAAAGCGAGGGAAATTGAATCCCCGCTATATTGGACCCTTTAAGATTTTATCTAGAGTAGGTCCGGTGGCATACAAACTAGAATTACCCCAAGAACTTCATGGTGTTCACAACACATTCCATGTATCTAATCTAAAGAAATGTTTAGAAGTGAGTGATGAGAAAATTTCGTTGGATAAGGTCCGAATTGATGAGAAGTTGAACTTTATCGAAGAACCCGTAGAGGTTATGGATCGTGAGGTAAATCAACTGAAAAAAAGTCGGATACCTATCGTCAAGATCCGATGGAATTCAAAGCATGGACCGGAATTTACTTGGAACGAGAGGATGAAATGTGGAAGAAATATTTGCACCTCTTTGATTTCAATAAGAAACAGACATTAAAATGAAATGGATCATGAGGACGTTGATCCCTTTTAGGAAGAAAGCTGTGACAATCTAACATTTTCAGGTAGTACATTATTTTCTCGTATATTATTTTGAAACTTATTTTTGTGTTGGTTGATGAACTCACAATTTACGGATTTAAATTTGGGCTTACGTGCATAATTTAACGTCCTTTACGACTAAACCAGAAACCCTAAGATTACGTATTTACGTTTTTGAACTCCGTTTTTGATGAGACAATTTTTATTAGATTCGTTTTGTGTGCCGTTGATTCATAATTTATAAAAACGTTTTCGTAAAACGACCCGAGGGCACGCAAATCGAGGAAACTAGAATCGAGGAGTACCCGTAAATAATTGGGGATGAGACAAAACAAGTTTTGCCCCACCCCCAATATGGGACGGCTAAACAAAGCCCACCACACCCTTAGGTGTCAAGCTTACAAAGTAAGCAAGACACATGTCTTGCTTAACTTTGCAAACTAGCTACCAACACGAAACCACTTCCCTCAAACCATTATCTCATTATCTTACATGCAAAACCACCAAATCCTCTCTTTTCTCTCTACCCTTACCGTCCAAACTCAACAACAAACACCTCATTTGATCAATTTTAACCACAATATCTTGTGTTATTCACACATATGATGGAAAACCTCTTGAAGCTTTATTGATTGGTAGTGATTTTAACATCCAAGGAGGAGATTTGATTGTGTCCTAGGGCTGATTTTCTCACAAGAGTTCTTGGTGATAGGTGATCTTGGAGTTAGTTGTGGTGTACCTCAAAGTGTTGTCATCCAAAGTCAAGTTATAATCTTGGTTGGTAAACAAGATCATCCTTCCTATTTTCATTGTTATTTTTGTAAATGTAAAATGTATTTTCTTTCCTAATGTATATGTATATGATGATATATAATGATAAAAATATTATGTGGGGATTATGTGTTGATAAACCTGGATAAAAAGATTGAAAACTACATGTAAAAGTGGTAAAATCTTGTTTAATTAGTAGTTTGTATAAAAACAGTAAAGAACCTTATGTTAAACTGATAAAATGGCATAGATGAATTAATATACAGTACGTTATAAGGCTTGTACACATGTGAGAGTTGGCCGTGCAATGGAATCTTTATAATGAGTGAGATATGATCAAAACAAAATTGAAGTGCAAATCTGAGTAGTCTGTTTTAGACGGACTGTTAGGGACATTTAGATTTAAATTGAGCAGTAGCTAAAACTAAGTTAATTGTATCACATAATATTAAGTTTATGTCACCCAAAAATGAGCTTCTATCTCCTTGTATAACTCAAGATATGGTAAAAATGGTGAAAGTGAAAATAAAAATCAGATTTGTGAAATAAAAGTATATAGTATAATATTAGCACTCAAGTAAATATAATATAAAATGTAAACTTAAAACCCACTAACTTATATATTACATATAATTAAGTATTTACATTAATAAATAAATGATACATTTTATAAAAATGGCAATTTGATAAGTTTTATAAGTTATAAAACTATAAACATGAGTTTTACGTCTTTTCGGCTAAAACCGTAAAATTAACGTTATCGTCAATTAAAACTTAGACGGTCAGACCCGTCTAACGTAAACTTTTTATAACTCATATACTGATATATAAGTACATATCACAAGTAAAAACCGATAAAACCCGAGCTTTATAACATATGGACATTAATGGGCCAAACTAGCCTTATTGGACTATTAATCCAACCAATTTGGCTAAACACTTATGAACTTACTTATTGGGCTTAACCCACTTGGACCCAACATGTAAGTATAGGACTGATGTTAAAAGTGTAAAATGGACTAATATAAGTTAATGGGCTTATAATGGGCTTATTGGGCCTTGAGAAGTAAAGAAGATAAACTAGTAAAACTAGTATAAAAAGTTACCAACACATAACACTATAATGGGTAAATGAAGATGTACAATCCCACTTAATCATCATCATATATATAAAATCATCATATGTATACATAACTATTATTTTTATAAAGTCACTGGACAAAAGTCTAAGACCGAGTATTATTTATATAGGTTTTCGTGATCGAAGCACGCCCGTAGCCGATAATCCGCCTTTCATAATCAACGTGAGTTCATAGCCTCGCACTCTTTTAAATGTTTTATAAAATGATATGTAAACCCGCGAGGGAGATAACATGCTAATTTTTGATAAAAATAGAACACAAGTAGTCCCGATGGTATGCTTAATGATATGGACCCGAATGATGCTATGACCTAATAAATGAGATGAAAAGGATTATTAGTAGTTAGGTTATGTCACTTAAAGTCCCATTAGCATGAATTGTGAAATACCAGGATTTGGTAGACGCTTATGCATATGATAGTACTATTTGGGAAAGATCACCTCAGTTCGCGCATTGACGGTTGATCCCCGTCGTACCACATTGATTGGTAAGCGAGTTTATGTATGAGAAGATTTACATAGCGTGATTTTTGTGACGACACGCTAACTTAGATAGGCAATATGTTTGTCGGGTTCGCGGCCCGTTGTTTGTGATAGTAAGGTAACAATGTCACGCGGCTAATAATAATCCAACACAATTCAATAATGATGCAAATAACGATAATAATATTACCTATGATGGTAATATTAAGACTACGGTCTCATGGACGGTTTAAGATGTATGCTTTGATTTATATATTGGCTGACTAGCAATACGAGGACTTACTTCTGATCTTATACTTGTATTCTGATTTCGATGATTCTTTTATACGGTTTTATTAAACTCTATGAATTCATTCGGCATTCGCTGATATGATTTTTGCATGTTTTTATCTCAGGTGCTTGAAGGTAATTCAGATGGAGATCGACTCTGATGGCCCACATAATAAAAAAATTGTTCATTCGATCTATGTTTTTTAAACTTAATGACCTGTATAATTTGGGACCTGTTGTACACTTGAAACTTTTATTTCGAATGAATGTATGTTAAACCTTCTACAACTATTTTTATGTGTTGTCTATGATTGGAGTTATTGTGCTATCCCGTAAAACTCTAAAGACCCTTCCGCTGTACCGATATGATTTTTGAGAGTGTTACAATCTATCTTAGAACCATGCGAGGATTCATAGTTTTTTTTCTTGTGCCAAAGGTGACCTGAGGAGATGATTCACTTGTCTTAGTTGGCAAACGTTTCCTTTTAGAGAAAACCTTAGGCTTAAGTGATGTGTCATCCTTTTCAATTTCCTCCCTAGTAGTCTTGGTAGAATCAGAGATTATCCTAGTTAAAGGGCACTCGTTTCCTACAAGAGTGAAAGTTCTACCAGTGGGGTGCCAAACATTACCAATGTGTTTGATTTTAGCTAGCTATTGGGATTTAATTCTAGCATGGGAGTTTACCTCATGAAGAAATTTCTTGACACAAGAGTCATGATTTGTCTTAAAGACACATTTCCTACATGTTTCACAAGTAGCATATTTAATGTTCGAGTAAGATCTAGAATTACTAGATGATTGATTGATGCTCCTAGTATATGACATGTTATGGTTAGCAGTGTTGGGTAATATAGAAGGCATTTGACTAGGTTTGAAATTCCTATCTCTTACTTGTGTCTTTTGAATAGCTTCCCTTAGACCAAATTTGAGGTGAACGTCATTTGAACTAGTTCGAGACGTGTTCTTTGGACTATGTCTAGGGAGACTATAGGCAATCATGTGATTAGGTCTTGCAAAAGCTGTTTTAGTCACATTGGCCCTAGTTGGTGGAGTGATTGGTCTAGAAAGATGAACTATATCAACTTGGGAGGCAAACTGCGGTCTCGAGGAATGTGGTCGCTCGGATCTAAATGCAGTCGGTTGTCTAACGGATTGATTTGTAGGCGGTTTCCCCAAGATTGATGGTTTTTCAAGCTTAGTGTCCACACTAGTTCCTTTAGTTTTCCTCAATTCGTTTTTCAACGCAGCTATAGCAAATACCTTTTCCTGTACTTGAGCCTTTAAAGTCTCATTCTCTTTGAGCAATTCATCTTGGGATGCTAACTTAGATTCTAGCAACTTAATTTGTTTCAAAAGATTATCCTTTTCAGCTTTAGAATCTAGAACTTTTTGATCCAATTTTCGTTCCAGAACAACGTTTAACTTTTCAAGTTTTTCAAAATATGTTTCAAACTTGTCAGTTCTCTTAGAAAATTATAGTTTGGCATCCTCAAGATCTTTTGATTGCTGAGCTACGATCATTTCGAGCTCTTTAACCTTAGAATCATAAGCAGTTAATGAAGCAGTCATAAAGCATTTATCATGATGTACTATAACATTTTGAACAATCTATCCCCCATTATGATGCAAATCGAATGAATTTGAAGTGGTAAAACTATCACCCTTTTCCATCCCATGTTTGTCATAATTAGGTTCGGAATGCTCAACATGCAGTAGTTCATCGGCATAGTCATCATATACAACATTACATTGTACCATATTTGTAGGCTCTTCGTCATAAACGGGTATGGTGTCATCATAAGAGATGTCTGTAACATTCCCTGACGTGTTGCTGATGTCATGGTTAACTGTATTCCATGTCCTTGCAATCTTTAGCAGCCTCCAATGCGTCAAACGTATGACCATTTTCCTCTTGCATCGTAGATTCTTGCACTCCATTATCATACGCTTGCTGAAGTCGAGATCTTTCATAAATCGAAGATGAGACCGATGTCATGAGTTTCAATAGTGTAACACGGAAATCTTGAAGCTCGGTATGTGTGTCTCGAAGAAATGACTAGCAAATCACTAAACTTTCTAACTTGAAATAGACGAAAGGCGTGAGTTGTGTCACGAGAGCCTTATATACAAGTGCCGATGCAGAGTGATTAAATTCTTCATTGTGGAGGTTTTCTGCTAGTTTGCTCAAGTTGAAGAACATCAATTTCGTGAATATATGACGATCGTGACCAAAGAGTATCACAAGTTCGCTCCCTCCTTGAATCCATGAAAGATTCATTAGATGATACTAAAGCATTCGAAATGAAGTTATACCACTTTCTCTATCGTTGTCTTGCATTTGTGGCAATTCTCCCTCTTGAAACGTCAAATTTAATGATTCCATTGAATTTCGATGAAAATTTCTTTGATCCTTGTTTGGTATTATATATTTTTCGCGGCTCAGTAATTTTTGTCGGCTCAAACGTTGATCAAATAAACTGGAGTCCAATTCAAACTCGGCTCACTGAAAAAAATAAAGTTCGTAAACAAATTAATCCAACAAGAATAATTTTGCAACATTCGGATATTTAATCGATCAGTTCGAGTCAGATTGCAAAAATAATCGACCCACTATATGTCTTCGTTAGAGTAGTGACCGGCCCGTCAACCGAATTAAATCATAGCTCCACTATACTCCATATGCAAAAATTTGTAAATAGCAATTTTAACAAAATAATATGTCTTATGTATATATTATATACACTCCCATAAAATAATTCATGGTACCCAGTCAACAAAAAAAGAATCACAAACGAGTTGAATACTTAAACAAAACGTAGCTTTGTTCCACACACACGTGGCTGCTAAAACTTTGTAACTTCCGCCCTAAATACTCACTATTAATACTCTCGTCAAACAGTAAACCCTCAACTCCTATATATTCTCTTACAAACTATTCACATAGCCACCAAAACTTAAAAGCATCCTTCTCTCTCAACCTAATCCCTAATCTCACGAATACACGCAGCCACCATCATACAAACTAGCCTAATCCTTCTTCTTAAAAAACAGTCGCATCTCAACTTTCACCCAATCTTCAATCAAAATCAAATCAATCTCAGATTTAGTATCTTTTTCTATCAACTAAGATAAACAACGAACAAACATACATCAATCTTCTTCATATCTTCTCAATTAAACCCTACTGATTAATGACGATAGAAGAAGAAACCCAAAACTTTCAATTATGTGAGATTCAACAAACCCACAAAGAAGAAGTCTTAACTACAAGATCTTTGATAGATCTCGGGTAGGTCCAAATTGCGTAGTTTGATTGTATGTGTCAACGAGACCAAGATTAATTATAGCATAATTGTTATTAGTTAATCATGATACTGGAATATTAAAGAGGGTGATTAACCTTCATGGATCAGTGATGATAATTTTCAGGTTTGGAAAGATCTGAATAAGATCTTTGATGCATATGTGAGATGATATCTAAACGTAATCTGAGATCCTTGTTATCATTGTTGTCTTGTTCGAGTATATAAGGGATATAGGTGTTGAAGGGAGTAGGATAGATGATTGGTTGATTTGTTGTGGAGTGAAAAGGTTGGTGTTGGGTTGGTTTGTGATTGAGTCAAGTCTTAGTTTAGATCGAATCGAGTTGAATCTTGTGTGAGTGAGTCGAGGTCGAGTCTTAATATGTTGTGCTTGAGTCTGTTGATGGGTGAGTCGGAGTCAAAGTGTGAGAGGTTGAGTGTTTTTGGTATGTCGATTTTTGTTTTTAGTATGTTGAGTTGAGTGGTTTTGATCGAATCAATGGTATGTTGAGTTGAGTGTTTTTGGTGTGTCGGTTTTTGTTTGAGTGTGTTTGTATTTAGATGGTTGAGGTTTGGTTGTGTCTAATTTTACTGTCGCAATATTGAGAACTGACCATCTTAATAACATAGTATATCGCAATATCAAAACCATCAGAATGTCAAAACCATCGGAATGTCAAAACCATCGGAATATCAAAACCATCGGAATGTCAAAACCATCGGAATATCAAGACCATCGCAATATCAAAACCATCGGAGTGCTTGATCGGAATATTGGATCGGAATACGGATCGGAATACACTATCGGAATACAGATCGCAACACTCGATCGAAATACTGGATCCGAATACTCGATCAGAATACTGGATCGGAATACACAATTGGAATATGAAAACCCTTAAGCTTACGATCGGAAATCGGAATAAACAAAACCCTTATTGATTGGCAGTCGTTAGTTCATGAAATAGCCTTGGCCGAGTCACATTATCTACAGTAACTTCACCCCAATCGAGTGGTCCTTGCTCAATGGATTGAACCATGAGTCTCCCACTGGGTCTACACATAATATAAGACATCATGCAACCTTGCCATGCTTCAAATAGCTCTTTGATAAGCAACGGTGGACGACTATTGATACTCGAGATGATAGAAAGGTCAGTAAGCGATGTCATTGTTGGCATGTATGAATGTGAATTCATTTTTGATCCCTTGAAAAAAGATTACCAAAATGACCGAGAAATGAAATAAGGTTATGTGTTTTAGTGTTGTTTAAACAAAGATGTTGTTATCTTTAGGTTGTGTGTTTTTGTGAAAGTTACAAGTAAATGCAATGTCGAAAGATCCTCTAAGTTGTGCAAATTCTATCTCAATACCCAAAGTAGCTCTATCGCAATGTCAAATCTCAAAGTTGTTGCAATGCTCAAACTTAATCCGTCGTAATGCCAAAACTTAATCCCGTCGGAATATGATCGGAATATGATCGGAATATTGATCGGAATACTTATCGGAATGTATGTCAGAATATCTGATCACAATACCTATCGGAATATCTAATCACAATACCTATCGGAATATGTATCGGAATAGCTATCGGAATAACATATTGCAATACCTATCGGAATACGTATCGGAATATGTATCGGAATACTTAAACCAATGAGCTGTCGGAATATATATCGGAATATAGAAACCCTTATGAGCTGTCGGAATATATATTAGAATATAGAAACCCTTATGATCTGTCGGAATATATATCGGAATATAGAAACCCTTAAGCTTTCCGATGGAATTCTGTCGGAATACTGGTACTGTTCCGAAAGTTTAGGTAAAAAAGTGATATTTTTTACAAGAAATCCGTGATTTTAACCAACCCAAAGCACCCAAATCTCTACCACAACTATGTAGAAGATATATGGATCACTTGGAATAACAAAAACACAAAAAAAAATTTGAAACTTGGGTAAAGATCAATCAAAAACACATGAACACACTAAAATAAGCATGAACAACACAAAACCAACCTCTATTTCATCCTATAGCTCTTGATACCAATTGTAGGTCTACGATTTCTAATAATTGTTAATGTGTTGTAATGATCTAAAGAGAAGGAGGGAGATGAAGAACTAGAGAGAGAAAGTTAGAGAGAGAAAGGAGAGGATTAGAGAAAGAAAGATTGATTAAGTGAAATAGGAACCAACACCTACCCTCCCTAACATGCTAGGAAGGGTATATATAGCCCACCCTACATGTGGGATTTATAGGTTATACTTACATAACTAGAGCACGAGCCAAATCTACGTATATATCGTTGGAGTTACCGATCCTTTCTAAATACGTAAAAACGTATTTCCAACAAATCAAAAGATATAATATCTCTAAACTCCTCGTAGTTGCGTTTATCAACTTCGTATGTCCAAAACATAGAAACTAATACGCTATCTTCAATCATATACTGAAATGTAAAGCCCGAAACACACTTATTCCTATTATCCATCTTGTTAATAGGCATTTGTGCAGCGCTTTCTCCTATAATTGCATTAACATCCCTTATGTGATTCTTAAAATCATCACTCGTGCCATGAACATATTGAGAACCGCCTTTGATGCCATAATATTATGTGACTTTGTTGTGCCAAGTTTCATTGTTGAAGATATAGAAACTAGAAGAAGGGGGGGTTGAATAGATTATCTTGGTTATTGTCCTAATTAAAATTATTTCAACTAGGTTTGTCTCAAAATTACCTTTTGCTTGAAAACTAGTTTCATAGTTCTTAGGTTCAATTCTAATGCATTAACAATGATAAGTGACAATTGAATGCAATGCAAGAAGGTAAAAATACGTAAAGAGTAAGGAAAGAAACAACCTAAGGGAAGACACCAAGATTTATAGTGGTTTTGCAACGAAGCTCTCTCTATGTTCCTACTCCACTCCTCGAGTACACCTTACTCGACATTTCCACTATATCCACAAGCTCCCTTCTTGGCGGAGAAAACCTTACAACGTCGCTTACATTATTTTTCGACACAAAGCTAAATGTCGAGACCTAATCTTAGCTAGGACCAATCTACACACGTCGCCTACTTCATCATTTTCCGACACAAGGCTAGATGTTGAGTTCTAATCGAAAGCTAAAATCAATCTTCGTCGCCCATCTTCTTTTCCGACACAAGGCTAGATGTCAAGTTCGAGTCCAAAGCTAGAACCAATCTTCACAATTCTTCACTTTGAAGTTTAGTGAGAACTCACAAGACACACGCACACATCACTTTATAGTTTAGTAAGAACTAACACACAACACTTATTACAACTCAATAAGACTTATCCAAGTATACACATGTAAATTGGATCCACACAAGACAAATCCAAGTATACACATATACAATAGATTTACACAAGACTAATCCAAGTATTCACTAATACATTGGACTAACACAACAATAATGCAAGTATACACAAATACATTGGGGATCTCACAATACTCAAATAAAAAATATGAACGTGACTAGATCTAAGGAAGGATGATCTCTATCAAGGCTTCATCTTTAATCACATCACAAATGTGTGAGTGATCTTCTCTTTGGACAAGTAAAGAAGAGGATCAAGAGGATAATCATAAGTAAACATACTTAACACATTAAGTGATCATTTAATAATGATTAGGATATAGAAAAGAGAAAGGAGACAGAAAGAATATCCAAAAAGGTTAATAGAAAATGGAGATTTGATCCACTATTTATAGGAGACAAAATCTAACGGCTATCTGCCTGCGGTTCCTTAATTGTCACTATGGTTCCTATTAGACTTACTTTTTGGTAAGCTGACGCCTTTCACATGAGTTCGACTAGATATACATCCATTGCTATATGCAGGGACTTATTATGTATTGGATGGATAGTCTAGGTTAGTTAGGCCTATAAATACCCCCTATGACTCTCCATGGGGGTGTGGAAGTTTAGTGTATTTTTCTTTGTTATCATTTCACTTGAAATAAAACATACACTTTTCTTCACCTCTCTCTAACTTTCTCTCACTAGAACTATATCATGTTTACCATGTTCTTTGATCATCCCCGGCCCCCCAAACCAAGCTGGCTTTTTGATGCTTGTCAATTAGTATCAGAGCTAACCGAGGGTGTTTTGTATCCGTGTGTGTTTGAGTTGTGTTATCAGATTCATTGTGTTATCAGATTCGTGATGTTATCAGTGTCATGGTTTGTACCATTCTTATTCATGGTTAGTATTCGTATCTTGGTATAATCTATTTTTATCAATTCATGTATCGAATATCTGTTTTGTTTAATCTATCCATGTCTCGAAATCTGTGTTTGGTAAAGATTTCATCATTTTTGTCCATTTTTTAGTACCTGTTTATTGTTTCTGTCCTATCAAACATGGCTTAGTTCTGAATTTTTTATTGGGGAAAAAGAACAACAACAAATGGACCAGATCCATTTTTTCGGTATCTTCAAAAAATTGGTCAAAACCCTTTTGCGATGCTTTATTGCGATGGGTTTTTTCTGATGGGATATTGCGATGAGGTTTTTTCAGATGGCTACATTCCGATGGCATATTCTACTGGCTTATTACGATGGGTGACACATATACATTGTGATGGGTTCGACTGTACCTATTGCGATGGGTCTCATTCCGATGGGACTCATTCTGATGGGTGGTTTGACCCATTGTGATGGAGTATTATGGCAACATGCTGATAAATTGTTTTAGAAATTCTGATCGAAGTGAAACATTGCGATGGAAATCATTGCGATGGGTTGTATCATTGCGATGGTCAGACTCTGATGACATTACGATGGGGTGGTATTTTATTGCGATGGTCAATATCAAAACATTGTGATGGTTTCTATATACATTGCTACTTGTCTAGAAAATATTGCAAGTGCATTTTTGAAAGTCATTGAGCAACTGTCTACTATACATTGCGACAACATGATTTTTCTAATAAAAAAAATTGACCGAGACCCATGACCAAACATAACAGCCTTTAATCACCTTTTACCTCCACAAATCCTCATCTAATCCTACTCCCATCGTCTCCTAATCCCTTCTACTAATCACAAAAATTCAACTCGAATCTATCTCAAAAGTTGAAAACAAATGGACCTCAGATTTGGTTAAACGTTTTTATCTTTAACAAGATTTTTTTGCGTTTAACTAATCATCATAGATCTCGAAAAGTTTTTACCCATGATTAACTTGTTTTAAATCTCAAATCAATCACATGAGGTCATTTCACCAGTAAACTTACCTTAGATCCTTTATAAGATCTTGAAGTTGATTTAGGCGCATGTCTTCATACTGGGTCGGATAATTTGCATGTATACCGTGAGATATGTTTTTGTGGGCTTGATGTAGTATATCGATGTATGATTAATCTGGACTTGCGTTGTCACCGTTTGGTTTGCGATGATGTCTATGTTTTTGAGATGGATGTGTTTATCAGATTTGGTGGTATATTTTTTAGATGGATGTGTTTTTGAGATGGATGGATGTATGTTTTTTGGGAGAATATGGTCAAAGGTGACTCAGTATTGAGATGGGGCGGATTTTTTGAGGAACAAGATTAGGGTATCTTTTACCCTAAATAAAAGAAAGTATTGGTTATATAAGGTATTGGGTATTGGGTGGACCTATTTTGGCAACATGTGTTGGGCCAAGAGTGAGGCTGTATCCACGTGATATATGAGCAAAGTTTTGTTTTCAAAGAATGCTACTCAGTGTACACGTGGATTTTGATGGACCGACATGCCTAGCTTATCACTTTGAATATATGATCCTTTTGGATTTATGTTAGATAAATACTTTGGTTGGCGGGCCGATCACTACTCAATCGAAGGCATTTAGTGGGCCGATTAATTTTTTGCAATCGTATTTGGGATGACCATTTTTATATCCGAATATTTCAAAATTAATCATGTCGGAATTGGTTAACGGAGTTATTGGATTGAGCCGGATATTTCGAAAGAACCGAGTAGTAAAATATTTGTCGGGTTAATGCTTATGTGACAGGATTTTATTACTTTAGCGGGCCGTTTAAACAGTGACATTTAAGTCCGGGTATCCGTTTTCGATCATAACCTTTCTTCTCGAACTACAAACACAACAAACACGATACATTACACTAAAATGATCCTTATCAAAAATTCACCTAAATTCCTAACGGCTATTACGGTTCATGTGATTATGAAGATGATTCGATGCTACTTATTTGAGGTTGAAGTGAGATTTCTCGAAGGCGTTCTTATTTTATCTTTAAAGGAGTACTTACGACTTTATAAGATAACTTGCTCGAGCATATACGGTTATGAATAAGACTTGAAGTATCTGGTTCCAGTGTCAAGGGGAGGATGGGCGACGACATGGATAACTATCATTTTTTGAGAGCTTCGTTGCGGTTCTCAGTGTCATACGCACTTGCGGTTGTGGATATCTTCAAGAGGTGTAGTACCTTTTCTTATACCGCATGTTTTGGTATAGGGTACTTTAGAGAAGTTGTACCTTTTTTATATCGCCTTTTGGTATAGGGTACGTTTAAGACTTCTCTGTATCGCTCTTCATTCTACAATAGTGCAAGCTTAAGTTCAAGTTTGGGGAATTCTACTTCTGTTTCAAGTGAGGATTATCAGGTTATCTTCATCAGTGGTCACTATCAATAACCAACAGAATTGATAAGGGGATTCAGTTCGAGGTGATCAAGAGATATTTTTTTAGAGAGATATTGTTGACATCTTCTCACATAGTATTGGTTACTAAGTAAACGGTTCTAGTTGGCATACCACGTATACACTTGAAGGATGATTCCCTTAATAGGTAACATCCTGGAGGGAGAAATGTGTACATGCGGGGTCACTTGACTTTGGTGTTACCGTTTCTACATAAAGGGATAAGTTGTCTACATTCAGGACTTAATTGACTTTGATGTGGCAACTTTATATCATCACTGTCTTGTCAGGAGAAATGTGCATTTCCGGGACTTAATTGACTCTGGTGCTACAGTTTGACTTCATGTTCGGGATAGAGTGTGTACTTCTGGTAATCTCTCATAGAATCAAGACTGGGATTGCTTCAAAGTGTGAGAGAATGTTGATGACGTTATTACCTCCCACAGATTTCCTCTGAAGGATCTGTTTGGGAGGGAGCAGTCTTTACTGCTTGTTTAATGAAAGGCCTTCTAGTTGGAAGGGAGTAAAAATCAACTAGATTCTACAAGCTGAAGAAATAGAGCTGGAGTATTCAAGAAGATGAAGGTCGCTGAAGACTGTCTCAAGGAATGCTGGAATTCATGTTTTTCATTTTTCTATATTTTTTCTTGTAGGAATCATTGTAACCAACTCACGTGAGTCACCATCTTGGAGGGAGATTGTTAGACTTACTTTTTGGTAAGCTGGTGCCTTTCACGTGAGTTGGACTAGATATACATCCATTGCTATATGCAGGGACTTATTATGTAAAGGATGGATAGTCTAGGTTAGTTAGGCCTATAAATACCCCCCATGATTCTCCATGGGCGTGTGGAAGTTTAGTGTTTTTTCGTTGTTTTCAATTCACTTGAAATAAAACACACACTTTCCTTCACCTCTCTTTAACTTTCTCTCACTAGAACTATATCATGTTTACCATGTTCTTTGATCATCCCCGACCCCCCGAACCAAGGTGTCTTTTTGATGCTTGTCAGTTCCTTATTGATAAAGAACTGCAGACCTATTTAAGGAACTGCGGGTTGTAGACTCCACTCCTTTTTATCCTTTAGTGGGGAAGTATTATCTAAGGTAAGTTTTAGCTTCAAAGGATATTCCTATGCCATTTGGAATATGCCATATTCAAATTAGATTTTCAATTTTAGTAAAACATTTTCTTAAAAAGAAAGTTTATTAAAATCTTTTTTCACATTTGACAAGATGTTAGTTTTAAGGCTATTCACTTTTTATGATCACTAAGCAAGATTAAGATGTGTTTGTGTAAGACTCAAATGATTATTACCTTGATGATAGTGTTTGTCAAATAATATCGATTGTCTTTGACGATAAATGTCTTTATACTTTGTCGTGATCAAAACTAAGAAAGATTAGTTAACACTATAATGTTTTTAGGCATCACTTCCATTAACAGAAGCTTTGATTACAAACAACCTTTCTGCTTGACTCATCTTTCTTTGTTTCTTCGTTAGATGATTATATTCTTTAGGAATCATGGGATGGTTGTACTTAGCAACAAACTTAGTCACAACATACTTTTTCTTAACATCATCCAAATCAACTTTTATTTGCGCCATGCAACCTGTTATACACTGCCTCGTGGTCCTAGTTTGTTTTCCACTCTCAACCAATGTGTTTGACATTTATATCTTTTGGATTCCCATGTCGGTTACACAAGATGTATTTACTTTTTATTGCACCACTTCTATTTCCTTTTGTGTGTATTTTTAACTTCAAAGCCCACTTTTTCTGCATAAGCATCATAAAAGTCAATACACTCATCTACTGTTTTAAAACCTTAGCCTCCAAATGCACATATTGCTCATCAAATTTGGTTCCCAATATGTTGATCCTCTGGGTGACTAAAAAAGAATGTATAAACTAGGCTTTGGTGTACTATTAACATCTGTTACATAATCAGATAAAACTACAGTTCAGGAATTATATATTTTTTGTAGGATCATATATTCTTGGGATTGTGCAAGTGTTTGTATTGATCTAAAAGAGAGAGGGAGATGAAGAAATAGAGAGAGAAAGTTAGAGAGAGAAAGGAGAGAAAGAGAGAAACGATGGAATGTGTGTTATTTGACTTAGTGCCCAACCCCTCCTAACATGCTAGGAGGGGGTTTATATAGCCCACCCTACATGTGGGCTATATGGGCTATATGTTTACATATTTGATCACGAGCCCAATGCTTGAATATATCGTTGGAGTGACCGATCTTTTCTAAATACGTAAAAACGTATTTCCAACAATATCCCTCTAAGGGAGGTCACTCCAAGTTACAATGTCCTAAATAGCGTATAGCTCATGATCTATGCTAACAATGATGTGACCGAGACTTTCTTTGGAAAAACGTATTTCCAACATTCTCCCCCTAAGGGAGGTCACACCATTTTACAAAATCTTAAACCTAGCATACTATGATTGAGTCTTCGATCTTGTTCTTGTGAAAATGCTGATGAGATCTTTGACTTTAGTCTTGAGCATGTTTCCTTGCCTTGACCTTGTGCATTCATCACTTGTGATATTTGCCTCTTCGTGACTTCATGTTCCACATACTTACACCTTTATAAATTCTTGAAAGCTTCAGAGTTTGATACAGCGGAAGACTTGACTTTTAGGCTTTCTTGTATTTGTTGAAGTATTAAGTGCAAAAAACATAAGCATGTGTTTACGACTTCTTCTGGATTGTACACCACAATGCCACCTTCTTGTTACGCTGCATAAAACAGTTAGCAACAAAACATATACACAGATGAAATGGCCTTGAACATTTCATTCTAATTCGGTATCATTTTACCTCCCGTCGGTGAAGACCGTTGGACGATATAAAATATCGTACTTGTGGCAGGTATTTTCAGTTAAGAACCTCCTTGACAAGATTTCGCGGGTAAACCCGTTCTCTTTATTCGACCGTCCAAAGCTGTCTGCATGATTTGAAGCCGTCAATTCATGTTCCTGGAAAAATTGAAATTCAATTAAGAACCGTACCATCGTTGCTTTCCAGTTGTCACGAGCTTGATTCGTATAGAATCTTACAAGTTACCTACCAAGTGTTGTTTGAGGTTAACCCTAGAAGGATTTCCACTCATCACTATGAACACTAAGGTATCACTCTAAGTGTTCTGGCAAGATCACTAAGATATTGCGTAGAGGCCTGGAACGTGTTTAAATTCAGTTAAGAATTAAACCACTATTGCTTTCTAGTTATCACGAGTTTGATTCATAAAGAATCGCACAAGTCACCTACCATGAGCTTTTTGAAATTCGCTCAAGAAGGATTTACATCTTCATTGTAAATACTTTCGTATTACTCGGATGTTCAGGCAAGATCATGAAGATTCTGTGTAGGGCTCTTAAGATCTTTCTTACTTTTCACAGTGTGTGAAGAAGCAAGGAATTATGAAAGTATGTCCTAATGAGATATTTGATGATCTCAAATGACTCTAGACTCGATCGTGCTTTTTGGATTTTTAGTGATCGGAGGCTGGAGAGAAGTGCCACCATTTCAATACCAATTTATTCGGAGTGAATAAATCAATAGATAATGTGTTGTCTCCGTGTGATTAAAACAAATATCTTTTGAGAGATATCTGAGTTAGCTGGGATGGGTTGTGCATTGCATCGCTGGGTCCATGATGTCTATCTTCAATATCAAGCATCATTAAAAATGATCTCAATAGCATATGTATTGACCCGGTTTCTGCCTAAGGTTGTAAGGAGGGCTTCTTTCTTTACACCCTTTATCTTTACAACTCTTTTTCTTTCTTCAACCCCTTCAATGTTTACCAATACGTCATAACTAGCACCTTGTTGTGATTGTTTCAGTGCTAACTTAAGTACTTGGTTGGCATTCAGATACGTTCACAATCTTTCTCCATCTTTCCTAAGGACTACTATTTCTAGCTATGGAATGTCCTTGGGAAGATTCCTCCGGTTCTAGAAGAATCATTGGACTTTAACCTATCCTACCATCCTTATGTCACCACAATCGTCACTGTCGTGAATATAGATGTTTTGGGTAAGTGTATGTCACCATGAAATCCAAATCCATTTTGCTCTCCCTTAACATATGCCACGATATTCAAAAACATTTCGCACATGTCGGGATGAGCAAGCACATTAGGTCAAACCATTAAATTGATTGATCTCATTATTAAATCACATTTTCTCCCCATATTAAAAATATTAACCCAATCGATGTTTTTAATATCAATTGATTTAAGAAAGTTTTAAGAAAAATTGGGAAGAAAAAATGAAAATCCAATTATCTCCATGATTTACACAAGCTCCCCCTCAAATTAATGAGGGTGTACTTGAAACGTAAATAAAATACCTTTTAAACACAATTGTGATATGAGCAAAAACTCATATCAATTAATCAACAAATCACCCTAAAACACATAGCAAATACCTAACTTGTGTGCTATAAAAGTAGTATTATGTGGTATGTTCTGTGTTTGTGTACAAATAGGTAAGAAGGATGCATTTCAAGCAAACAAAGAGAAAATCAAGCTAAATTGGATGAAAAAGACAAAGAAGGATCAAGAGTGACAAGACTTTGAAGACAAAGGACCTATCTTGACAACATTTCAAAGATGAAGGACTAAAAGTGAACATTTGTCAAAGTTAAGATCAAAGTCAAACATGGTCAACTATCAAGTCAACCAAGTCAAAGGGTCAAAAGAAGCAACATTTCAAAGTTGAAGGATCATTTTTGCCAAAGAAATGAAGATTCTAGCTTAAAACACAAATCTACCAAGTCAAGGGACTGAAACTGCCAACTTTGCAAAGTATTTTGGGCTCAATCCATGTTTAAAGGCTTCAACCAATGAGAAGCAAGGAAATAAATAACTTGGATCGCCACCTAAGCCCACTCACAGCCGCCTTCATTTAATAACCCAATCACAACAGTATGATTGATAAGTGTGAAAACACTCATCAATTATGATCCAAAAACCACTCAAAACACAGTCAAATACATAATATTTAACTTTAAAATATCAGAATTACGCGTGTATTTGTGTTTCATGTGTTTTCAGGTAAAGAGATGCATTTTTGAGCAAACACGCATTTTCAAGGATTTATTTGATGAAAAGACGAAGAAAAAGACGAAAGATGCTTTCAAGGACCTTACTTGTCACTACTTCAAAGATCGAGGGCTTAGCATACACTTTTCATTAAGATGAAGGATGGAAAAGTGATTACTTAAAAGATTTAATAAACATTTGAGAAGGATAAAAAGTGGAAGGACTAAATAGCAAATTAAGTGGAAAGAAAGTATTATTTACTTGGTCAAGTTGACCAGTTTCGGTCAAACAGACTCATAATACTCGTCTTCTTCGCCAAGTGAAGAGAGAGAAAAAGGAAGACGGTTTCATCTTCTCTTCAACCATGGAACCTACAAACACAAATCGCAAGGGATCCACGAAGATTCAAGTGAAGTTTCCAACTACAAAAATACTCCTTATCCTCTCCTCTACACGATGATATGAATGAATTAGATCAAGACTCAATGGAGAAGTGATAGGTGTGTAAACACCCATCTTTTCTACCACTTAATTACAATAATAACCGGACCAAAACGTGTATTTTATGTCTTTTATGTCGGAATTATGCGTGGTTTGTGTTTTTATTGTGATTTAGGACGAAAAGGTGAAAAGCGGAGAAAACACGGGAATTCACGGGCATTTACGGACTTTTATGAAGAAAAGGATGAAAGACGAAGTCAAGAAGTCAAAAGTGGATAAAGAACGGAAGTCCAAGACCAATTCTGAAGATTTATCGAAGAAAAAGTCAAAAGACGGAAGTTTACTTAAAACCGAGGAACTCAAGTCTTATTTATCGAAGAATTAAAAGACGAGTCCAAAGAAATCCCGAGCCAAAAGTCATCCCATTCCAAGATTAACAAGAAAATTAAGAAGGAAGGACTTGATGGTGCAATTAACAAAGAAAGGAAGGAGGGAGGAAGCTTCCTCTAACCTCTCCCCTAATCACCTATAAATACTCTCATTTTCATTTCATTTAGTTTTTGTTGGCTAGATTGACAAACTAGTTCTTCCACCTTTCATTTATGCACCTTTATTTACTTGTCATTTAAATACATGTTTTGCACTTTAATTACCTTTAATTCCAAGTAAGTTTTTAATTTGTGTTCTTTAAACTCTTGTCTTTACCTTTCTTTATCATTTGATCAAGTTCTTTTTATCAATCTCATTCTACCTTTCTCTCTTTTTGTTTCGACTTGAATTTCGGATTAAGCAAAGTTTTGCTTAATCCAATTGCTTATTTTGATTAAAGTTTCGTCCTTTTTATTTCCTTACACGAAATAAGCCACGAGATTGACAACCTTGTGTGCTTATTTGGAATTTTTCTTAAGTATTTTTGAAAGTTTTCTTTAAAGTTTTCTTTTAAGTTTTGATTTCATTTAAGTTTCGTGTTTTAAAGTTTGAAAGACTTTTACTTTCTAGCTTATTGTTTCGTTTTGATTTCATTTTATTAAAGTTTTTGGTCACGGCTTATTGGATATAGCTTATTAGGATTTGTGCTTGTTACGAAATTGCGCTCCATCGGAAAGTAAGGGTTTCACATTGCGACGGCCTGCTAACCACATTCCGATAGTGACAGTTTGGACAAGGGTTTTGCATTCCGATCCGGGATTGCGATTGGTGTATCTATTCCTCATTCCGATCTGGGGATTGCGATCGCATATTGCGATCGCTCTTTCCGACGGCTCTTGAGGCTTACTTAGACGAAGTGCTGCCCAATTTTCCTTAGCCATATTCCGATCTGGACCTCATTCCGATAGGTACATTCCGATAGGTTACATCTTGGTATTCCGATAGCATACATTTTGATCTGGACTACATTGCGATCTGAGGTTGTTAGGTTATTCCGATCTGAAAAGGTGACATATTCCGATCTGGGTTTCTTCAACATTCCGATAGGTGGTGTGTTCATTCCGATGGTAAGGTTGATCGGAATATATTCCAATCTGGGTTAACTTTTATGTTTTGTCTTGTTTAATTTTTAGCTTAAGTTTTTAATACTTGTCTAATTTGATTTCCGTCACGCTTTAATTTTTAAATATTGCATACTTTCGTTTAATTAGACTTAGATTTATTTTCACGTTCTTTTAATACTTGCCCTTTACTTTAACGACATTTACTTTTAAGTCTTGCACATTTAAATTTAAAAACAAACCAAAAATTATTTGTTTAACCAAAGATCAACTGAGTCACATAGAAAACCTAGATCAATTCGATTAGACATACTTAAACGAACAATAATTTTTAATTAGGTAAAAACCTAGTTATTAAATGGCGCCGCTGCCGGCTCTTTTCGTTAAGATCAATAGTTTTCTGTGAGAGACACATTGCTTTTTGGGATCCGTTCACTTGTGAACGTTACTTTTCTAGCATAAAAAATTCAAAAATCATAAAAATTAAAAATTGATAAAAAACCATAAAAATTAAAAATTTCAAAAATCCAAAAAGATTTTATCTTTATTGTGTATATATATTGTCTTTGTGTTTGGTTTTGTTTTCTTTTGCATTTTCAGGTGTATGCGTACTAGATCTTCTAATTATCAAGAGCCCGAGCCTCAAGAAGATTTAGATATGGCAGGTGTTAACAATAATCAACCACCGCACCTCAATAATAATAATAACAACAATGCTCTTCCACAGCCCGATCTTCGGACCATGGAGGAACTTTGTCAACCAACAATGTTTGGACGAGGAGGACCGATTGCGCCGATGCAAATCAACGCTCCTGAGTTTTCGTTGAAGCACCACATGATTCAGCAAGTACAAACAAACCCATTTAGAGGATTGCCTGATGATGATGCCAACAAACACCTCGACAAGTTCATTACAATCACCCAGAGCATGAAGTTGGCTGGTGCCACAATGGATGAGCTTCGCCTACAACTCTTTCCACACACTCTATTACATCATGCCGAGAAATGGTTTGATCGTCTCCCGAAGAATTCTATTCACACTTGGGATGACATGACTCAACGCTTTCTTTCGCGCTACTTCCCACCATCCATGGTCACAAGCCTTCGCAATCAGATCAGCGGTTTCATGCAAGATCCCGATGAATCTCTTTTTGATGCATGGGAGAGATATAATGTCTTGATCGACCGTTGTCCAAACCACAACATGCTTCCGGTCACCTTGATCGATACTTTCTACAACGGTTTGACTTTTCGAGATCGTGATACGATCAATGCAGCCGCCGGTGGCACATTCATGAAAAGGAGACCCGAGGAGTGTAGAGAGTTAATTGAGAACATGACTACTCACCACAAGAACTGGGATTCCTCTGCATCTTCTAGGAACAACCCGAGAGTCAATGTTTCCTCAACCTCAGCAAACCCTGAGATGACCGAACTCACCCGCATGATGGCTGAAATGAGCAAAAGTATTACGCTTCTCGCTTCAAACCAACAACAACATCAAGTTAAAGCAGTTGCTAATCCTTGTGAAACATGTGGCGGTCCTCACTCATACACCGATTGTCCTTCGACACAAGGAAATCCGGAAAATGTGTATGCAGCTTATGGTAATTATTCACCGGAAAATTACCAAGCTCGACCTCAAGGGGATAGAAATCTGCTGAGCTACCGTTCCAACAACTACCTTTCACCCGGTTTTTCTCCTCAAAACCAAAACCCCGCCAACAACTACACTAGAAGCAACCAAATCCCACCAAGAGCTTCTAATCCTTATCACCCACCCGCCCAACAAACCCCACCCAGTAATCCGGATGTTGAGGCCATCATGAGAACCCAAGGTGAGCAAATCAAGAATCTGCAGAGCCAAATTATCAATCTTAAAGGGGATATCACAAAGCAAGGAAATGAGATAAGATCCGAGCTTCGAAATGATATTCAATCCTCCTTCAGCAATCAAACCAATGATTTGAAGAATATGCTTGCTAGTTTCTTGCCCCCCGCTCAACCTTCTTCTTCAAGTTCTCTACCTTCAAACACCGTCACTAATCCGCGAGCCAATGTGAGTGCTATTACTACTCGTAGTGGAGTCACCATCGTAGGACCACCAATTCCACCACCATGTATCCCTACTCCTCCTACACCTAGTATTAGTGCACCATTACCATCTCCGCCTCGACGTGATGAAGTTCCCGCCAATGACCCTTCAACATCTCAACCGTTACCTACCACACCTACACCTTCACCACCCAAACCTAATATTCCTTATCCCTCTCGCTTGGGCAAGAACAAAATGCTAAACAAGGAGGACGCTCAGGTGACTAGCTATATCAAGATGATTTCTCAAATGAACTTCAATATTAGCTTTCTTGAAGCACTTGTCCACATGCCCAAATTTGTTAAAGCATTTAAGGAATTGCTTAACAAGAAGGAGAAGCTGATTGAACTCGCCAACACACGCTTAAATGAAAACTGCTCTGCAGTTATTCTTAAAGAACTTCCGGAAAAACTTGGAGATCCCGGTCGTTTTGTGTTGCCTTGCGTGTTCAACAAAACTGAAGAATTTACTGCCCTTGCTGATCTCGGGGCTAGTATTAATTTGATGCCTTTGAGTGTTTGGAAAACACTATCATTACCCGACCTTACTCCAACAAAGATGACTCTTGAACTTGCAAATCGCACTCTCGCTTACCCCGTTGGTATAGCCGAAGACGTGTTCATTAAAGTTGGCACATTTACTTTCCCGGTCGATTTTGTCGTAGTTGATTATGACATGGACCCTCGTATTCCTTTAATACTTGGTCGGCCATTCTTGAGAACCGGACGTGCTTTAGTAGATGTGGCCGAAGGTGAGTTAATCTTAAGAGTCGGGGATGAAGCAAAAGTTTTTAAAATGGGGAAGCTTACTAGTACAACTTTTGGAGGCCGAGAATCAGTGAATATGATTAATGTGCTAGATGACTTTACCGTCTACGAAAATCCTCTATTCGACTCTTGCATCGATAATCCACTTTTTCATGATGATGTGGATGATTCTCTCCCTACTTTGGATGCTTCTCCCGTTTTTGATTCTCCACCGGTCTTTGACGCTTATGATGATGATGATTCTAGCTCAGATTCGGATGATTTTGATTGTACTTCTGAGTATCCCGAACTGCCCACTTTCGATGATTTCGATGAGGCTGATACTCTATCGAGCGATTCTTCACATGATGAAGATCCTCCGCCATCACTCGATCCTACTTTGGACGATTATTCATTTGAGGAAGATTTCTCTGAATTTCTCAACACATACTTCCCTCATGAGAGTGATGCTCCTCCTTTTGACTTTGAAGATTATCGCCTTGATCCTACTTTGGATTTGAAGAGCATTGTATCAAAGGAGAAGAAACCGGTTGACACCGAAATCCATTGCACGTATGATTTAACACCTCTTTGTCCCACTTCTGAGGACGAGGTTGTGCTTCTTTGCGGATCTTCTTCACACTCGGCTGAGCCGGAGTGCTATTTTCCCCTGAAGGAAAAGGTATTCGACCCCGGTATCGCAATCTTTAAGCCATCTCAGTATCCACCTGATGAAATAAAAGGAAATATCTTTGGAAATTTTGAAGACATGCTTGCTCCACTTCAACTTTTCTTCCACCGTGCTCCATCGCTGCTTAAGGGAACCTTGCCATTTCTCTTTTGGCTTGCCTTGTTCGCCTTAAGCTCGTTCTTCTTGATGGATGAAAACTATGTCTTTGATCCTGGTGGATTTGTTTCATGCTACTTCCGTTGATGATCAAGGTCGAGTCAGGCTCACGACTCGGTTAACAAAAACCAAGCGCTTCTTGGGAGGCAACCCATGCATCTATCTTTTCGCTTTCTTTACCATAAGTGTAGGGGGGACCCTTTGGATTGCTATTTCCTCTCCTCACTTCTTAATCAGGGATTCGAGCTTCAATGATCCACTCTTGATGATTCTTGACGACCCGTGATTCCGTGTTCTACTTCTTCCCGGTTCTATCCTAAACTCTTTTCGATTCACTATTTTATATTTTCTCAATATTAAAATAGGAATCTCTTTAGTTGTCTTTTCCTTAGCAAGATTTAAACAACATGCACAATGTCCTAAGTGTGTGGGAGTTTACTCCCACATGCTTAAACATTGAGGAAAATGTTTATCTTAAGTGTAGGGGGGGGACTTCTATCGAAGTTAAGTGGTCTTTTCCTTGTATTTGTCCTCATTTTAACCGGAAAATCAATTTTTCGACATTTTTCAAAATTTTTGATCTATTTTGGCCTATTAGTTTTTACCTTTGTATAGTTATTTTCTTTCTTTGCTAGAATAAATGTTTAATAAGTGGTTTTAATTTTCAAACGTTGTGAATCTTTTGACTCAATTCGAGTTTACTCTAGCTAGTATCCTTAACGTGTTTAAGTCAAGTTTTGCTAGGCTTTTATATAGGGAGCTATAAAACGCGAAAGTCTTAACTCTCACGAGTTAAGAACAAGAACTTTTCGCAAGTTCCTATAATTGATCCTAGAGAGTCGTTTATCAAGGGAACTTTAAGATGCGATTTCTAAACTTGAAAGAGTCTAAGAATTTGCAAGATCCTATAGGCGACTCGAAAACCCAAAACTTTGACTTAATAGGCTAAGCATCCACGAGTCTCATTCCTTGAGATTTTAAACTGTGGAGAACGAGAGATGATAGAGCCAATTATAAGTTCAGTATTCTCTCGTGAATTTATGTGAGTTAATTATAAGCCTATTCTCCCATCGCTTGCTAATAAATTTATCTGCTAATAAATAAGGTTGTACGATTTGAAAAGTTACTTAGCTTCTAGCCCCAGATCGTTTAAAAGTTGCTCGGTAATGACGAGAGTTCATAGCCAAGGCATAACTTATGAAGCGGGGCGCGAAGATTGGCGAGTCCGAAAAGGCCCTAACAAGGCATGAGGGCTATGTTTTGTTGCTAAAGATCCAAAAGTGATGTGAAGAATCATTTATCGAAAATCAATATAAAGGATCGAGACACACGACGAAAAGCAAAAACTCCCAAAAAGTCATGGAGAAGTGTATCCGAAAAGACCCTAATAAGGTATGAGGATAAATAGATCCAAGTCATAAAAGGAGGCGGATCATTGTATATCAAAGTCCAAAATAAAGATTGAAGAAAAATGAAGAAGTCGTGGTCCAAGTATGAATCTCTCAAAACTTCAAGTGAAGAAATTCCAATTATGAAGAGAAGACCATTATTTCATGAACGTCTCTTAAGATTTGAAGTATGAAGTCGCTGCCAAATATCGGCCCAAGAAAGGTCTCAAATCGCGAACCAAGTTATGCCAAGATATGAACTTTCTGATATCCCGAGAAGCAGTTTTAAAAGATTTGGTCCTTTAGCTAACTATTGATTAAATCGTGCACTTTATTTTCAGACTAAATAATTATCGAAATAAGTCAAACAATGCATCTTCATGATCATTCAAGACAAATAATAAAATATAAGAGATACCCATAGGAATAAGGGAGTCTAAGTGAATAATTGGCCCACATGAGTTCGTGTTAGTTTACTAACTTATAATAACAATGATCTCGTTTTTAAGCTTGGTTTGGAGAAAGTGAAAAGTTGAGGATGATGATTATTCATGACATTTTCAAAACCCAAGGTACGCTTTTAATTTCTTTGCTTTGCATTTTTATAATTTTCTATCTCTTTAATAAAGGCCAATGTGGATTGATTATTATGAAAAGTGTAAACATGCTTTGTAACTAATGCATTGCATGAGGACATTGCAATGGTCAAGTGTAGGGGATTTGATAGGTGTGTAAACACCCATCTTTTCTACCACTTAATTACAATAATAACCGGACCAAAACGTGTATTTTATGTCTTTTATGTCGGAATTATGCGTGGTTTGTGTTTTTATTGTGATTTAGGACGAAAAGGTGAAAAGCGGAGAAAACACGGGAATTCACGGGCATTTACGGACTTTTATGAAGAAAAGGATGAAAGACGAAGTCAAGAAGTCAAAAGTGGATAAAGAACGGAAGTCCAAGACCAATTCTGAAGATTTATCGAAGAAAAAGTCAAAAGACGGAAGTTTACTTAAAACCGAGGAACTCAAGTCTTATTTATCGAAGAATTAAAAGACGAGTCCAAAGAAATCCCGAGCCAAAAGTCATCCCATTCCAAGATTAACAAGAAAATTAAGAAGGAAGGACTTGATGGTGCAATTAACAAAGAAAGGAAGGAGGGAGGAAGCTTCCTCTAACCTCTCCCCTAATCACCTATAAATACTCTCATTTTCATTTCATTTAGTTTTTGTTGGCTAGATTGACAAACTAGTTCTTCCACCTTTCATTTATGCACCTTTATTTACTTGTCATTTAAATACATGTTTTGCACTTTAATTACCTTTAATTCCAAGTAAGTTTTTAATTTGTGTTCTTTAAACTCTTGTCTTTACCTTTCTTTATCATTTGATCAAGTTCTTTTTATCAATCTCATTCTACCTTTCTCTCTTTTTGTTTCGACTTGAATTTCGGATTAAGCAAAGTTTTGCTTAATCCAATTGCTTATTTTGATTAAAGTTTCGTCCTTTTTATTTCCTTACACGAAATAAGCCACGAGATTGACAACCTTGTGTGCTTATTTGGAATTTTTCTTAAGTATTTTTGAAAGTTTTCTTTAAAGTTTTCTTTTAAGTTTTGATTTCATTTAAGTTTCGTGTTTTAAAGTTTGAAAGACTTTTACTTTCTAGCTTATTGTTTCGTTTTGATTTCATTTTATTAAAGTTTTTGGTCACGGCTTATTGGATATAGCTTATTAGGATTTGTGCTTGTTACGAAATTGCGCTCCATCGAAAAGTAAGGGTTTCACATTGCGACGGCCTGCTAACCACATTCCGATAGTGACAGTTTGGACAAGGGTTTTGCATTCCGATCCGGGATTGCGATTGGTGTATCTATTCCTCATTCCGATCTGGGGATTGCGATCGCATATTGCGATCGCTCTTTCCGACGGCTCTTGAGGCTTACTTAGACGAAGTGCTGCCCAATTTTCCTTAGCCATATTCCGATCTGGACCTCATTCCGATAGGTACATTCCGATAGGTTACATCTTGGTATTCCGATAGCATACATTTCGATCTGGACTACATTGCGATCTGAGGTTGTTAGGTTATTCCGATCTGAAAAGGTGACATATTCCGATCTGGGTTTCTTCAACATTCCGATAGGTGGTGTGTTCATTCCGATGGTAAGGTTGATCGGAATATATTCCAATCTGGGTTAACTTTTATGTTTTGTCTTGTTTAATTTTTAGCTTAAGTTTTTAATACTTGTCTAATTTGATTTCCGTCACGCTTTAATTTTTAAATATTGCATACTTTCGTTTAATTAGACTTAGATTTATTTTCACGTTCTTTTAATACTTGCCCTTTACTTTAACGACATTTACTTTTAAGTCTTGCACATTTAAATTTAAAAACAAACCAAAAATTATTTGTTTAACCAAAGATCAACTGAGTCACATAGAAAACCTAGATCAATTCGATTAGACATACTTAAACGAACAATAATTTTTAATTAGGTAAAAACCTAGTTATTAAATGGCGCCGCTGCCGGCTCTTTTCGTTAAGATCAATAGTTTTCTGTGAGAGACACATTGCTTTTTGGGATCCGTTCACTTGTGAACGTTACTTTTCTAGCATAAAAAATTCAAAAATCATAAAAATTAAAAATTGATAAAAAACCATAAAAATTAAAAATTTCAAAAATCCAAAAAGATTTTATCTTTATTGTGTATATATATTGTCTTTGTGTTTGGTTTTGTTTTCTTTTGCATTTTCAGGTGTATGCGTACTAGATCTTCTAATTATCAAGAGCCCGAGCCTCAAGAAGATTTAGATATGGCAGGTGTTAACAATAATCAACCACCGCACCTCAATAATAATAATAACAACAATGCTCTTCCACAGCCCGATCTTCGGACCATGGAGGAACTTTGTCAACCAACAATGTTTGGACGAGGAGGACCGATTGCGCCGATGCAAATCAACGCTCCTGAGTTTTCGTTGAAGCACCACATGATTCAGCAAGTACAAACAAACCCATTTAGAGGATTGCCTGATGATGATGCCAACAAACACCTCGACAAGTTCATTACAATCACCCAGAGCATGAAGTTGGCTGGTGCCACAATGGATGAGCTTCGCCTACAACTCTTTCCACACACTCTATTACATCATGCCGAGAAATGGTTTGATCGTCTCCCGAAGAATTCTATTCACACTTGGGATGACATGACTCAACGCTTTCTTTCGCGCTACTTCCCACCATCCATGGTCACAAGCCTTCGCAATCAGATCAGCGGTTTCATGCAAGATCCCGATGAATCTCTTTTTGATGCATGGGAGAGATATAATGTCTTGATCGACCGTTGTCCAAACCACAACATGCTTCCGGTCACCTTGATCGATACTTTCTACAACGGTTTGACTTTTCGAGATCGTGATACGATCAATGCAGCCGCCGGTGGCACATTCAGTTTTCTTATAATCTGCTTTGTTTGTTCATTTGAATGTGGTTTGTATATTTGACCAGTTTGTTAGATTGATCTTCTGCCAGTTAAAGTGTCAAATGAGTTACTGTTCATCAGTTTGTTAAGATTGCAAAACTGATCTTTTAAGCTCTTAGTTCGTAGGATCGTGAGTTTTTGACAGTTTGCTTATGGTTTAATCAGCTTAAAGTTTTCGAAGTTTTAAAAAAGGGAATAGATTAGTGTTCACAGCTTTAAGTAAAAATAGCTTTTCGGAAAAAATAGCTTATTAGATTGATTTTGGAGCAGTTAAAAGCTTATCAGTTTTTTTAGTGTCGGATATCTTATCAGTTAAAAAAAATGTAAAATTAGTTCAGCAAGTTTTAGTTCAAATATTTGGTTTTGTCTTATGACATTTATGCAGGTTCTAGTAATTCGGATGAGTGTTTTTGTTCAATAGTCAATTTTGCAAGAAGGTAACAGATTAGTTCGAGTTTATGCAGGTTTCAGTTTAGAAGGATAGTTTGGTGTTTCTTCGTTTTTGTTTCGAGATTTGCAGGTTTCAGGTTTTTGCAGGATTCGGATTCTTAGATTCGATCCGATAATATCAGTAGACAAGGAGGTGTAGTGGTAATTGGTTTTTAAGCCGGCTCAGCGTCGTGCTTCATCTTCAAAGGGCTGGCCTGGATGCAGGGAAGTATCATTTTCCTTTTTCGATTTTTTAGTCTAATATCGTTAGTTGTAGTAGCTGAGTAGTTGTAGTTGAAACTTGCTTTATATGACCTTCTGCTTTTGAATGATGCGTAGATATTATTTTTCGTAGCTACAACTTATTTTCTGCATTTATTCCTGTTAAATTTCTGCATATAGGACTTTAACCGGTAAACACTCATCAATTATGATCCAAAAACCACTCAAAACACAGTCAAATACATAATATTTAACTTTAAAATATCAGAATTACGCGTGTATTTGTGTTTCATGTGTTTTCAGGTAAAGAGATGCATTTTTGAGCAAACACGCATTTTCAAGGATTTATTTGATGAAAAGACGAAGAAAAAGATGAAAGATGCTTTCAAGGACCTTACTTGTCACTACTTCAAAGATCGAGGGCTTAGCATACACTTTTCATTAAGATGAAGGATGGAAAAGTGATTACTTAAAAGCTTTAATACACATTTGAGAAGGATAAAAAGTGGAAGGACTAAATAGCAAATTAAGTGGAAAGAAAGTATTATTTACTTGGTCAAGTTGACCAGTTTCGGTCAAACAGACTCACAATACTCGTCTTCTTCGCCAAGTGAAGAGAGAGAAAAAGGAAGACGGTTTCATCTTCTCTTCAACCATGAAACCTGCAAACACAAATCGCAAGGGATCCACGAAGATTCAAGTGAAGTTTCCAACTACAAAAATACTCCTTATCCTCTCCTCTACACGATGATATGAATGAATTAGATCAAGACTCAATGGAGAAGAAACGCCCAAATGTGATGAAGATGAAGAACGATCAAGATCCTCGTATTTAATACGTGGCATTCGCTGATTGGTGGAGCCACGTCACAACTCTCCTCTTGACGGCTATAAAAAGAAGACGAAGACCTCATTTGCAATCGGTTAGACTAGGTGTAGTTTACACATAGTTGTAGGTAGGAGTAGTTAATCTTTTCAGTTAAGTCAGTTAGTTGTTACTTTCAGTTCAAAGATTAGTTAGATTCTTGTTAAACTTGTAACCACTTTTCTCCATTAATGGAATACTTCTATTTTCTTTAAAGCTTCGCTGTTATAATCATTCAGTTTTCTTATAATCTGCTTTGTTTGTTCATTTGAATGTGGTTTGTGTGTTTGACCAGTTTGTTAGATTGATCTTCTGCCAGTTAAAGTGTCAAATGAGTTACTGTTCATCAGTTTGTTAAGATTGCAAAACTGATCTTTTAAGCTCTTAGTTCGTAGGATCGTGAGTTTTTGACAGTTTGCTTATGTTTTAATCAACTTAAAGTTTTCGAAGTTTTAAAAAAGGGAATAGATTAGTGTTCACAGCTTTAAGTAAAAATAGCTTTTCGGAAAAAATAGCTTATTAGATTGATTTTGGAGCAGTTAAAAGCTTATCAGTTTTTTTAGTGTCAGATATCTTATCAGTTAAAAAAAATGTAAAATTAGTTCAGCAAGTTTTAGTTCAAATATATTGTTTTGTCATATGACATTTATGCAGATTCTAGTAATTCGGATGAGTGTTTTTGTTCAATAGTCAGTTTTGCAAGAAGGTAACAGATTAGTTCGAGTTTATGCAGGTTTTAGTTTAGAAGGATAGTTTGGTGTTTCTTCGTTTTTGTTTCGAGTTTTGCAGGTTTCAGGTTTTTGCAGGATTCGGATTCTTAGATTCGATCCGATAATATCAGTAGACAAGGAGGTGTAGTGGTAATTGGTTTTTAAGCCGGCTCAGCGTCGTGCTTCATCTTCAAAGGGCTGGCCTGGATGCAGGGAAGTATCATTTTCCTTTTTCGATTTTTTTTAGTCTAATATCGTTAGTTGTAGTAGCTGAGTAGTTGTAGTTGAAACTTGCTTTATATGACCTTCTGCTTTTGAATGATGCGTAGATATTATTTTTCGTAGCTACAACTTATTTTCTGCATTTATTCCTGTTAAATTTCTGCATATAGGACTTTAACCGGTGTTTGGAATAGGAGTAGTTAAGAAGTTTAAGTGCTGATAACTCACTGAAATTTGTAGAGCATATCTTTTACTTGTAATAGAGCTTATAAATTCTATTAGTTAACATAGCAGTTTCTTCATTAGTCTTTTGGTTGCCTTTACGGAGATAGGTAGTTGCCAATGTAGTATGAGGTAGAGGTTAAACTAACTAGACTCTTGTTAATGAGATACTTTGCATTTGCTGATTTTGATTCATTTAAAAATCAGTTTATTAGGAAAAAAAATTCATTAGTGCAAGATTCTTTCAAGTAACTGTTAGAATAAGAATCAATTTCATTACTAGTAATGATAGAGAAACTTTATAGCAAGTTTGATAAAAGTTTTCCATATAAGGAATATTATTGGTTAAAGATGGAAGCTTAGAATCGAATCAGTGGTTGGTTTTCATTCAATTTTGCTCAAGTATGAGTCAGTACAGATTTAGTCCCTCATAGTGTAATTCTCTATTCTACTCTTGGTCCTATTTTATTGGATTTTCAGATCGTTATCTCTTATAGTTAGTAGCCCATTACGAGTTCAGTCCTATTTAGATGGTGGTCTTTTAGTTCATTATATTAGTCAGCAGTTAGGAATTGGGCTTAGTTAAGCATTTTGGGCTAGATGTATTTCATTTAGAATAAAATAGTTTAGCCATTTATCAGTAATGCAAGTTTGTAACTTTTGTTTTATAAATGTCACTTTAGGATTAGTAAAATTTGTATTTTTTTTATTTTTATACTTTGTGTGTTAATTGTAAGTAAGTGCAACTTGTTTTAGCATAGTACGTATAAGTAGCGTAATATAGATATTTTTACATTTCTACTTGTTTTGTGCCAATTAGACATAAACACCAATCAAAGTTTTACAACCAAAAACAATCAAGTCAAGCTTAAAAACGTTATATCAATTCGGATTGAGTCGAGAAAAACGAACTAAAAACGAAATATTAAATGGCGCCGCTGCCGGTTCTTTTCGTGAAGATTAACGGTTTCGAGTGAGACGATTGGATTTTGGGATCCGTTCACTTTGTGAACGTTATTTTTACGTATTATAAATCAAAAAAATCAAAAAATCAAAAAGATAAAAATACAAAAAAGTAAAAAATCACAAAATCAATTCTTTTCCTAAAGAATTGAACCAAAAAAATAAAAAATTCAAAAAGCAATCTTTTTCCTAAGAGATTGCACCCAAAAATATATATTATTGGATTCTCTCGTTTTTTTTACGTACATATAGTATTTTTCTTAAGAAAATCAAATAAATACAAAAATATTTTTGATATATTATTATATGTAAATAAGTATACGTAGATACGAACAACCAAGTTACCTATCTCCATAAGTATTGCCGAGGCAATACACCGTGTTGAGGGGCGTTCCGGTCCTTGACACGTGTATCGATCCAATTTAATTAAGCAAGAATAGATAAATACTTCCAATAGGCAATAATTCGAAGAATACAAACTACAAAGTGAATAGAAAGGCGATGTGCTATAAAATGCCATCTAAGGGTCAATAGGTACTTAAGTGCTTCGCGCCACCTAACCCCCCGTTCACTAGTGCGTATTCTAAGAAGGAAGGCTTTATTGGAGGTCTTGCACCCAAGTAGTAATTATATATATATTATACTTTCTTGTGGATATTTCATATCGAACCTCGAGGGAGATAATCTCTTCTCTCTCAAAAGTCGACCGAGGGCTACTCCCTCATTCCTCGTGTTTACTTACACGTGTACTCGCACACGTGTAAACATACCACCTTTGGTGTATTACTTCCTTCCCCGAGGAAGCTTTTAAACGTCATTATACTTGTATATACATTCGGCCACCTTGCTAAACATGGATACTCGTTCCATGTTGGAGATTTTGCAACAACGATCCACCAACGCTAATTATTCGCCTTGTTCGACTTGTGGTGGTCCACACGATACTTATTTATGTGATCAAAATAATGGCTATTATGGGGAGGGATATGCTTATAATGGAACCGAGAACCCTAATTTTCAACCTAACTTTCCAATGGACTATACTTGTAATGACTATATGGGATATTCCGGTTTTTCATCACAAAATCCACCATCATTTCATGATCAACCCTTTGATGAGCCATACCAAAACCAAGATTTTTCAAACAATGAAGGTTTTCAAAATAATGATAATTTTCAAGGCTATAATCAAGAAACCTTTCAAAACCAAGGATTTTCCAATTATGGAGGTTTTCAAAATGATGATAATTTTCAAGGCTATAATCAAGAAACCTTTCATAATCAAGGATTTTCAAACAATGAAGGCTTTCAAAATGATGAAAATTTTCCATGCTATAGTCAAGATACTTTTCAAAATCAAGGATTTTCACATTATGAGGGTTTTCAAAATGAAGGAAATTTTCAAGGTTACGATCATGATAACTTTCATAATCAAGGCTCTTTTCAAACCTATAATTCACCTAATTATGGCAATCCACCTCCACCCTATTCTTCGACTTATTCATGTGAGTTTTGTGGAAAAGAACCCCATTATGGTTATGATTGTCGACCAAGGGATCCGCCTTCTTATGCTCTTAGTGATCTCAATGAGCTTTCTTTTCTAATCGAGCAACAAGGAAGAAACGATGGATATAGATTAAAGGCTTTTACACGTATGAGAGAGATGAGTATCGAGGAAATGAGAGAAGAATCTCGATGGTTAAGGGAAGAAAGTAAGTCTCTTGAGGATGATGTAAGGAACAAACGGTTTAATATCGAGAGATTTGGTGACATTTATAGAAAGTCGGTGACCTATTCCTCTCAGTCCCTCAAGGAAGATTTAGATGATTTACTCGTTAAGATTGATAAAAAAGAATGTGAACGCATAAAAACCATGAGCTTTGAGGAAATAGAAAAGGAGAATGTGCGGATACCAGGAGAGATGGTTTCTCTTTTTAATAACGCGAAGATGAAACTATCTAATAACGAGGATATTTGTGACGAGTTGAATATTAAATATCGTCAACTTCAGCAAGAGTTACTTACTTTGCTCTTAGCAAAAGACGAAAAAGTAGAAGATGAAGGCATAAAATACGAATATTTTGCTACTCGTAGGCCTTATCCATTATTTTATGATGATGATGATGACGAACCTTCGATTTGTATGACACTTAATGATGACACACCTTCATCACCTTTACCTCACGTGGAACCCACTAACTCTTTAACCATGGGGGACGAGCCTCTTAGCACTAATACAAACACCAATTTAGAAGAATTAACCGTTTCTAGTGTTGAGAACCTTATCCCAATCCAAAGAGAGTTTGAGGGTGTTTCCATTGAACCATGTGACGAGCTTTGTATTGATACCTCTTCTCCTCATGATCACATTGAGATTTCATCACATGTTGACCTTCATGCTACTACTAGTGATTTTGGTGATTTCGATCTTGATGAATTGTTCAAAGAAAGGGATAATGAGATTGAGGAAGAGTTTATGCAAGACTTTCCATAAATAAAGGATGATGATTGTGATTCTAGTGAGGCATCTTATGATATATTATCCGAGGACTTTTCATGTCAAGATGACCTTCCTAATTTGGATGAAGATGTTGATCATATAGAAGAAGTGGAAGATGTTCATGTTCGTGAGGTTTTATCAAACGTTTATCATCTTATCTCCTCGATTGAAGCTTTGAATGAAAACCATAGTGATGATTCCATAGAAGAACCTTTCATTGATATTTCTTCACCGGTTTTTGAGGTAGCACCTATTGATTTTTATGATGATATAATCTCTTTGAGTGATTCTCTCAATACACCTTCTTTTGAGCCTTCTATTCCCACCCTTCCACCCTTGAAGTTGGTTATTGATGAAGATCCTATACTCTTAGAGATTGATCCTTTTTCACCTATGGCACCTTTAGAACCTAAAACCTTTGATATGGATTCTCATATGGATATTGATGACACCATAGAGGCTTATCTTGCTAATAGTGATATTGAGGTTGATGATAGTGATTCTACTTGGGAAGAGGAGATTCGTCTTAGTGAGAACTTGCTTTTTGGGAACATAGAGATTACACCTCCTTCACAAGACACTATTAATCTTGATCCTCCTTATTCTATGCCTTCTATAGAAGATTACCCACCTTTTGATGATGATGATGAGCCTATTATGGATATACTTGTTATGAATGTTTTGATACCTACACCCTCATTTTCTCATGATGCTTTGATCACTAAGGGGGAATCTTATATGGTTGATATGAGCTCATCTTCTTATTTTCCCATGAAGGGAAAGGTTTTTGATCCTGGAATACGTATGTTTGGGAAAAAATGGTTTTCATCTAGTCCACTTAAGAGTGTGATTTCGATTGATCTGGGCTTCTTGTATGAGCTTACTTTGGTGATGCTACCTACTTTGGAGTTGTTCACTTGTCGAGATGGCAACTATGTATTTGATCCTGGGGTGCTTCATATTTGAGAAATTTCGTATGTTGGACAAACTTGAGACACGCTGGACCGTTCCATTTATCGAGGCGGATATTGTAAATCTTATAGTAAATGGCAACGTGCTAAGTTTGAGTGTATCATGTGAGACGAGCTTCAAAGTGGATATTCTTTAGTCTCCATGATGTTTCCCCAAGGACAACTTAATTCGGGGCCGAGTCGAGCTAGCGACTTAGGGTTAAAAAAACTCAAGCATTGAATAACTAGGTTAGAAAACGTAGAGTAGATTTTCAATAGGTTAGGTTTAGTTAAAAGGATGTTATAGTAGAGTTGAAGTGGAGGGGTGCCTTTCTTCGTCTTTTGGTGTTTGTTTCAAGGGTTGCTCTCTCAAATTTCATGCTTGGAGCTTATGGAGGAGGCCCGTGTATCTGGTTCACTTCGATTTGTTTTTGCTATTGTGATATTCAAAACACTTGTGCTTAAAATGAATACCCTTTAGTTGTCTCTTCCTTAACTTGGGTTAAGCAAGGTTATCAATGTCATAAGTGTAGGGGAGTTTACTCCATGCTCTTACACATTGGGGACAGTGTTTATCTTAAGTGTAGGGGAGACTTCTATCGAAGTGACCTTACCTAGACCATTGCCTTAACTTCATGATAACATGGAAAATTAATTTTTCAAACATTTTTCAAATTTTTGATCTACTTTGGCCACCAAAAATATGCATTCATAATTTTTGCATCAATCACTTTTTATTTTGCATATCACATTTGCATTGTATATATCTTTTCTTTTATTTTTCATCAAAAATATATAAAAAGGAAAAAATATAATAAGAACATGGTTTTAACAAGTTTAGATTTCTTTGACATATTAGGCCCGCCATGGATATTTTGACTCAACCCGAGTTTGCTTATCTTAGCATTCTCTAGCTAGTATCCTTAACCATATAGTCCTTCATTGGTCTATTAGGCTAAGCATCCACCAATCTCATTATTTGAGATTTTAAATTTGTGGAGAATGGGAAATGATAGAGTTGAAGCAAGTATAAAAGCGCTAGACAAACTTCATGATAATTACTTGTGGCTTAACCCTTCTCTTCTTTACCTCTATTTTCATCGCATGTATATAATTGTTAATAAATAATCAAGAACGATTTTAATTGGTTTGTAATCTCTTATGCATTTTTGTCTAATTATTCATGGTTGATATAAGTACGTCTTAAGATTCTAAGTTAGAACGTTTTATGTGTACTAGACTTATGTCATGCTCAATATTTAGCGGGTGTTTTTCCTTTCATTCTTTTCAAATTTCTTTGTGAGGAATAAAGAAAAATAAGAGCGGCTTGAAAAAAAATGAGTGGCTAGAAAAAAGTAAAAAAAGAAGAAAAAGAAAAGAAAAAATATTTATACAAGACTCCCAAGAGGGGCAGTGTGGTGTTAATTATAGTGACTATTGAGTTCCAATATTACCTTGACGGGTTGTGGGGATTCAATAGATTGCTCCAATCCAATATTACCTTGACGGGTTGCGGGGTTAAAGATCCAAAGTCTCAAAAAGATGGAGGATGTAAATTATTGTGTGAGTTTATTTTTCTTTCCTTAGCGAGTGTGTAGCTACTTATGAAAGCATGACATGAGGATTTTACACATAAGGCGAATGACTTATTATTCTTGAAACGGACTTGTATTAATTGTGAGCGGTTTTTCAAGTAATGGATGAGAGGATTACTTAGGATTAAAACCGTGCTTCCTTATTTTTGGATTTTACATTTCTTATATTTCATGCTTCAAATAATGACAAATTTGCCCACAAGCAATTTGCTCAATTAATAATCGGTTCCACATTTAATTGTCATGAATAAGTTGATGCACTTTTTACTTGTGAATACAATGATCCCATTTTTAAGCTTGGTATGGGGAAAGTGAAACTTGAGGGTGATAAATATCCATGGTACCAAAGCCCTAATTTAAGTCATTGATTTCTTTATGAGTTATTTCCATCAAAACCATTTATAAATTCAAAAATATATGAATAGAATTGTTTTCTTTGCATTGCATTGTAAATATTCAAAATCATTCATCATATAACATAGTATAGTTTATTAAATCATAAAATGTCCAAGCTTGGTTAATTATGAGAAAAGTGTAACTTGGTGCTTTGAAATGCTGCATTACATGAGGTCATGGCAATGGTCAAGTGGAGGGGAGTTGATAAGTGTGAAAATACTCATTAATTATGATCCAAAACCACTCAAAACACAGTCAAATACATAATATTTAACTTTAAAATATCATAATTACGCGTGTATTTGTGTTTCATGTGTTTTCAGGTAAAGAGATGCATTTTTGAGCAAACACGCATTTTCAAGGATTTATTTGATGAAAAGACGAAGAAAAAGACGAAAGATGCTTTCAAGGACCTTACTTGTCACTACTTCAAAGATCGAGGGCTTAGCATACACTTTTCATTAAGATGAAGGATGGAAAAGTGATTACTTAAAAGCTTTAATACACATTTGAGAAGGATAAAAAGTGGAAGGACTAAATAGCAAATTAAGTGGAAAGAAAGTATTATTTACTTGGTCAAGTTGACCAGTTTCGGTCAAACAAACTCACAATACTCGTCTTCTTCGCCAAGTGAAGAGAGAGAAAAAGGAAGACGGTTTCATCTTCTCTTCAACCATGAAACCTGCAAACACAAATCGCAAGGGATCCACGAAGATTCAAGTGAAGTTTCCAACTACAAAAATACTCCTTATCCTCTCCTCTACACGATGATATGAATGAATTAGATCAAGACTCAATGGAGAAGAAACGCCCAAATGTGATGAAGATGAAGAACGATCAAGATCCTCGTATTTAATACGTGGCATTCGTTGATTAGTGGAGCCACGTCACAACTCTCCTCTCGACGGCTATAAAAAGAAGACGAAGACCTCATTTGGAATCGGTTAGACTAGGTGTAGTTTACACATAGTTGTAGGTAGGAGTAGTTAATCTTTTTAGTTAAGTCAGTTAGTTGTTACTTTCAGTTCAAAGATTAGTTAGATTCTTGTTAAACTTGTAACCACTTTTCTCCATTAATGGAATACTTCTATTTTCTTTAAAGCTTCGCTGTTATAATCATTCAGTTTTCTTATAATCTGCTTTGTTTGTTCATTTGAATGTGGTTTGTGTGTTTGACCAGTTTGTTAGATTGATCTTCTGCCAGTTAAAGTGTCAAATGAGTTACTATTCATCAGTTTGTTAAGATTGCAAAACTGATCTTTTAAGCTCTTAGTTCGTAGGATCATGAGTTTTTGACAGTTTGCTTATGGTTTAATCAGCTTAAAGTTTTCGAAGTTTTAAAAAAGGGAATAGATTAGTGTTCACAGCTTTAAGTAAAAATAGCTTTTCGGAAAAAATAGCTTATTAGATTGATTTTGGCGCAGTTAAAAGCTTATCAGTTTTTTTTAGTGTCAGATATCTTATCAGTTAAAAAAAATGTAAAATTAGTTCAGCAAGTTTTAGTTCAAATATTTGGTTTTGTCATATGACATTTATGCAGGTTCTAGTAATTCGGATGAGTGTTTTTGTTCAATAGTCAGTTTTGCAAGAAGGTAACAGATTAGTTCGAGTTTATGCAGGTTTCAGTTTAGAAGGATAGTTTGGTGTTTCTTCGTTTTTGTTTCGAGTTTTGCAGGTTTCAGGTTTTTGCAGGATTCGTATTCTTAGATTCGATCCGATAATATCAGTAGACAAGGAGGTGTAGTGGTAATTGGTTTTTAAGCCGGCTCAGCGTCGTGCTTCATCTTCAAAGGGCTGGCCTGGATGCAGGGAAGTATCATTTTCCTTTTTTGATTTTTTTTAGTCTAATATCGTTAGTTGTAGTAGCTGAGTAGTTGTAGTTGAAACTTGCTTTATATGACCTTCTGCTTTTGAATGATGCGTAGATATTATTTTTCGTAGCTACAACTTATTTTCTGCATTTATTCCTGTTAAATTTCTGCATATAGGACTTTAACCAGTGTTTGGAAAAGGAGTAGTTAAGAAGTTTAAGTGCTGATAACTCACTGAAATTTGTAGAGCATATCTTTTACTTGTAATAGAGCTTATAAATTCTATTAGTTAACATAGCAGTTTCTTCATTAGTCTTTTGGTTGCCTTTACGGAGATAGGTAGTTGCCAATGTAGTATGAGGTAGAGGTTAAACTAACTAGACTCTTGTTAATGAGATACTTTGCATTTGCTGATTTTGATTCATTTAAAAATCAGTTTATTAGGAAAAAAAATTCATTAGTGCAAGATTCTTTCAAGTAACTATTAGAATAAGAATCAATTTCATTACTAGTAATGATAGAGAAACTTTATAGCAAGTTTGATAAAAGTTTTCCATATAAGGAATATTATTGGTTAAAGATGGAAGCTTAGAATCAAATCAGTGGTTAGTTTTCATTCAATTTTGCTCAAGTATGAGTCAGTACAGATTTAGTCCCTCATAGTGTAATTCTCTATTCTACTCTTGGTCCGATTTTATTGGGTTTTCAGATCGTTATCTCTTATAGTTAGTAGCCCATTACGAGTTCAGTCCTATTTAGATGGTGGTCTTTTAGTTCATTATATTAGTCAGCAGTTAGGAATTGGGCTTAGTTAAGCATTTTGGGCTAGATGTATTTCATTTAGAATAAAATAGTTTAGCCATTTATCAGTAATGCAAGTTTGTAACTTTTGTTTTATAAATGTCACTTTAGGATTAGTAAAATTTGTTTTTTTTTTATTTTTATACTTTGTGTGTTAATTGTAAGTAAGTGCAACTTGTTTTAGCATAGTACGTATAAGTAGCGTAATATAGATATTTTTACATTTCTACTTGTTTTGTGCCAATTAGACATAAACACCAATCAAAGTTTTACAACCAAAAACAATCAAGTCAAGCTTAAAAACGTTATATCAATTCGGATTGAGTCGAGAAAAACGAACTAAAAACGAAATATTAATTATCCACCAACTCCTCAACTGGCCAATCATATTTCCCTAAATGGATAATGATCCATGTGCTTATTTCTCCACCAACCACAACCTGTCACGTGGCCTTCTTCTCCAAACAAAATTTCCAGAAACAGGATTTAGCTAGAGGGCATTTCAGAAGGAGTTATAAACATGAAAAGTGTTTAAAATCAAGAGAGGAATTCAACCCAACAACTCAATTAAGCTGACAACCACTCAATCAAAAATCCCCAATTAAGTTCTTCACCTGCAAATTTCAAATTAGCAGAATTTAGACACGTGGAGCTCAATGATTGGCTTGGACACGTCACTCTCCCCAACAACTTCACTTTCTCATTCTATAAATATGGTAGCAGGCTCTCATTTGTACATAGTTAGCTAGTGTGAAAAACACACACACTAGATTTTTCACTCTCTCCCATTTTTGTTAGCATTTAGTAGATAACAACTCTCAAGAGCCTGAAAACCTCTTGAGAGTCTGTTAGTTAGTTGTAACTACCTTTGTAACTACTTTTCACATTACTTCAATAAAAATTCAAATTTCCCTCCAATTCTCTCATTGCTCTTACCTACTATTCATACGCCATTGTTATTGCTTGTTTCTAGTGATCATACTTGATCATTAGAAGCTTTGTGGAAGTTTGTAGCTGTTCATTACATCCAGTAGCTGAGTACCTGTTTTGATCATTCATTTCAAGCATTGGTAGAAGTTTTGAAGATTTTGAGTTCATCAATGGAGTTTGAGTTGATTACAGCTGTTGATTAGTAGATTGTTGGTAGTTTCTAGTGCTAAGGTGGTGGTTTAGCACTAGCTAGATAGCTTAGCGCTACTCTACTCCCCAAAGGAGGCCTAAGCTAAAAGGTTTTGGATTTCTACATTTTTTTTGTTCCACTCAAGTGTTGAATGCATGCTAAATTCCTAGATCAGAACTTGTTTGCTTGTCTGATCAAAGATGTTTAGTTGATAACTGAGTTGTGTTGATTGATTGAGTAGCTTATTGGTAGCTTAGCAATTGTTTCCTAGCTTATATCTACATTCTGTTAAGTTTTTTTAGCTTTCATATAGCTTGCCTTAGCATTTGTGGCATAGTAGTGTTGCATAGCAAATCATTAGTTTCTTTTCATCTCATTTTACTAGTAAAACTTAGCTTGTAATCAAACTTTAATCAGTCTTGCTTCTAACTAAAATTCCTTTAATAGAATTCTACTGAAATTTGTAACTAGTGTTTGGCAACCAGTTTTAGAGTAAGCTCTAGTGTTAATTTTAGCTCAAATCTTGTTAATCTCTGGTCACTTAGCCATTTTAAGTCAAGTTCATTAGTTATCATTCACTTTCTAGCAAGTTCTTTGGTCAAAAAGTCCAATTGCATCAAAAAGGCTTTGGGTCATTTAGTTTCAAAACCTGATTTCAGAAAGTATTGATTTTCAAATCATTGCCATTTCTTTGTTTCTTGATGAATTTTCCTGAAATTAGTTTCTAGCTCTTACTCAATATATGTAGTTTAAGCCTTAAGCAGGAAAGTCTACAGTATTCAGTAATAAGCTAGAAATAAGCACTTGTTTCAGCCTTTGAGCAAATGCAATTCTCTGTGATAAAAAGCCAATCTGTTTTCTCATACCAGCTTATCTACTTCACAAACTTGCCCATTTTCTTTCACAAATCTCTTCAGAAAGTGTTCCTTGTTAAGTTTTGAAAATTTCAGCTTTTTGGATTTTTGGTCAACAAAAGTCAATATAAGCTCTTTTAGCTTAATTTCATTTTCTGAGCTTATTAATGGATCATTTTTGTTAAGACAAGACATTCCCTTCTTTTTGTGAGCTTATTAACAAGTTTTTGCATAAAAATCAAGTTGTGAACGTTTGGCTTATTAGATAGCTTATTTTGGGCTTATTTCAAATAGCTTATTAGAGATTCAGTGAGTTTCAGCTTATTTCCTTTTACAAGTCTAGCTGAATTTCAAATTTAAGCCTTTTAAAACTGATTTGAGCTTATTTGATTAAGAAACGAGCTTATTCAAGCTTATTTTTGTTCCTAGCCCGTTTTGATTAAAAGTTGTTAGAAAATTGCACATAGGTCCTTAGGTTGTTAAACAGTTACATTTTTGGCTAATTTTTCCTAATCTTTAGAGTTTGTTAGGTTAAGTCCCTCTATTTTCAAGATAGTTAACAATTGGTTAGTCAGTTTTCAAAATTAGTTAAGATTAGTTACTTGGTTAGTTACATTTTCACCATTAGTCCAATTTGTTAACTGTTTTTTACATAAATAGTCCTTAGACTTTTAGACTTTGTATTTTTGGCATTTAATTTTCATAGAATTTACATTTTTAGTCCTTTCATTTTATAGAATTTACATTTGTGATTTTAGTTGAATAAAAATGTGGTATTTGACAATTTGTTTTACGGTTACATAGTTAATATTTTTCATTTTATTTGATTGTTGAATTAGACGTAGAATATCCAAATACCTTTACCAACCAAAAACAATTATAAACTCGATCTTGTTAGGACTTTCAATTTGTTAAGAACTGAGAAAACGAACTTCAACTATACACATTTCAAATGGCGCCGCTGCCGGTTCTTTGACTTTACGAGAGACTATCGATTGACGGTTTTCATTGGCTTTTGGGATCCGTTCACCTCGTGAACGTTATTTTTACGTATCATAAATCAAAAACAATAAAAAATCAAAAATATAAAAATACATAAAAACTAAAAAAATTAACAAAACAATTCTTTTCCTAAAGAATTGACCAAACAAAATTAAAAATCCAAAAAGCAATCTTTTTCCTAAGAGATTGCACCCAAAAATATATATTATTGGATTCTCTCGGTTTTTATGTACATATAGTATTTTTCTTAAAAACTCATAAATACAAAAATATTTTCCATATATTATTATAAGTAAATACGTATACGTATAAGAACAACTAATTCACATATTCTCCATAAGTATTGCCAAGGCAATACACCGTGTTGAGGGGCGTTCCGGTCCTTGACACGTGTATCGATCAAACAAAATAAAGCAAGAATAGATAAATACTTCCAATAAGCAACAATTCGAAGAATACAAACAATTAAGTGAATAGAAAGGCGATGTGCTATAAAATTCCATCTAATGGTCAATAGGTACTTAAGTGCTTCGCGCCACCTAACCCCCCGTTCACTTGTGAGTATTCTAAGAAGGAAGGCTTCATTGGGGGTCTTGCACCCAAGTAGTACATACGTATATTATTATTTTCTTGTGGATATTTCATATTGAAATTCGAAGGGGATAATCCTTTTCTCTTCAAAGTCACACGAGAGCTTCTCTCTCATTCCTCGTATTGAGTTGCATGCTCACTCGCGGGCGTGCACAAATACCGATTGGTGTACAACCCCTTCCTCCGAAAAGGAAGAAAAAGAGAAAGAGTAGGAACACCACCGTCCATCAAGCCGATCACGAGAATCGTGCTTTGATTCATCCACAACAAGAAGCCATCGCAAGAGTTGATACTCGTTCTTTGATGGAACAATTGCAATCCAATGTTCACGAATATGCCGATGCTATCAAGATACCCGATATTCTCGCAAACACATTTGAGCTAAAAACGGCCATCATTAACTTGGTTTCAAACACACCTTTTTATGGAAACAAGAATGATAATCCTCATGATCACCTTAAGAGATTTCTTGCTCTTTGCAACACCATTAAGTACAATGGAGTTCCCCATGATGCAATTAAGTTGATATTGGTGCAATTTTCACTAGAGGTCCGGCTAAGCATTGGTTAGATACACAACCACCCGAGAGTATCACCACATGGGATGGTTTCACTACTAAGTTTTTGAACAAGTTCTTTCCCCCATATAAGACCACGGCTTTGAGGAACTTAATTATAGGCTTTCAACAAAAACCTAGTCAAACCTTTAGTGATGCTTGGGAGGAGTATAGAGAGTTATTGAGGAGATGCCCTAACCATGGATTGGATGAAGTTCACCAAATCAATACTTTCTACAATGGCCTTAAACCTCATCACCAAGATTCACTCAATGCTTCCGCGGGAGGGAATATTCTTCTTAAATCTATTCAAGAGGCTTGGGATATTATTGAGACTAAAGCACTGGTGAAAATCAACACACAATTTGATGAAAGAGTCCATGTCATTCAAGAAGGAGGTTCTAACCCATTGGAGACTCAACTCATTTCATGCATTCAAGCATTGACTCAAGCTTCAAAGGAAAATCAAACAATCATGCAAAACACTCAAAAGATGCAAGAAACAATGATGAATGACTTTATGAAGCTTTCTATGGGCAATCATTCCACAAATGATGTGCATGCCATCACTCTTTCATGTGAGACTTGTGGAGGTCCTCATTCCTATCAACAATGTGATAAGGTGCAAAGTTATCAAGGCGAATGTTATGCTTACCAAGAGGAACATCGTGAACATTTCAAACCCAACATCAATCAAAATAACCTTTCTTACAAATCTCAAAACTATCTTGCACCACTGGGTTTTCCAACCCAACCTCCCACCCAACTTCAACAAAATCCCCCTCAAGTGTTACAACGGAACCAAGGTCCAAGGCCACAATACCAAGGGAATAACTATAGACCACCAAATACCTTTCACAATCAAGGAAATACCTTTCAAGGTAACAATCAAGGGTTTTACAATCAACCTCCACCTTTCCAACCCCAAGGTTTTCAAGGAAATGTGCCACATGATTATAACACAATTGAGCTTCTTCATAAAATGAATCAAGAGAATGAAAGGAGGTTCCAAGCTAATGAGAAAAGAATGAGAGAAATGCATGAAGAAACAAATAATAAGTTTATGATGCTTTTAAATCAAAGACAACAAGGGGCTTTGCCATCAAACACACAAACAAACCCAAGGGCAAATGTCAATGCTATTACAACGAGAAGTGGAAAGTCAACAAAGGATCCTTCACCTCCTCAACCTCCTATTTATAAACCCACTTTTGTTCCTCCATGTGACAAGCCTTCTACATCTACTTTACCACCTCAAAATGCTCCCATTCAATCAAACACACCTTCTCAACCTATTCCTACTTCTCCTTTACCTTCCACAACTCCCAATGACAAAGCTATCAAAGACAAATCTTCCACTACAACACCTACACCTAAACCAACTCTTCCTTATCCTTTAAGGTTGAAAAAGGACAAGTTAAAGAATAAGGATGATATCCAAGTTTCAAATTTCTTAAGGATGTTCAAGAAACTCAACATTAACATATCCTTTGCGGAAGCTCTTGCTTATATGCCAAAGTTTGCTAAGATTTCAAGGATTTACTCTCCAACAAGGAAAAATTGGTTGATTTGCCCAACACATCCCTTAATGAAAATTGTTCTGCCGTGCTACTTAAAACCTTACCAACAAAACTTGGAGATCCGGGGCGCTTCTTGATACCTTGTAATATTATCGGTGCGGAAAATTGCATGGATTTGGCGGATCTAGGGGCAAGCATTAACCTCATGCCTTTATCGGTTTGGACAAAACTCTCTCTTCCCGAGCTCACTCCCACTAGAATGACCCTTGAGTTAGCCACCGAAGCATAGCTTACCCCGTAGGTATCGCGGAGGATGTGTTTGTAGGTGTGGATAAGTTTACATTTCCGGCCGACTTTGTAGTGGTTGATTATGACATGGATCCTAGAGTTCCTTTGATTGTGGGTAGACCGTTTTTGAGAACGGGTCGTACTTTGATAGATGTGGCGGAGGGAGAACTAATTATGAGAGTAGAGGATGAGAAAGTGGTGTTTAAGTTAGGGAAAGTGTGTGATAAGAAAGAGGTTAAGGAGTCTAAACCTTGTGAGACTATTAACATAGTTGATGTGCTAGATGAGGTGTGTGATGAGCACTTTCATGATTCTTGCAAGAGTACTAGTGAGGTTATGCCCCATGTTGAAACCGTGGCCTCAATTGCTCCCTCCTTAACACCTTTTGGAGAGAGTGATTTCCTCTTGGAGGAATTTGAGTCCAACTTTCTTGGTGATGATGATTCTCCCATTAATTGGGAAGAAGATATTGTTACTATCCAAAAGTTGCTCAATGAGGACCCTATTCCTTCCCTCATTCCACAAGAAGTTACCAATGATGATCCTTCCATAGTAAAACCTTCCATAGAGAGTCCACCTCCAATTGAACTTAAGGACCTTCCATCCAAACTAGAGTATGCTTTCTTAGAGGGCAAAGACCAATTACCCGTGATCATTGCTAAAGAGTTGAAAGAGGATGAAAAGGAGAAACTCATTAAAGTCCTTAAGAAACACAAGAAAGCCTTAGCATGGAAAATATCCGACATAAGGGGAATTGATCCACATTTTTGTACACACAAAATCCTTATGGAGGATGATTACAAACCCGCCATTCAAAGTAACGAAGGGTTAACCCAAAAATCCATGAGGTCATTAAAAATGAAGTGATCAAAATCCTTGATGCGGGCATGATTTACCCCATTTCCGACTCTCCATGGGTTAGCCCGGTACATTGTGTTCCAAAAAAGGGTGGAATCACCGTAGTACCTAATGAAAACAATGAGCTTATTCCTATGAGACTTGTTACCGGTTGGAGAGTTTGTATTGACTATAGGAAGCTCAATGAGGCTACTAGGAAAGACCACTTCCCATTACCTTTTATGGACCAAATGCTTGAGCGCTTAGCGGGGAATGAGTACTATTGCTTTTTTGATGGCTTTTCGGGTTATTTCCAAATACCCATTGACCCTAAGGATCAAGAAAAGACCACATTCACTTGTCCCTACCCTACGTTTGCTTACAAGAGGATGCCTTTTGGCTTATGTAATGCACCGGGGACGTTTCAAAGGTGCATGATGGCAATTTTCCATGATATGATAGAGAAAACAATGGAGGTTTTCATGGATGACTTTTCCGTCTTTGGAAATTCATTTACCTAATGTCTCACCAATTTAGAACGAATGCTTAAGCGTTGTGAGGAAACACGTTTAGTGCTTAATTGGGAGAAATGTCACTTTATAGTGAAAGAGGGAATTGTTTTAGGACACAAAATATCCAATAAGGGATTAGAAGTGGATCGAGCTAAAATTGATGTGATTGCTAAGCTTCCCCCACCCACTATGGTTAAAGGTGTAAGGAGTTTCTTAGGTCATGCGGGGTTTTATAGGCGCTTTATACAAGATTTTTCTAAGATAGCTAGATCGATGACTCACCTCTTGGAAAAAGAGGCTCCTTTCATTTTCAACCAAGAGTGTTTGGAATCTTTTGAGACTCTTAAGGAGAAATTAACAAAGGCTCCCGTTTTGGTTTCGCCAAATTGGGAATTACCTTTTGAGCTTATGTGTGACGCTAGTGATTATGCGGTAGGGGCCGTCTTAGGACAAAGAGTGAATAAGCATTTTCAACCTATACACTATGCGAGTAAAACTATGACCGGTGTACAACTTCATTATACTACCACGGAAAAAGAGTTGCTTGCTATAGTCTATGCTTTTGAGAAACTTAGACCATACCTTGTGCTATCCAAAACCATAGTGTATACGGATCATTCCGCTCTCAAGTATCTCATGACAAAACAAGATGCTAAGCCAAGGCTTTTGAGATGGGTTTTGTTGCTTCAAGAGTTTAAGATAGAAATTCGAGATAAGAAAGGAGCCGAGAATTTAGCGCGGATCACTTGAGTAGACTTGAGCATCCTTTTCAAGGTGATTTTCCTAATAAAGAAATCAATGAATCCTTTCCGTTAGAGGAGCTCATGTCTATCTCTTCCCAAGAGGATGCCACCCCTTGGTTTGCGGATATAGCAAACTATCTTGTGGGGAATGTGCTTATTAAGGGTCTTACTTCCCAACAAAAGAAGAAATTTCTTAAGGAAGTTAAGTACTACTTTTGGGATGATCCTTATCTTTTCAGGCAATGTGCGGACCAAATCATTAGACGGTGTGTAGATGGGCCCGAGGCATTTAAAATTTTAGAAGCATGTCATAAAGGACCTACGGGTGGACATTTTGGGCCAAACTATACCGCCAAGAAAGTCTTTGATTCGGGTTACTATTGGCCTTCCATTTACAAAGATGCCCAAGAGATGATGAAATTTTGTGATGTGTGTCAAAGACAAGGAAAAATTACGCAACGTGATGAGATGCCACAAAATTTGATTCAAGAGTGTGAGATTTTTGATGTATGGGGCATAGATTTTATGGGACCTTTTCCATCTTCTAAGGGAAACAAGTATATACTTGTGGCGGTGGATTATGTGTCTAAACGGGTTGAGGCTAAAGCCTTACCTACCAATGATGCTAGAGTTGTTGTGAAGTTCTTGAAGCAATTATTTGCTAGATTTGGTGTACCTCGGGCCATCATAAGTGATCGTGGTACACACTTTTGTAATGACCAATTCACGAGAGTTATGAAGAAGTATGGAGTTAATCATAGACTTTCTACCGCGTATCACCCTCAAACCAATGGTCAAACCGAGGTCACAAATCGTGGTTTAAAGAGAATTTTAGAGAGAACGGTGGGAGAGCATCGAGCTTCTTGGTCGGATAAGCTTGATGATGCTTTGTGGGCTTTTAGGACGGCTTTTAAGACACCAATTGGTTATACCCCTTATAGGCTTGTCTATGGAAAAGCGTGCCACCTCCCATTCGAGTTAGAACATAAGGCATCTTGGGCTCTTGATACAGAGATTTTGCTAGGGTCAATTAATGTTCGTTTTCCTCGATTCGACTCGAATTTGATTTCCAACTTAACGTTTCGACTTAACTTGTTTTTGGTAAATAATACTTTTGGTATTTTAAACTAAAAGTCTATTTAAAATAAAAGCTTTTTAAAAACTATTTAATCTAATTTTTAAAAATTAAACTAATTTAAATGACAACTAATTTAACTATATAAACTAATTTTGAAAACAAAATTTAACTTTTAATAAAACTTTAAAATTAAATGAAAATTTTTAAAAACTTTAAATGAAATATATTTTAAAATAAAACTTAACTAAAACTAATTTAAAATTTAAAGAAAGTAAATAAAATATTTTTTTTTCTTTTTGTATTTTTGAAAACTGAATAAGTAAATAAAAACGGACTTTAAATTTAAAGATTAATTAAACTTTAAAAATAAAACTTAAAAACTTGAAATTAAACAATTTAAATAATTTAAAACTGCCAGGCCTAAAGTTCCTATATTAATTAAACTAAATGGAATTAAACACAAAAAGACTACTAGCAGAGTGGTTAAGGTGTTGGGGTGTTATGCGAGAGGTCCTGGGTTCGAGTCCCAGGACAAACAATTTTTGCTAATATTTATTTTTTTGACTTTTTATTTTTGACTTTGAACTGGACAATCAAACAAACATACAGATAAACAGTATATGTATGTTGTGCAGCTATATAACAGCTAAATCAGTCAATAACCAAATAAGCCTAACTAAACTCTCAAAAAAAAGGATAAGCTAGAATCTAAGCAATAAGACCAGTAGAAAAGCAAATAAGCAATTACCTAATAAGCTGAAAAAAACAAATAAGCAAAAAAGGCAGTTTAAGCATAAACGCTACTGAAAATAAGCAAATAAGTCACTAAAAAATATTAACCAAAGAAACAAACAGATAAAACACTACTTAAAACTAAACGAAGATATTAACTAACTAAAATAAAGCAGTTAAAAATTTAAACATATTGAAACAAAGGAAGACTCTAACCAAACAGTAATCAAAATTTGAACAAAACCAAATGAGTAGATACTAAAATTTTAACAGATTCTATTAAATTAAATAATACGAACTTAATAAAAATAAAAAAAGATTGAAAAGGAACCTCGTGTCGATCCGTTGTGACGAAGATCGGCGTTGAGCCGTCTTATTAACCGAAAACAAACACCATCTTCGCATCATCACCGAATATCATCATCTCGGACCAAACACTCTAACAGCTTCAAACCAATCACTCCTTCGAACCAAATCATAATCCAATCCGAACCGAGAAGCCAACTTCGAACAGTATCCTTTTATAATAATCTCCCAGTGGGGAAATTATTTCACTCTTTCTTTATATTTATATATCTTTACATTATATATAAGAGGAGGGATTTGCCACGTCATCAATCGAGGGACTAATCCACGTCAGCACATGTTATGGGCTACGTTATGTCAATGGGCTTACATTATTTTTAAATCGATGTTTTGAAACCTAAACTCTGTTTCGTATGTCATCCACTCTTACAAATCCCAGAACCCCCAAAAACCTAAAAACATTATCGTACCCTAGAAAAATCACACATAAGACTTCAAATCGAATCCTAATGTGTTGTTTGTTTAAAGGTTGTATTTTTGGATGATATTATACTGAAGGATATAGTTAATGTGGCGATGGAAGCTGCTAAAGGGTGTGATGCTTTTCTTCTCATTAGTTCATCAGTTATGACCATGTCCGCAATCCGACTTATCAGGTAATAATCTTCATTTATGCAGACTTATAAAATCACCCATATCTAATTAGGTTTGTGTTTTTATTTTCTATAGGCAGGTCTTATCATATTCGGTTTTCTTTTTGTTTTTGAATTAGATAAACTCTGTTTGGTATGTCACTCTTTACAAATCCTCGAAACCCTTAATCGAACCCTAGAAAATCACAATTAAAACATCAAATCGAACACTCATAAAAACCGATTGATAAAACCAAACACCATTATCACAAAATTAGGAATTGATATTATCACAGCCTTATTGTAGAGGTGATGATCTTCAAAATTTGATATTGAAATCAGCAAACCTGTATTTGTGATGTGTATCTTCAAATTAGGTATTTTGATTTTGTGCTAACTTTTGTTCTTTTGATTATTAGGTATTTGTGGTTTGATTGATTTGAAGCTTATCAGTAGTCATGGCTCTATTGATAGTGATTCATTTGTTTTTTTTAACAACAAGATACTTCTTGGCTGGTAAAGCTCTTTTTTATGTTAAATATGTGTGTGGTACTTTTTTAGGGTTTTCAACAAGAACGAGAAGCCTTTTCAACCATTTATTGTCATGGCTCTATTGACAGTGATTCATTTGTTTTTTTTAACAACAGGATACTTCTTGGCTGGTAAAGCTCTTTTTTATGTTAAATATGTGTGTGGTACTTTTTTTAGGTTTTTCAACAAGAACGAGAAGCCTTTTCAACCATTTATTCATTCAACAATTTTGTTTTCTTTTTGCATTACTTGCTCTTGATATAGGTATCTTATACTTTATGAATGAGATGTATGATGCTGAAATTGTGCCAATATTTGCTCAAAAGGTTTTGAAATTGATGAGTTTGGTATAGCCAGAGCATGTAACCAACAGGGAAGCACTGACTTGGTTCAAAAAGCTACTGAAAGTCGGTAAACTTCTTTTTCTTTATAGTCTTAACAAACAAGAACAAGAAGGCTTAAATAAAATATTTTTAAGGGGTGTTTGGATATGGTTTTTGGCTATGGCCGCTTAAAAAGGGATCAAAACACTCAGGGTATGAGAGCTTGTTAAGCTCATAATGGTGCAAGATCCTTATTCACACGACACTCAGAGGATATCCTCAATTCCATTAGATCCTGAAGCCCTCCCACGCATTCACCTTCAAGACATCATCAATGCTTCTCCATAGGTTCCTTAAGCATAATGATATGCATACATGTATGTTTTATAATTGTACAGAGTAATACACATTTAGAAACGTTAGTTGTCTACAACTTAATCATTCATTGTATTCGCCAAAATAGAATGTTTGGTTTCCATGTGGTCCATTAGTTATCAGTATGTGAATAAGGTTTTTTTATGTACATCCGCAAGTAATAAAATTACATAGGAGCATCTGTTGCGAAAAAGGACAAGGGAGGAACAGCGCGAAAACAAGGTACAAATTTATCTATAGGAACTTCTTGATCAAATTCCCTTTTGATCTACAGAATCAAGTTCTTTCCATTTTCAATGAGGCCATGTATGCTTAAATGTCTATTTATGCTGGTGCAAGTTCAAACACCAGCAAATGGGTATGTATTAAAACTTTTGGGTGGACAACGCATGCTGGTGCCGATTTAATAATTCAATGCTTGTCACTTGAATTTCGTACCTGCAAATTCGTCGATAAAACATATCTGGCTACATAATAAACCTAAATGAAATCGAGTCGAAAGTGGCGCAACCTGTACAAATCAACCCATTTTGATTTATGACCCACTGATGTGACACACTGATGTAATCTTATTACTGTTAAAAAATAACTCCCTGATGTTTATAAAGAATGCAGATGTGTGGCCATTTGGTGTAACATTAGACGTCATGCTCGTGGGAGTATACCCTTTTGAAGACCTTGAGGAGCCCAATAATCTTCAAAAGAGAATACAGGTATACATATTTTTTTCTTCAATTTTTCTGCAATATTCAAAATTGATCTTGTATGTTTGTATACACATACAGGGAATTACTTAAAGTTGTGCCAACACAAAGTCTGCCCAAAGTCGTCTATTGGCTCCATCTTCCTTCACACTGAAAGGTGATTTTTTTAATACCTTCTCTTTTTATAGTTAATATTTGTTATTGTTCTTCATTCAATGAATAACAAACTGTGTTGCAAGTTGGACAAGAAACAGACTTCGTCTTAGTCTCATGTACAGGTCTGTGTCCTTAATTTGGTTTGTATATCAAATTACTTTTGCACATGCATGGTTTTTTTACTAAGATGTATAGTTAATCCTTTTTAGTGCCACTATTTTAAACCAGAGGTATTTGCGGAACTATTTTTTCTCTATATGCATACATTAAGTACTTTAATTGGCTTTTATAAACAGAGGTGGAGTCTAGATTTGATGTTAAACAGAGCTGAACTTAACTTACAAACTACAACAAAATACATAGCTTCAAATATACTGTATTAATTATCAATGATCCATTTAGTTACGTTTTCTATGTTTAAATTGAGATATCCGCAAATATCCTTTTTCAAATTAAACAGGTCCGATGTCTAAAAGAAAATATACATAGTCGAGTTTAAACAATATCAATCTCAACACACTGTGTAAGTTATAAAAGCTAAATTATTCGTTTAATAAAAACACACACACATGCCGAACTTTTTTTAATCACATATCTTGGAAATATAACAACATATACACATCAAACACTAAAAAAACTGCCACCGAAAGTTAAAAGAATTATCATCAATGCTTTCATGTTTCTACTGAACTTTATGAATGTAGGTAAAAGCATAATCGTTAGTAGCTTATATATGTAAAGACCCAAACGCATGGACGACCCAAGCTTAAATATGAAACATTTCTCCTGGTCTAATGGGTGACCATTTCATTGAAGTTGACTAAATAAAGGTGAAAAAATAAACGGGTCAAGCACGAAAAGCATTTCAAAACAGTTGTGAGCTGATGTACAACTCAGGTTAGGCCCATATCCCATTTTATGTTAAAAACAAGAACTGATGATTACCATAGCTATCTGGGTATGTCAACTAATCGATACTGCAACCCCTTAAACCTTTTATAGGGGTCTGTTTTTCCAAAAGCTGTAATCGTTGTTTTGGTCATTTACCATCGGGTTATCGAAGAAAAGTACAGGTGACATTGAAATCTTTTTTATCTGTATATATTCAGTTGAAATACTGATCTTTTTTGTATTTGTTTTGCTTTAAATCGGTTTAAATGTAACTAATCTGATAAGGAAAGTATTTAATGGGTAAGCCCGATGGGATGGGTAAGTTATAATTGAGAAACTAATTGAGTTTGCAGATGTGAGTTCGTATGTCCAAAAATGTAGAAAAAGAAAATGTACTACACCTAATGATACTTGCTGCAAGTACTAAGGTCTCATGTTTCATTAATGTAATACTGGATGTAGTCCAAACAAGATTTGTTCGTTTATAGTTTATAGAAAATATTCGATATGCTAAATATGATTACAAAATATTTGAAAACAATAAACGTACTTTTCAATAAAACATTTGCTGTTGTTGCAGCTGTTGATAGAAACCCACTAAAAAAGGGGTAACAGCTCATACATGAATAGCGGGAATGCGTGTTTTATGGGTCAAGGTAAGCTGAAGCGTTTTATGGGTCAAGGTAAGTTGAAGTGTCGATACATCAATATTATGGTATTTGCATCGAGAATACATATCCAAAATGTAATGTAAAATTGATTAAAGTGAACATTTGGCGTTACAAATTACTACCATTACTTTTCCGTGATTAAGTGCCTCATTAATAATTTGGCACAAGGCCTCAAAAATCCATGAGACGGCCCTGATGTAACGTGTAGACCGCGCCTCAAATTGTAGCGCGTCCCCGGCTATATATACCGCTGATTAGTGAGCTATATACACGACCTGTATAAAGCAGTGTAATCAGTATAGATTTACAGCAATCTACCAAGCAAGCAGAAGTGACACAAACAAGTGTTGGAACTGCGGCAAAGCCGACAGTTAGCTAAACATTAGTAGTCACAAAAATATACGTATACCAATCTGAGCATATGAATTACTTCGGTTAATTTTTTTTCTTTCCTTTTTTTTCAGCCACAATTTCAGCTTGTCGTGGATCTACTCAAGCCACTCCCAAGTCCCAACCGGCAGATGCCATAGTCTGAAAACAGTTAACTCATAGGAACGTTCACAGACGTGTTGCGACAAACCGGTATGTTGGTACGACTTCAGAGGGATCTAACTATGTTTAAAATGAAGGTAAATAATGTTCGTGTTGTTCAATTAGATTCTAATTTTTTATTTAAAAGGCCCTTTGTTATTTAAATAGGTAACATCCTCATTTGAACTGAATCTCTCACTATCGTTTGTGTAGGTGTACACCACAACCAATTATGTCGAAACTGTGGGGATGCATTCTGGTACAAAGAACGCCTTAAGGGTCACTCTACCATAATGAATAAGTGAGTAACATTTCTGTTTTAGGGGCGGGAAAATTTTTCTGGCACTAGAAACAGATCCTCTTGCTTATATTAAACAGATCTTTGAAGATAAGTTGTGTATAGAAAGCATGAGAGCCTAAAGTCAAATGTTTGGGATGAGGTAATGGCCTTGGAATTAACTTTGTGGGATGATTTGGATTCTTAACATATGTCGGTTCCTTTTGCTGCATAGGGTTTAGTAAATTACGTAATGGCTTCAGATGTGAATAGATCACATATCCAAGAACTAGACCATAATGGTCATGCTATCATGATTGCTAGGTGACACCGAGAGATAGCTGAAATGGAACGGGAGTTTGTTGTCTAAATTATTGTTAGAAGACCGAAATCTTTGTTTAGATGATTTTTCTTCTGATTGGAGTTCATGCATTCTTTCTAATGTGTCCTAATCGAGAAAAAGTGATGATGTTAGTGGATTTGTGATTGGATATGAAGAATGTAGTTGAAGTTGATGTACCATGTGCCTATGTGCCTGATGACATTCTTGAGATAATTGAGTTTGTGGTAAGCTTTCCTTCTTTTTTTAGTCTTAAAAAGCAAATTTAAAATTTGGTTTGTACATTATTTATGTAAAAACAATTTAGTTGTAATTTGAATTTATCACACATAAAGTAACTTATAGTGAAAAGTGTAAATAAAAATCTTATTGTACTGTATTATAACCTAGCTACATGAGTCCTTATTTCAAATAGCTATTCTAAAGCCAGAAGGAAAAAAATGAAATCATTGATTCTATGTTGTAATTACCAATAATTGTTTGAACTTTGGTAACTGATCTCATCATGCTACGTATGGTTAGTCCGACCGAGTCGACCAAAGTATGCGCTTCATTTAATCAGTTTGAACTCTAACAAGTATGAGTCCACCAAAGTATGAGTCCTTATTAGATTTAAACTCTAATAAGTAGTAACAACGTAATCGTGTTGGCCCGTTAGATATAAACTAAACATAACCAAAACATGTTTAAACCACCATCTAGGATAAGTAAAGCACAAAATGTTTGCATTAATTTTGATAATACATGTGCTTAAAAGCCGCAACATACTTTCATCAAGTGCAGAGTTCGATGGAGCACACACCAAAACACAGACACGATTATGGCTTGAATTGACAACTTCTGGCTTTTGTATAACATAAAAGGCCAATATTTATGGATCAACCTATTCAAATAAAGAGAATAGAAAAAGAAAAAGAAAAACAGAACTTAACAGGTCATTACCATGAGTAGATAAAAGGTTAACGAAATGATAAGCACAAGATGGTTATAGCTCTACAACTTGATTATGATTATAATTTGTGTACGTGTATGTCATGCTCCAAAATGCTTTGAGCTAGGAACCTGCCAATGCTAATACTAAAGCACTCTACGAAACTTTGAGCACTATTGGTTGGGATATGAGATTTTTAATAACACAATCTCTTATTCATAATAACAGAAAATCAGTTGGTGCAAGTTAATTAATATGGATCTAATAGTTAATTACTATTTAGCAAGGTTCTAAAAGGATCGCAAAAGCTTCGCAAAGGTTACGCAAATGTGTGATGTTTGACCTCCACGCCACACAATAGACTAAAGCTTGAGCTTAAAGTTTGACTTGAGACGATGACTGAAAAAACGTGATAAGTCGTGATAAAACCAGATGAATGAAGGTTTTTTTTAATTCAATTTCAATAACAATTATATTTTTATATAAAAATAGAAAATATTACATTTAAAATAGTTTCTTAACTTTAGTCCTTATGTATGACACATTTTATAACTTAAATATATTTATAATATGATATGAAGTATAATTATATAAATGCATTTTTTCATATTTTATGACGCGTTAATTCAAGTCTTAAAAATGTCATAGCCCGCAAAAGTGTGAAGCTTGACCATGTCATCACGTCAAACCTCACGTTATCTATTTATAATTGTTGATTAATACAAGATCTAAAATCATTCTCACTTTTAATGTCACTATCAATATCATATATATTATCGGTATCTTTTTTCATTATGTTATAATAATTAAGCTAATGTTTCTCAGCACACCTTTTTATTGATTTTTATGAATCTATTTTTATGATTTGTTGAAGTTCCCACCTACTTTTATCTGCACTTTTAGTTTCATGTATGATGTATGTGTGTATAATAAAAAGACTAAAAATGTATTTATATACCATCCATAAAACTATCACTATGTATTGGCACATACTTCAATATGTGAAAGTTAGTACATTTTAGTTAGTATCGTGTAACTTAATTAGTTAGCATCCTCACTTTCAGTATGTGAAATTTCTAAAAAGCATGTGTTTAGAGATAGTTTTAGTTAGTACTACGTAGTATCATGACACTATGTATGTGTTCAAAAAATAACTCTCGATGATTGTGCTATTTGAATTTCTTTTATATGGTAAATATTTGTTCAATGTCGTCGCAAAGGTTTCGTAATACCCTTCACGTTACGCAATTGATCAAGACACACGCTTACAGCTTAATATGAGATGAGAAGTTAAAAAAGTAATATGACGCGATAAATCATGATGCGTGGAGGCTTTTATGATTTCAACTAGGATAACACAAATATAATTTTTTTTACTTTATTCTCTATATGTGACACTTTTGTATATGAAATATATCTAACATATGATATAAATAAAATAATTTTTAAATATTTTTATATTTTATCGCTTTAAGTCACACTTTAAAAGCGCAAAGCATTTGTTTTACCCGCTAAGGTTTTGGTACTGGTCGATAATCTTTGTAAAATACACAACTTTTTAACACTAACATTTAGCTAAAAAATAAAAACAATAAGTACATGTCATGTCCGTCAGTCGGACATTGCAAATAGATATTTACCAAATAAAAAAAGTAAAACAGCAATCATAAGTCATACCCGTCCATCGGACGGGTTTTGCCAGTAGTATATATATATATATATATATATATATATATATATATATATATATATATATATATATATATATATATTATATGAATAATAATAACTTCTGAAACAGTATCAAACAAACAGTAGTAAAGAAAAAATAATAGAACTCGAACAGTATTATGAAAAAAAAAGAATAAAGCAGATTATAGAACTTGGACAGAAAATTAAAATGAGACAAGATTAATTAAAAGCAAATTTTCATTAATCATAATAAAATTACATTAACTGGAAAAATTAAAAAAAAATACAAGATTAAATCTAAACCTAATTTTACTGAAAATTAAATCTAATTTATCCTACTCCTAAATTAATTAAAAACTGAAAAATAAAGAAAAAGCTATCTTGTTACATCTTTGTGGGGGTTTTTATAGGCAAAAACCCCAAAACCTTCTTGAAACATCTTGGTGCCCACGCAAACAAATCGTGGCCGCTTATTCTTCTCTCTCTCTTTTTCATCTCATCAAACGGCTGGAATTAATGATGGGCTACGGATTGCCAGGGTGGATTGTGGACCACCCTTGGTGTTCTTCCCCGAAATTTTTGGGGATTTAATTCCGAAGGATGTGAATTAAACATAAATGTAAAAAGCTCTAAAATTAATGGTAAAAAAAATATTAGGGTTTGGGATTGGGGTGGATGCTGCGTATTTTTGGGGAGAAAGAAAGTGGGAGTGGGTGTGCATTGTTTGTAACGTCTGAATAATGGGGAAAAATGCTTTTATTAATGTGAGGTGAGATGTGGGAAAACACGTGATATATGCGTTTGGTGTTGACTGTGGTTTATTCCACAACTCTTGACCACACTTTGCTAGCCGTCTATGTTCTTTATTGATTGGGCTTTTGGCCCATATTTGCAAAGCACAAGTAGCTAACTATTATGCTTGATCCGTCCCACAAATGGGCTTAAGGCCACTTTAAATGATTTACTTGATCCTTTTAGTTTAAATCATCCATTCCTTAAATGGGCTTGTGGGCCCATTAAGCATAAGTGGGACCCACAAGGCCCAAAATCTTCGTAAATGAGTGAATCCACTAAAACGAGCTTGATTTTGGCTTTCTCGATCTTTTCTTCAATTTATTGTTGACTTTGCCGGTTTTCGTGAACTTGGGCACATTTTGGTCTTTTGACTTTGTCTTCGTCTTTTCTTGGACTTTTCTTCAACTTTTGACCGTGAAATCCCGTGTTTTCTTTCCTTTTGATCATTTGTACCTATTTTAACACAAGAACACAAAACCACGCGTAATTCCGACTTTTATGATATAAAACACATGATTAGGTCTTGTTTTTCCTTGTTTTTAGTGGCAAAAGGATAAGTGTTTACACACTTATTAGCTCTCAAGTGGGCTAACTTTGATTTAAACCAAGCCGATTCACATAGGAAAGATCAACTTAATGAGATGGATGAATTGAGAGCCAATGCCTATGAGAATTCTTTGCTTTACAAGGAAAAGACTAAGAAATTGCATGATGCTAAGATCAAGAACCGTGAGTTTAAAGTTGGAGAGCCGGTTCTCCTCTTTAACTCAAGGTTGAAACTTTTTGCGGGCAAGCTTAAGTCGAAATGGTCCGGTCCATTCACTATTGCCCATGTGTTTCCATATGGAACTATTGAGTTGTCACAACCCGATGGTCCAAACTTTAAAGTGAATGGTCACCGTGTGAAACATTATTTTGGGGAGGACATTTCTGTTGAAATGGTCCAAGAGATCCCCATTTTCCCCATGAATTAATTCATTGAGGGAAGAGTCGAGCTAGAGACTCCTTAACTCAAGCATCGTATAACTAGGTTTAGAGTGTTGTAGGTTAGAAATAAGTGTATAGAATTGAGGATAAGTGTAGGGGAGACCTTCTTTTATCTTCATATTGTTTATAGGGTTGCTCACTCATTTCATGCTTTGGAGCTTATGGAGGAGGCCCTTGTATCCGGTCCACTTCGTTACTATTGTGATTTTCATAGACACCTTGTGCTTAAACATGAATTCACCAATAGTTGATCTTTCCTTAACTTGGGTTAAGCAAAGTCTTTTCATTGTCATAAGTGTAGGGGAAGTTTTTATAATTCCATGCTCTTAAACATTAAGGACAATGTTTAGCTTAAGTGTAGGGGGGTCTTCTATCGTAGTAACCTTACCTAGAACTTGTCATTGATCTTCATGATAACATTGGGAAATTAATTTTTCAAACATTTTTCAAGTTTTTGATCTACTTTGGCCACCAAAAATATGCATTAATCATTTTTCATTTGCATATCACATTTGCATTGTATATATTTTTCTTTTGCTTTTCATCAAAAATCCAAAAGAGTAAAAAAATATAATAAAAACATGGTTTAACAAGTTTAGATTTTTTTGACATATTAGGCCCGCCATGGATATTTTGACTCAACCCGAGTTTCTTATCCAAGCATTCTCTAGCTAGTATCATTAACCATGTAGTCCTTCATTGGTCTATTAGGCTAAGCATCCACCAATCTCATTCTTTGAGATTTTAAATTTGTGGAGAATGGGAAATGATAGAGTTGAAACAAGTGTAAAAGGGCTAGATAAACTTCATGATAATTACTTGTGGCTAAACCCCTCTCTTCTTTACCTCTAATTTCTTCGCATGTATATATGTTAATAAATAATCAAGAACGGTTTTAACTGGTTTGTAATCTCTTATGCATTTTTGTCTAATCATTCATGGTTGATATAAGTACGTCTTAAGATTCTAAGTTAGAACGTTTTATGTGTACTAGACTTATGTCATGCTTAATATTTAGCGGGTGTTTTTCCTTTTATTCTTTTCAACTTTCTTTGTGAGGAATAAAGAAAAATAAGAGCGGCTTACAAAAAAATGAGTGGCTAGAAAAAGAAAAAAAAAGAAAAGAAAAAAAAATAATTATACAAGACTCCCAAGAGGGGAAGTGTGGTGTTAATTATAGTGACTATTGAATTCCAATATTACCTTGACGGGTTGCGGGGATTCAATAGATTGCTCCAATCCAATATTACCTTGACGGGTTGCGGGGTTGAAGATCCAAAGTCTCAAAAAGGCGGAGGATGTAAATTATTGCGTGAGTTTTATTTTTCTTTCCTTAACGAGTGTGTAGCTACTTATGAAAGCATGACATGAGGATTTTACACATAAGGCGAATGAATTATTACTCTTGAAACGGACTTATATTAATTGTGAGTTGTTTTTCGAGTAATAGATGAGAGGATTACTTAGGATTAAAACTGTGCTTCCTTATTTTTGGATTTTGCATTTCTTATACTTCACGCTTTAAATAATGACAAATTTGCCCACAAGCAATTTGCTCAACTAATAACCGGTTCCACATTTAATTGTCATGAATAAGTTGATGCACTTTTTACTTGTGAATACAATGATCCCATTTTTAAGCTTGGTATGGGGAAAGTGAAACTTGAGGGTGATAAGCATCCATGGTACTCAAGCCCTAATCAAAGTCATTGAATTCTTTATGAGTTATTTCCATCAAAATCATTTCAAGAAAATCCAAAAGGATATAAATAGAATTGTATCTTGTGCACTGCATTGTTAAAAATCAAAATCATGCATCATATAGTGTAGAGTAGTGTAGATGCATTCCATAATGGCCAAGGTGGATTAATTATGAGGAGAATGTAAATTTGTGATTTAAAATATAACATTGCATGAGGACATGACAATGTTCAAGTGTAGGGGATTTGATATGAGCAAAAACTCATATCAATTAATCAACAAATCACCCTAAAACACATAGCAAATACCTAACTTTTGTGCTATAAAAGCAGTATTATGTGGTATGTTCTGTGTTTGTGTACAAATAGGTAAGAAGGATGCATTTCAAGCAAACAAAGAGAAAATCAAGCTAAATTATGAAAAAGACAAAGAAGGATCAAGAGTGACAAGACTTTGAAGACAAAGGACCTATCTTGACAACATTTCAAAGATGAATGACTAAAAGTGAACATTTGTCAAAGTCAAGATCAAAGTCAAACATGGTCAACTATCAAGTCAACCAAGTCAAAAGGGTCAAAAGAAGCAACATTTCAAAGTTGAAGGATCATTTTTGCCAAAGAAATGAAGATTCTAGATTAAAACACAAATCTACCAAGTCAAGGGACTGAAACTGCCAACTTTGCAAAGTATTTTGGGCTCAATCCGTGTTTAAAGGCTTCAACCAATGAGAAGCAAGGAAATAAATAACTTGGATTGCCACCTAAGCCCACTCACAGCCGCCTTCATTTAATAACCCAATCACAACAGTATGATCCACCAACTCCTCAACTGGCCAATCATATTTCACTAAACGGATAATGATCCATGTGCTTATTTCTCCACCAACCACAACCTGCCACATGGCCTTCTTCTCCAAACAAAATTGCCAGAAACGGGATTTAGCTAGAGGGCATTTCAGAAGGAGTTATAAACATGAAAAGTGTTTAAAATCAAGAGAGGAATTTAACCCAACAACTCAATTAAGTTGACAACCACTCAATCAAAAAACCCCAATTAAGTTCTTCACCTGCAAATTTCAAATTAGCAGAATTTGGACACGTGGAGCTCAATGATTGGCTTGGACACGTCACTCTCCCCAACAACTTCACTTTCTCATTCTATAAATAGGGTAGCAGGCTCTCATTTGTACATAGTTAGCTAGTGTGAAAAACACACACACACTAGATTTTTCACTCTCTCCCATTTTTGTTAGCAGTTAGTAGATAACAACTCTCAAGAGCCTGACAACCTCTTGAGAGTCTGTTAGTTAGTTGTAACTACCTTTGTAACTACTTTTCACATTACTTCAATAAAAATTCAAATTTCCCTCCAATTCTCTCATTGCTCTTACCTATTGTTCATACGTCATTGTTATTGCTTGTTTCTAGTGATCATACTTGATCATTAGAAGCTTTGTGGAAGTTGGTAGCTGTTCATTACATCCAGTAGCTGAGTACCTGTTTTGATCATTCATTTCAAGCATTGGTAGAAGTTTTGAAGATTTTGAGTTCATCAATGGAGTTTGAGTTGATTACAGCTGTTGATTAGTAGATTGTTGGTAGTTTCTAGTGCTAAGGTGGTGGTTTAGCACTAGCTAGATAGCTCAGCGCTACTCTACTCCCCAAAGGAGGCCTAAGCTAAAAGGTTTTGGATTTCTACATTTTTTTTGTTCCACTCAAGTGTTGAATGCATGCTAAATTCCTAGATCAGAACTTGTTTGCTTGTATGATTGAAATGTGTATAATGCAAGTTCGTTTTCTCAGTTCTTAACTAATAGAAAGTCCAATCAATATCGAATTTATAATCGTTTTTGGTTGTTCAAGCTTGCTTGGTAATCTATTGCTAATTCAAACAACACTAAGTAAAAATGAAAAATATAAACCTACTTATACGTAAAACAAATTGCAAATTCCAAATTTTATTCAAGTAAAATATTAAAATGCAAAATTTAAAAGTATAAGGACTGAAAATGTAATTTCTATGAAATGTAAATGCTTGAAATGTAAATTCTAAAAGTTATAAGGACTAAAAATGTAAAACAGTTAACTATAAGGACTAGACTTGTAAAAACTTTAACAAACTAACCAAATTTAAACCAACTAACAAACTTTAAAACTGAAATTTAACAACTAACAAATTCCAGGGACTAACTTTTGCAAACCCTAAATTCTAGCAAGTTTAGCCAAAAATTAAAACTGATTAAAAATCTAGGGACCAAAGTGCAATAAATCCAATCTTTTTACTAAAAACGGGACAATGGAAAGATTAAGCTCGTTTGAGCTTATTTCTCAACCAAATAAGCTGAAACAACTTGCAAACAACTTCAAATCCAAATCAAGAAACGTGTATTCAAGGATTTTAGCCAAAAGTCCAAAATAAGCAAAATAGTGCTTATCAATAAGCTCAAAATAAGCTATAGCATAATCCAAACATCCACAACTTGATTTTATTATCAAAACTGATTAAGCTCTTGATTTAAGGAAGGGGAAATCAAATTAGAACAAATTTCATCCAGTAATAAGCTAGATATCTGAAAATAAGCTCAAATGAGCTTATGTTGACCAAACGTTGACCAGATTTTGGAAAAAGCTCAAAATCTCAAAACTTCATATTCAACACTTACTAAACAGATATGTGAAAGAAAACTACAACTTTTATGAAGTGGATTATTAGAACTAGTAAAACAGTAAGCTAATCACATCAGAGAATGCAAAATGCTCAGTCCTTAACTAATAAGCTGTTTTCTAGCTTATTTCTGAATACTGTAGAATTTCCTTTTAAAGTCTGAAAGATTATGATGTAAGCTATGACTAGAAATTGGTTTGAGCAAATTTCATTAAGTTTTGAAAGAGAAATAAGCAAATGAATCTGACAAGTTTTGAACTAAAAGCTGATAAAAGGAATGACCCAAACTTTTTGTTAACCAATTGCCTGTTTGACTATTTTATTGACTTACAAATGACTGAAAACTACTTGTTAACTTCTAATGAGTAGAAATGAACACTTAAACACCAATTAACAACCCTTGAAAACTGATTAACAACTAGTCCCAAACACACCTTTATCTGATTATGATCAAACTTTTACAAAGGACTTTTTGAGTAATGATTAAGACTGATTAAAGAGCTATAGCAAACTAGTTTTAATGGATAAAATGAAATGTTTTCAAGCTAAGAACAAGTTAAAACCAAGTCTAGAACTGCAAGTAGCTAATGCACTAAAAAGTACTGAAATTCAGCTAAAAACTACAAGACTGATCACAAGTAATCAAGTATCAAACAACTAAACTACAACACTCAAAGACAATCAAACAGCAACTAAACAAGTATAATCAAGCAGCCATCAAAGTTTACACTAAGAAATGAGCAGGCAAGAACTGTTTAGAGGAACAAAAATCAGAAACTTTGGAACCTATTGTAGAGATCCTTTTGGTAGAAGAGGAGCGCTGAGCTCTCTTGCCCTAGTGATACCACCACCTATCACTAGCTATCAACTCAAATCAACAACCAAAACAGCTACAACTCATCATTCTGCCATGAAAACTTCAAGAAACTAGGAATGAACTGAATTTTTGATCAAACAGCAACAAATCTTCAACAAAGTCAGTTATGATCAATGTATGATCATAACAAACTTCTAACAGCAACAAATGAATCACTCAACAGCAGTAAAGTAGCAGGAATTGAAGAACAAGATTTGGCGGGAAAACTTGGATTTGAAATTTTATTGATGAAATCAGTTACAAAAGGTAGTTACAAGGTTCTAACTAACTAACTAACTCAAGAGTTTGTCAGACTCTTGAGTTGTTAGGTGAAAAGGAGGGAAAAAGAGAAAAGTGAAATTGAGAGAACTAGGTGTTTACAAAATTAAGCTACTCAGAAAAATGAGGTACAAGTTGTGTATTTATAGGCAAGATAAGAAGATTCAGTTGGAGTTGTGACGTGTTCAGGCCAATCATGTCTTGACACGTGGAGGAATTCTGCAAATCCGCTTTGAAGGTGATGAACATCTTTTGGGGGTTTTTGATTCAATGGATTATATGTTAATTGGTTAACACCATTGGATTCGTCTCTTCAAAACGAGCAACTTTGATGTTTTGATCTTTACTTGAAATGCCCTCTATCTCAAACCCGTTCCTGGAAAATACTTTGGTGAAAGAGAAGGACACGTGGCAGCTTTTAATTGGTAGAGAGAGAGTGTTGTGGATCACACTGTTGTGATTTGGTCATTAAATGTGACGGCTATGAGTGGGATTTAATTGTTTGATCCGTGTGACTTTCTTTCTCTCTTCTCATTGGTTAAGAGCCTTAGCACATGGATTCAACTTGCAATACTTTCCAAACTTGACAAATTAAGTCCCTTGACTTGGCAGATTGCTAGTTAAGGCTAATATCTTCATTCCTTTGACATTTTTGACCCTTCAACTTTGATTTTTCAACAAAATGGCCCTTTGACTTGAGTTGACTTTGTAGTTGACCAAATTTGACTTTAATCTTGACTTTTCTTTATTTGCACTTTAAGTCCCTCAACTTTCACAAATTGTCAAGATAGGTCCTTTGACTTCAAAGTCTTGTCACTTTTGATCCTCTTTTGTCTTTTTCATCCATTTGAGCTTGGTTTTTCCTTGTTTGCTTGAAATTGTATCCTTTTACCTACATAAGAGCACACAAACACAAACATACCACATAACACTGCTTTTTACAAGATAAATGGGTATTTTGCTTCATGTTTTAGGGTTATTTGTTGATAAAAGGATATGAGTTTAAGCTCATATCAAATTCCCCTACACTTGAGCATTGCCATGTCCTCATGCAATATTATCTTTCAAAGTTTAAAAATTTACATTTTCCTCATAATTAATCCACCTTGGCCATATGAGATGCATCTACACTACTCTAAACTAGATGATGCATAATTTTGACTTTTAATAATGCAATGAATCAAAATACAATTCTATCTATATCTTTTTGATTTTTCTTGAAATGGTTTTGATGGAAATAACTCATAAAGAATTCAATGACTTGGATTAGGGCTTGGGTACCATGGACACTTATCACCCTCAAGTTTCACTTTCCCCATACCAAGCTAGTAAATGGAATCATTGCATTCACAAGTAAAAAGTACATCAACTTATTCATGACAATTAAATGTGGAACCGGTTATTATTTGAGCAAATTGCTTGTGGGCAAATTTGTCATTATTAAAGTGTGAAATATAAGAAATGTAAAATCCAAAAATAAGGAAGGACGGTTTTAATCCTAAGTAATCTTCTCATCCATTACTTGAAAAACCGCTCACAATTAATATAAGTCCGTATTAAGAGTAATAAGTCATTCGCCTTATGTGTAAAATCCTCATGTCATGCTTTCATAAGTAACTACACACTCGCTAAGGAAAGAAAAATAAAACTCACGCAATAATTTACATCCGCATCTTTTTGAGATTTTGGATCTTCAACCCCGCAACCCGTCAAGGTAATATTGGATTGGAGCAATCTATTGAATCCCCGCAACCCGTCAAGGTAATATTGGAACTCAATAGTCACTATAATTAACACCACACTGCCCCTCTTGGGAGTCTTGCATTATTTTTTTTTTTTTTCTTTTTCTTTTTTTTTTTCTAGCCACTCATTTTTTTTTCATAAGCCGCTCTTATTTTTCTTTATTCCTCACCAAGAAATTTGCAAAGAAGAAAAGGAAAAACACCCGCTAAATATGGAGCATGACACAAGTCTAGTACACATAAAACGTGCTAACTTAGAATCTTAAGACGTACTCATATCAACCATGAATGATTAGCCAAAAATGCATAAGAGATTACGAACCAATTAAAACCGTACTTGATTATTTATTAACAATTATATACAAGCGAAGAAAATAGAGGTAGAGAAGAGAAGGTTTAGCCACAAGTAATTGCCATGAAGTCTATCTAGCCCTTTTACACTTGCTTCAACTCTATCATTTCCCATTCTCCACAAATTTAAAATTTCAAAGAATGAAATTGGTGGAAGCTTAGCCTAATAGACCAATGAAGGACTACATGGTTAAGGATACTAGCTAGAGAGTGCTAAAATAAGCAAACTCGGGTTGAGTCAAAATATCCATGGCGGGCCTAATATATCAAAGAAGTCTAAACTTGTTAAAACCATGTTTTATTGTATTTTTTTCTTTTTATATATTTTTGATGAAAAACAAAAGAAAAATATATACAATGCAAATGTGTTATGCAAAATGAAAAATGATTGATGCAAAAAATTATGAATGCATATTTTTGTTGGCCAAAGTAGATCAAAAATTTGAAAAATGTTGAAAATCCAATTTTCCATGTTATCATGCAAGACAATGACAAGTTCTAGGTAAGGTCACTTCGATAGAAGACCCCCCTACACTTAAGTTAAACATTGTCCTCAATGTTTAAGAGCATGGAAGTATAAAAACTTCCCCTACACTTATGACAATGAATAGACTTTGCTTAACCCAAGTTAAGGAAAGGACTACTATTAGTGAAATCAAGTTTAAGCACAAGGTGTCAATGAAAAATCACTAAAGTAACGAAGTGAACCGGATACAAGGGCCTCCTCCATAAGCTCCAAAGCATGAGATGAGTGAGCAACCCTACAAACAAACATGAAGACAAAAGAAGATCTCCCCTACACTTATCTCCAAATCTATGCCTTTATTTCTAACCTACAACACTCTAACCTAGTTATACGATGCTTGAGTTAATGAGTCTCTAGCTCGACTCGTCCCTCAATGAATTAATTCATGGGGAAAATGGGGACCTCTTGGACCATTTCAACGGAAATGTCCTCCCCAAAGTAGTGCTTAACACGGTGACCATTCACTTTAAAATTTGGACCATCGGGTTGGGACAACTCAAGAGTTCCATATGGAAACACTTGAGCAATAGTGAATGGACCGGACCATCTCGACTTAAGCTTGCCCGCAAAAAGCTTCAATCTTGAGTTAAAGAGGAGAACCGGCTCTCCAACTTTGAACTCACGATTCTTGATCTTAGCATCATGCAATTTCTTAGTCTTTTCCTTATATAGCAGAGAATTCTCATAGGCATTGGCTCTCAACTCATCCATCTCATTGATTTGATCTTTCCTATGTGAACCGGCTTGGTTTAAATCAAAGTTAGCCCACTTGAGAGCCCAAGATGCCTTATGTTCTAACTCAAATGGGAGGTGGCACGCTTTTCCATAGACAAGCCTATAAGGAGTACAACCAATTGGTGTCTTAAAAGCCGTCCTAAACGCCCACAAAGCATCATCAAGCTTATCCGACCAAGAAGCTCTATGCTCTCCCACCGTTCTCTCTAAAATTCTCTTTAAACCACGATTTGTGACCTCGGTTTGGCCATTTGTTTGAGGGTGATACGCGGTAGAAAGTCTATGATTCACTCCATATTTCTTCATAACTCTCGTGAATTGATCATTACAAAAGTGCGTACCACGATCACTTATGATGGCCCGAGGTACACCAAATCTAGCAAACAATTGTTTCAAGAACTTTACAACCACTCTAGCATCATTAGTAGGTAAGGCTTTAGCCTCCACCCACTTGGACACATAATCCACCGCCACAAGTATATACTTGTTTCCCTTAGAGGATGGAAAAGGTCCCATGAAATCTATTCCCCATACATCAAATATCTCACACTCTTGGATAAAATTTTGTGGCATCTCATCACGTTGTGTAATTTTACCTTGTCTTTGACAAACATCACAAAATTTCACCATCTCTTGGGCATCCTTGTAAATGGAAGGCCAATAGTAACCCGAATCAAAGACTTTCTTGGCGGTGTAGTTAGGCCCAAAATGTCCACCCGTAGGTCCTTTATGACATGCCTCTAAGATTTTAAATGCCTCGGGCCCATCTACACACCGTCTAATGATTTGGTCCGCACATTGCCTAAAAAGATATGGATCATCCCAAAAGTAATACTTAACGTCCTTAAGAAACTTTTTCTTTTGTTGGTAAGTAAGACCCTCAATAAGCACATTGCCCACAAGATAGTTTGCAATATCCGCAAACCAAGGTGTAGCATCCTCTTGGGAAGAGATAGACATGAGCTCCTCTAATGGAAAGGATTCATTGATTTCTTGATGTGGGAAATCTCCTTGAAAAGGATGCTCAAGTCTACTCAAATGATCCGCCGCTAAATTCTCGGCCCCTTTTTTATCACGAATCTCTATCTTAAACTCTTGAAGCAACAAAACCCATCTCAAAAGCCTAGGCTTAGCATCTTGTTTTGTCATAAGATACTTGAGAGCGGAATGATCCGTATACACTATGGTCTTGGAAAGCACAAGATATGGTCTAAACTTCTCAAAAGCATATACTATAGCAAGCAACTCTTTTTCCGTGGTAGTGTAATGAAGTTGGGCACCGGTCATGGTTTTACTCGCATAGTGTATAGGTTGGAAATGCTTATTAACTCTTTGTCCTAAGACGGCCCCCACCGCATAATCACTAGCGTCACACATAAGCTCAAAAGGTAATTCCCAATTTGGAGAAACCAAAACGGGAGCCTTTGTCAATTTTTCCTTAAGTGTCTCAAAAGATTCTAAACAAGCTTGGTCAAAAATGAAAGGAGCCTCTTTCTCCAAGAGATGAGTCATCGGTCTAGCTATCTTAGAGAAATCTTGTATAAAGCGCCTATAAAAACCCGCATGACCTAAAAAACTCCTCACACCTTTAACCGAGGTGGGTGGGGGAAGCTTAGCAATCACATCAATTTTGGCTCGATCAACTTCTAATCCCTTATTTGATATCTTGTGTCCTAAAACAATCCCCTCTTTCACCATAAAGTGACATTTCTCCCAATTAAGCACCAAACGTGTTTCCTCACAACGCTTAAGCATTCTCTCAAGATTGGTGAGACAAGAGCTAAAGGAGTTCCCAAATACGGAAAAATCATCCATAAAAACCTCCATGGTTTGCTCTATCATATCATGGAAAATTGCCATCATGCACCTTTGAAACGTCCCCGGTGCATTACATAGGCCAAAAGGCATCCTCTTGTAAGCAAATGTACCGTATGGACAAGTGAATGTGGTCTTTTCTTGATCCTTAGGGTCAATTGGGATTTGGAAATAACCCGAAAAGCCATCAAGAAAACAATAGTACTCATTTCCCGCTAAGCGTTCAAGCATTTGATCCATAAAGGGAAGCGGGAAATGGTCTTTCCTAGTTGCCTCATTGAGTTTTCTATAATCAATGCAAACTCTCCAACCGGTTACAAGTCTCGTGGGAATAAGCTCATTGTTCTCATTAGGCACCACGGTGATTCCACCCTTCTTTGGAACACAATGAACCGGGCTAACCCATGGAGAGTCGGAAATGGGGTAAATCATACCCGCATCTAAGAGTTTAATCACTTCCTTCTTAATAACCTCATGAATTTTTGGATTAACTCTCCTTTGGTTTTGAATGGCGGGTTTATAATCATCCTCCATAAGGATTTTGTGAGTACAAAAATGTGGATCAATTCCCCTTATGTCGGATATTTTCCATGCTAAAGCTTTCTTATGTTTCTTAAGGACTTCAATAAGTTGCTCCTTCTCATCCTCTTTCAATTCCTTAGCAATAATCACCGGTAATTGGTCTTTTCCTTCTAAGAAAGCATATTCTAAGTGGGATGGAAGTTCCTTAAGTTCAATGGGAGGTGGACTCTCTATGGAAGGTTTCACTATGGAAGGTTCCTCAATGGTAATTTCTTGTGGAATAGGGGAAGGAATAGGGTCCTCATTGAGCAACTTTTGGATTGTAAGAATATCTTCTTCCCAATTAATGGGAGAATCATCATCACCAAGAAAGTTGGACTCAAATTCCTCCAAGAGGAAATCACTCTCTCCAAAAGGTGTTAAAGAGGGAGCAATTGAGGCCACGGTTTCAACATGTGGAATCTCATCACGAGCATTCTTACAAGCATCATGAAAGTGTTCATTACACACTTCATCTAGCACATCCACAATGTTAATCGTCTCACAAGGTCTAGACTCCTTAACCTCTTTTCTATCACAAACTTTCCCTAACTTAAACACCACTTTCTCATCCTCTACTCTCATAATTAATTCTCCTTCCGCCACATCTATCAAGGTACGACCCGTTCTCAAAAACGGTCTACCAACAATCAAAGGCACTCTAGGATCCATGTCATAATCGACCACTACAAAGTCGGCCGGGAAGGTAAACTTATCCACACCTACAAACACATCTTCCGCTATACCTACGGGGTGAGCTATGGTTCGGTTGGCTAGTTCAAGAGTCATCCTAGTGGGGGTGAGCTCGGGAAGAGAGAGTTGTTTCCAAACCGATAAAGGCATGAGATTTATGCTTGCCCCTAAATCCGCCAAAGCCATGCAATTTTCAACACCGGGAAAATTACAAGGTATCAAGAAGCGCCCCGGATCTCCAAGTTTTGTTGGTAAGGTTTTAAGTAACACCGCGGAACAATTTTCATTAAGTGATGTGTTGGGCAAGTCAACCAATTTTTCTTTGTTTGAGAGCAAATCCTTGAACATCTTAGCAAACTTTGGCATATAAGCAAGAGCTTCCGCAAAGGATATGTTGATATTGAGTTGCTTGAACATCCTTAAGAAATTGGAGACTTGTATGTCATCTTTGTTCTTTAACTTGTCCTTTTTCAACCTTGAAGGGTATGGAAGAGTAGGTTGGGGTGTAGGTGGAATAGGTGTCGTAGTGGAAGATTTGTCTTTGTTAGCCTCTTCATTGGGAAGTGTGGAAGGTAAAGGAGAAGTATGAGGTGGTTGAGAAGGTGTGTTTGAGTGAATAGGAGCACTTTGAGGGGGTGGAGTAGAAGTAGAAGGCTTATCACAAGTAGGAGCACAAGTGGGTTGAACAAGAGTAGGTTTAGGAGGTGAAGGATCCTTTGTTGTTGTACCACTCCTTGTTGTAATAGCATTGACATTGGCCCTAGGATTTGTTTGTGTGTTGGAAGGTAAAGCTCCTTGTGGTCTTTGATTTAATGCCATGAAAAGCTTATTGAATTGGTCATTCATTTTCTTGTCCATAGCTTGGAATTTCTTTTCATTCTCTTGATTCATCTTTTGCAAAAGATCCATTGTGTTTAACTCTTGTGGCACATAACCTTGAAAACCTTGAGGTTGGAAAGGTAAAGGTTGAGAGGTAAATCCTTGATTTGGTGGATAAAAGGTACTTGCTTGAGGTTGAAATTGATTTGGTGCCTTGTAGTTATTTCCTTGGTATGGTTGTCTTTGCCCTTGATTCCTTGCTAAAATTTGAGGAGGATTTTGTTGAATTTGGGTGGGTGGTTGGGGTGGGAAGCCGGGTGGAGTAAGGTAATTTTGGGATTTGTAAGAAAGGTTATTTGGATTGATGTTAGGCTTGAAGTGTTCACGGTGTTCCTCTTGATAAGCATAACATTCCCCTTGATATGCAAGTTCGTTTTCTCAGTTCTTAACTAATAGAAAGTCCAATCAATATCGAATTTATAATCGTTTTTGGTTGTTCAAGCTTGCTTGGTAATCTATTGCTAATTCAAACAACACTAAGTAAAAATGAAAAATATAAACCTACTTATACGTAAAACAAATTGCAAATTCCAAATTTTATTCAAGTAAAATATTAAAATGCAAAATTTAAAAGTATAAGGACTGAAAATGTAATTTCTATGAAATGTAAATGCTTGAAATGTAAATTCTAAAAGTTATAAGGACTAAAAATGTAAAACAGTTAACTATAAGGACTAGACTTGTAAAAACTTTAACAAACTAACCAAATTTAAACCAACTAACAAACTTTAAAACTGAAATTTAACAACTAACAAATTCCAGGGACTAACTTTTGCAAACCCTAAATTCTAGCAAGTTTAGCCAAAAATTAAAACTGATTAAAAATCTAGGGACCAAAGTGCAATAAATCCAATCTTTTTACTAAAAACGGGACAATGGAAAGATTAAGCTCGTTTGAGCTTATTTCTCAACCAAATAAGCTGAAACAACTTGCAAACAACTTCAAATCCAAATCAAGAAACGTGTATTCAAGGATTTTAGCCAAAAGTCCAAAATAAGCAAAATAGTGCTTATCAATAAGCTCAAAATAAGCTATAGCATAATCCAAACATCCACAACTTGATTTTATTATCAAAACTGATTAAGCTCTTGATTTAAGGAAGGGGAAATCAAATTAGAACAAATTTCATCCAGTAATAAGCTAGATATCTGAAAATAAGCTCAAATGAGCTTATGTTGACCAAACGTTGACCAGATTTTGGAAAAAGCTCAAAATCTCAAAACTTCATATTCAACACTTACTAAACAGATATGTGAAAGAAAACTACAACTTTTATGAAGTGGATTATTAGAACTAGTAAAACAGTAAGCTAATCACATCAGAGAATGCAAAATGCTCAGTCCTTAACTAATAAGCTGTTTTCTAGCTTATTTCTGAATACTGTAGAATTTCCTTTTAAAGTCTGAAAGATTATGATGTAAGCTATGACTAGAAATTGGTTTGAGCAAATTTCATTAAGTTTTGAAAGAGAAATAAGCAAATGAATCTGACAAGTTTTGAACTAAAAGCTGATAAAAGGAATGACCCAAACTTTTTGTTAACCAATTGCCTGTTTGACTATTTTATTGACTTACAAATGACTGAAAACTACTTGTTAACTTCTAATGAGTAGAAATGAACACTTAAACACCAATTAACAACCCTTGAAAACTGATTAACAACTAGTCCCAAACACACCTTTATCTGATTATGATCAAACTTTTACAAAGGACTTTTTGAGTAATGATTAAGACTGATTAAAGAGCTATAGCAAACTAGTTTTAATGGATAAAATGAAATGTTTTCAAGCTAAGAACAAGTTAAAACCAAGTCTAGAACTGCAAGTAGCTAATGCACTAAAAAGTACTGAAATTCAGCTAAAAACTACAAGACTGATCACAAGTAATCAAGTATCAAACAACTAAACTACAACACTCAAAGACAATCAAACAGCAACTAAACAAGTATAATCAAGCAGCCATCAAAGTTTACACTAAGAAATGAGCAGGCAAGAACTGTTTAGAGGAACAAAAATCAGAAACTTTGGAACCTATTGTAGAGATCCTTTGGGTAGAAGAGGAGCGCTGAGCTCTCTTGCCCTAGTGATACCACCACCTATCACTAGCTATCAACTCAAATCAACAACCAAAACAGCTACAACTCATCATTCTGCCATGAAAACTTCAAGAAACTAGGAATGAACTGAATTTTTGATCAAACAGCAACAAATCTTCAACAAAGTCAGTTATGATCAATGTATGATCATAACAAACTTCTAACAGCAACAAATGAATCACTCAACAGCAGTAAAGTAGCAGGAATTGAAGAACAAGATTTGGCGGGAAAACTTGGATTTGAAATTTTATTGATGAAATCAGTTACAAAAGGTAGTTACAAGGTTCTAACTAACTAATTAACTCAAGAGTTTGTCAGACTCTTGAGTTGTTAGGTGAAAAGGAGGGAAAAAGAGAAAAGTGAAATTGAGAGAACTAGGTGTTTACAAAATTAAGCTACTCAGAAAAATGAGGTACAAGTTGTGTATTTATAGGCAAGATAAGAAGATTCAGTTGGAGTTGTGACGTGTTCAGGCCAATCATGTCTTGACACGTGGAGGAATTCTGCAAATCCGCTTTGAAGGTGATGAACATCTTTTGGGGGTTTTTGATTCAATGGATTATATGTTAATTGGTTAACACCATTGGATTCGTCTCTTCAAAACGAGCAACTTTGATGTTTTGATCTTTACTTGAAATGCCCTCTATCTCAAACCCGTTCCTGGAAAATACTTTGGTGAAAGAGAAGGACACGTGGCAGCTTTTAATTGGTAGAGAGAGAGTGTTGTGGATCACACTGTTGTGATTTGGTCATTAAATGTGACGGCTATGAGTGGGATTTAATTGTTTGATCCGTGTGACTTTCTTTCTCTCTTCTCATTGGTTAAGAGCCTTAGCACATGGATTCAACTTGCAATACTTTCCAAACTTGACAAATTAAGTCCCTTGACTTGGCAGATTGCTAGTTAAGGCTAATATCTTCATTCCTTTGACATTTTTGACCCTTCAACTTTGATTTTTCAACAAAATGTCCCTTTGACTTGAGTTGACTTTGTAGTTGACCAAATTTGACTTTAATCTTGACTTTTCTTTATTTGCACTTTAAGTCCCTCAACTTTCACAAATTGTCAAGATAGGTCCTTTGACTTCAAAGTCTTGTCACTTTTGATCCTCTTTTGTCTTTTTCATCCATTTGAGCTTGGTTTTTCCTTGTTTGCTTGAAATTGTATCCTTTTACCTACATAAGAGCACACAAACACAAACATACCACATAACACTGCTTTTTACAAGATAAATGGGTATTTTGCTTCATGTTTTAGGGTTATTTGTTGATAAAAGGATATGAGTTTAAGCTCATATCAATGATCAAAGATGTTTAGTTGATAACTGAGTTGTGTTGATTGATTGAGTAGCTTATTGGTAGCTTAGCAATTGTTTCCTAGCTTATATCTACATTCTGTTAAGTTTTTTTAGCTTTCATATAGCTTGCCTTAGCATTTGTGGCATAGTAGTGTTGCATAGCAAATCATTAGTTTCTTTTCATCTCATTTTACTAGTAAAACTTAGCTTGTAATCAAACTTTAATCAGTCTTGCTTCTAACTAAAATTCCTTTAATAGAATTCTACTGAAATTTGTAACTAGTGTTTGGCAACCAGTTTTAGAGTAAGCTCTAGTGTTAATTTTAGCTCAAATCTTGTTAATCTCTAGTCACTTAGCCATTTTAAGTCAAGTTCATTAGTTATCCTTCACTTTCTAGCAAGTTCTTTGGTCAAAAAGTCCAATTGCACCAAAAAGGCTTTGGGTCATTTTGTTTCAAAACATGATTTCAGAAAGTATTGATTTTCAAATCATTGCCATTTCTTTGTTTCTTGATGAATTTTCCGGAAATTAGTTTCTAGCTCTTACTCAACATATGTAGTTTAAGCCTTAAGCAGGAAAGTCTACAGTATTCAGTAATAAGCTAGAAATAAGCACTTGTTTCAGCCTTTGAGCAAATGCAATTCTCTGTGATAAAAAGCCAATCTGTTTTCTCATACCAGCTTATCTACTTCACAAACTTGCCCATTTTCTTTCACAAATCTCTTTAGAAAGTGTTCCTTGTTAAGTTTTTAAAATTTCAGCTTTTTGGATTTTTGGTCAACAAAATTCAATATAAGCTCTTTTAGCTTAATTTCATTTTCTGAGCTTATTAATGGATCATTTTTGTTAAGACAAGACATTCTCTTCTTTTTGTGAGCTTATTAACAAGTTTTTTCATAAAAATCAAGTTGTGAACATTTGGCTTATTAGATAGCTTATTTTGGGCTTATTTCAAATAGCTTATTAGAGATTCAGTGAGTTTCAGCTTATTTCTTTTACAAGTCTAGCTGAATTTCAATTTTAAGCCTTTTAAAATTGGTTTGAGCTTATTTGGTTAAGAAACGAGCTTATTCGAGCTTATTTTTGTTCCTAGCCCGTTTTGATTAAAAGTTGTTAGAAAATTGCACATAGGTCCTTAGGTTGTTAAACAGTTACATTTTTGGCTAATTTTTCCTAATCTTTAGATTTTGTTAGGTTAAGTCCCTCTATTTTCAAGATAGTTAACAATTGGTTAGTCAGTTTTCAAAATTAGTTAAGATTAGTTACTTGGTTAGTTACATTTTCACCATTAGTCCAATTTGTTAACTGTTTTTTACATAAATAGTCCTTAGACTTTTAGACTTTGTATTTTTGGAATTTAATTTTCATAGAATTTACATTTTCAATCCTTTCATTTTATAGAATTTACATTTGTGATTTTAGTTGAATAAAAATATGGTATTTGACAATTTGTTTTACAGTGACATAGTTAATATTTTTCATTTTTATTTGATTGTTGAATTAGACGTAGAATATCCAAATACCTTTACCAACCAAAAACAATTATAAACTCGATCTTGTTAGGACTTTCAATTTGTTAAGAACTGAGAAAACGAACTTCAACTATACACATTTCAAATTGCAAGGTACTTATCACGTGCAAAGATCATATATGATAATGTATCATAAGATTAGCAATTTACGAGGTTGGACCTGAATGATGGAAAACATGATATGAAAGAAGCATATGGTTCTTGTTCACGAATGTTGGTCGCCTCATCACATCTGAAGTTATCTCTTGACTCTATGTGTACGATTGATATTGTTGTCTTGACACCAATATGTGAACTTGGCACTTTCGACGTCAAAGATTCTGAATGCTGGACAATTGCTCCCCCTCAATTGTTGTCCCGTGTTCTATTGAAAGACCTGTAGTCGCCGTTTGAGTAGTCGCATCGTCTAGTATGTAGATATCAATTGTAAATTGCTACGGTTGGTGGAGACGATAACTTCATAAAAACAAGATTTCTCTTGTTTTAACAAATAAATGCACTGACACGTACATATATTCGTGTTAGATTATGTTATTACGTAAACATAATCCCTTACATGGTTATAAAGTAAACCATGCCCGAGAAAATTAATTCCCGTTGTTGAGTCAAAGCTTTCCGGTGAAATGCTTGACTTGAGTATGAAAATCGGGTTACTATCTGAAATAATAGCAAGCCATTTTGAGCATGTTTTAAAAGATTTGAACTTCTGCTCGAACTTTATTTAACCCCGTGTAATTATTGAATGACATTTCTGTATCGTAAATATTATCGATTCCAGAAGACATGCTCTTTTTAGCAAAACATTTTTGAACACACAATTTTGAAAGATTTAGAAAAACCTTATGAGAAATTCTCGAAAAATTGTGTTCAATGTTTTGAAAACCAATTACTTGAGCTTAAGATGTTGAATATCTTACAAAACGAGCTCAAGTCCCAGAAGTTGTAACCTTCCCGTTGTTAAGGATAAGTTATCATCGGCGATAAACTTTCCTTTTAACTGAATAACAAGTCCTAAGTTGACATTTACTTAGAAGTCGTGTTCATGAGCTTGAAAACTTTTGAGTGTTTTAACGGAAAGCTCATGATCGAGAAAGATGAATTTCTCGTTATGAACAAAAGTTCTTTTATTTAGAAGATAAACTTTCCTTTCTGAGCTTAAAACTTGGAATGTTTTAATACAAGCTCATGACCGAGAAAATTTAATTTCCCGTTACGAGGACAAGCTATCTTTAAAGATAAGCTCTCCTAAAATTGAAGTTCGAGTTACAGTCTGATATTTAACTATAAGTCATTGTGCATGAGCTTAAAAACTTCGAATGTTTTTAATATTAGCTCATGCCCAAGAAAAATTAATTTCTCGTTGTAAGGATAAGTTTATCATCGGCGATAAACTTTCCTTTCTTTGAAGTCTGGGGCATAATCTGAAATGTGATTATACGCCATTTACACAAGCTTAAAAACCTTTGAATAGTTTTAATGTAAGCTCGTGTCCGAGAAAAAGTTTAATTTCTCGTTAATAAGGATAAGTTTATCATCGGCGATAAACTTTCCTTAATTTGAAGATCGGGTCATCATTTGATATTTAATGATGAGCCTTTTTACACGAGCTTAAAACCTTGGAATAGTTTTAACGTAAGCTCGTGTCCGAGAAAATTTAAATTCTCATTTTGAGGGTAAGTTATCGTTGACGAGATAAACTTCCCTTTCTCTGAAGTTCGGGTCACAGACTGTGATTTGACTGTGAGCCATTATGCATGAGCTTAAAAACTTAGAATGTTTTTTAATTTTAGCTCATGCCCGAGAAAACTTAGTTTCTCGTTGTGAGGATAAATTTATCATCGGCGATAAACTTTCCTTTCTTTGATGAACGAGTTACAGTCTGTGATGTGACTATAAGTCCTTTGCAGGTAAGCTTAACCGTGAATCCCCTGAGACACTTGTTTCTCCGATATCTGCTTCTTCAGTAACCAAACTCTAAGAGTGTCCTTAGTTAAACGGTATACAATGATTGGACCACTTCGTTCTTTTGGAACATCAACTTTGGTACCTGCATTCTCATTAGGAATTTGCATGCTTTGATATGGATTAGCGATATCTATCTTAGAAGCAAGTGGGGCTTCACGGTTGTCTTTTCTTGTGCCAGAGGCGACCTGAGTAGATGATTCACTTGTCTTAGCTGGCAAACGTTTCCTTTTATAGAAAACCTTAAGTTCAGGCTTAAGTGATGTATCATCCTTTTCAGTTTCCTCCCTAGCAGTCTTAGTAGGATCGGAGACTATCTTAGTTAAAGGACACTCGTTTCCTACAAGAGTGAAATTTCTACCAGTGTGGCGACACATTTTACCAATGGGTTTGATTTTAGCTACCCACTGGGATTTAAGTCTAGCACGGGAGTTCACCTCATTAAGTAATTTCTTGATATAAGAATCATGATTGGCTTTAAAGACACATTTTCTACATGTTTTACAAGTAGCATATTTAATGTCCGTGTAAGATCTAGACTTCTTAGATGATTGATTGATGCTCCTAGGATATGACATGCTATGGTTAGCAGTGTTGGGTAATCTAGAAGGCATCTCACTAGGTTTAGAATTCCTATCTCTTACTTGTGTCTTTTGCTTAGCTTCCCTTAGACCAAATGTATGGCGAACGTCATTTGAACTAGTTCGAGACGTGTTTTTTGGACTATGTCTAGGGAGACTAGAGGCAATCATGTGATTAGTTCTTGCAAAAGCTGTTTTAGTCACACTGGGCCTAGATGGTGGAGTGACTGTTCTCGAAATATGAGCCATATCAACTTGGGAGGCAAACCACGGTCTCGAGGATTGTGGTCGCTCGGATCTAAATGCAGTCGGTTGTCTAACGAACTGATTTGTAGGCGGTTTCCCCAAGATTGATGGTTTTTTCAAGCTTAGTGTGTGACAATCCGTCAAATTATGGTTGATATTTTTATTCTTAATATTTAATTAAAAATATTATTTTAATGTTATATTATGAACTCACTTATTTTTGGGAAGAAATTTGGATTTACGTCTTGAAGTAGCATCGACTACGTCTAAACCGGAGGATTCTACGTTACGTGCTTACGTTTACATACACCGTCTTTGGTGACAGTCCGACATTTCAGAAAATAAATTTGTCCGTGAATATTATTTTGAGATTTTAAATTTGTGTTGGTTCATAAGCTCACAAATTTACGAGAAGAGATTAGGACTTACGATTTTAATTTAACGTCCTTTACGACTAAACCGGAAACCTTAGGATTACGTATTTACGTTTTCGAACTTCGTTTTTGATGAAACAATTTTTATTAGATTCGTTTTGTGCCGTTGATTCATAATTTATAAAAACATTTTTCGTAAAACGACCCGAGGGCACGCAAATCGAGGAAACTAGAATCGAGGAGTACCCGTAAATTAGTGGGATGGGACAAGTTTTACACTTGCCCACCCTACTATATGGACAGCTAGAATGAGCTCCACCAACACCTTAGGTGTCAAATTTTACTAAACAAGTCTTACACTTGTCCTAAGCTTATAAAATAAGCTAACAACACAACAAAACCACTAGTTATCAAACTAGCACCTCATTTCTATCCATGCAAATCTCACAAATCCTCTCATCCCACTCCACCATTGCCGTACATTTACACCTCAAACCACCATCACTTGATCAATTTTAACCACAAACATATGTTATAATTAACATATGTTAATCTCCATTCAAAGAGATGAAGATTGGTGCAACTTTTAACATTCAAGGAGGAGTTTCTATGGAGTATTAGGGCTGATTTTACACAAGGAGTTCATGAAGAATGGTGGTCTTGAAGATGGTCTTGGTTATTCACAAGTTTCTCCATCAAAATCCATGTCCAGATCACAACCTACATCAACTTTGTGGTATAAAGATTGTCCTCCTCATCTTCTTGTTATTTTTGATTATGTAATCTTGTATTTCTTTTACTTATGTAAATGTATATGATGATGAATGATGATTAAAAATATTGTGTGGGGATTTGGTGTTGATAAACATGCTTAAAAAGATGAAAAACTATAAGAAACAAGGCTAAAATCTTGTTTAAATTGTTGGCTATATAAAATAGTAAAGAATCATATGATGAACTGATAAAAATGGAATAGATTAATGGATATACAGTAAGTAATATGTCTTGTACACATGTGAGAGTTGGCCATGCAATGGAATCATTAGGATGAGTGAGATATGATCAAAACAAGTTTAGAGTACAAATCGGAGTTCACTGTTTTGGACGATTTTTATAAAATACTTAGACGCTGATTTAACAGTAGCTATAGAAGAGTTAAATGGAGCACATATCATGTAGTTTATGTCATAAATATTTGAGCTTCTATCTCCATATAGAACTCTAGATATGGCAGTTTTGGTGAACATGAAAATAAAAATCAGATTTTGGAAATTAAAGTATAATAGTATTATATAAGCACTCAAATAAAAATAGTATAAAATGTGAATTAAAACCCACTAACTTATATAATACATTCATATAAATATGTATAAAGATAAATAAATGGACATTTTATAAAATTGGTAATTTGATAAGTTTTATAAGTTATAAAACTATAAACATGATTTTTACGACTTTTTCGGCAATTACCGTAAAATAAACGTTTTTGTTAAATAAAACTTAGATGGTTGGACCCGTCTAATGTAAACTTTTAAAACTCATATACTGATATATCAACATATACAACAAGTAAAAATCAATAAAACCCGAACTATATAACATACGGACATTAACGGACTAAGTTAACGTTATTAGACTAATAATACAACAAAATGGGCTAAAACACTTATAAACTTATTTATTGGGCTTAACCCATTTGGGCCCAACATGTAAAGTGTAAATACTGATAATACAAGTATAAAGTGGAATAATACAAGTTAAAGAACTTATAATAAGTTTATTGGACCTAAAACACGTAAATAGGCAAAACTAGTAAACTAGTAAGAAGTTACCAATACGTAAACACTAAAATGAGTAAAAGAGAATATGTAAACCCACTTGATCATCATATATATAAAATCATCATATGTATACATAATTGTTATTTTTATAAAGTCATTGGACATGAGTCTAAGACGAGTATTATTTGTCTAGGTTTCCATGATTGAAGCACGTACCGTACGTCCGAATTGCCGATAACCCGCCTTCCCACATCAACGTGAGTTCATAGCCTCGCACTCTTTAAATTTTTTTATGAAATGTTTTATAAACCCGCGAGGGAGATAACATGTTAGTTTTTATAAAATAGGACACCATTTGTCCCGATTGTTTGTTTATTGATTTGGACCCGAATGATTGTATGACCCGATAAATGATTAAATGACCCGGTAGATGAAATAAAATGGATTATTAAAGTTAGGTTATGTCACTAAAAGTCCCATTAGCATGAATTGTGAACTACCGGGATTTGGTAGACGCTTATGCATATAATAGTACTATTTGGGGACGATCACCCCAGTTCGCGCCTTGACGGTTGATCCCCGTCGTGCCACATTGATTGGTAAGCGAATTTATGTATGAGAAGATTTCTATAGCGTGAGCTTTGTGACGACACGCTAATTTAGATGGGCAAATTGAGTATCGGGTTAGCTACCCGTTGTTTGTTGTAGTAAGGTAACAATGTCATGCGGCTTATAATAATCCAAGTTAACGAAATACTACTATACGCACCGAATTACGATGTATTGCCTGACTAGCAATACGGGGTCATACTATTGATATTATGTTCGTGTTTTGGTTTTTATAACCATATTCATATAACGGTTTTTATTTTCATACAACGTCATAAGACGTATTGTATAATGTTTTTACGACATTGGCTCGTATAACGATTTTTAAGGCAAATGCCTATATTATGATTTTGATAAGGATTTGCATAAAATGACTTTGGCTATTTTATGGCCTATTATAAAGATTTGTACAAAATGATTTTCAGTAATAATTTTATACCGATGTCATATTGATGGATTTTATTAAACTCTATGAATTCACTCGGCGTTATCACTGACCTTTTCTTTTAACATGTTTTATCTCAGGTACTTGAAGGTAATTCTCAGGAAGACAACAAGAATTCATGGCCCGCACTTAAATTATAATTTCCATTCAAATGCTTTGTAAAACCTGTATGAAATATAATGACTGGGGACCTATGTAAATTTGATATTTATGAATGGAAATGCTTTATTATTAAACGACGCGATTTTTAAGCGTTGTCTATGATGTGAGTAATGTGTTATCTCGTAACACCAACGAGTCTTCCGCTGTATCGAGTTGTATAAATTGGGGGTTGTTACAGTTTGGTACCAGAGCTCTCGTTATAGAGAACGAAAGATTTTTAAAACCAAGGTTTTGAATAAAACATTTCAAAATCTTTTAACTATAAACATTTTTCTAAAAATGTCTAAAAATCTTTTGACTATAACGGTGCCGAAGAATTCCCGAGTTATCGACAAGGCCAGACTGAGAAGTGTTATTTTAATATATATATAACTTGGATTATATATATATGATGTAATTTTATTACATGATTGTTTGATGATTATTTTGATATTTATACGAGGTATTTATACGACGTAGATTGTCACAAGGAACCCTAAATCCCCTAGTAAATTAATCGAAGCTATTCTCGTAGGAATTCTAGCTATCCTAGATCTGAACCAAGTTGTGGATATTTATGATCCCAAAAAATGGTTGATATTCGTAGAAACGTTAATATTAGTTGATTGTGATATTGAAGAAGAATTGGCGAAATTAAATCTTATATCGATGTCATGATGATCTTTCCTTATAGAGTGGGGTTTAACAAAACGTTACCACCTAGAAAGATGTCATCTGATTTGTTGTCATCCAATTCTTAAATTGAAATCGAAAGGGTGAATGTTGCACTTGAGGCTGTCATTGGAACCATTACCCAAAAGCCTCATGCCACTAGTACCTTTCCGAGAAGTCTAGTTGAAGAGTCATTTCATACTAGCGACTTATTTGATAATTATTGTTGTAAGAGCTATAGGATTGGAAATTAAGTGTTGTTCATATTGAGATTTTATTGCCTTTACAAGGCCGAAGAATAAGGTTGTAAGTATTGGAGAATGAGGTAGGATATCGAATTGAGTATAAGTTGATTGAAAACTTGAATAAAGTAAAATTTAACTCGTATGGAATATGAGATTGATAAGAGGAAGTCGTTAAGTTCTGCGATTGAATTATAAGATTTTAAATTATTGTAGGTTCGTGTTAAGGGTTGTTCCTAGACCATTGTCCACTAATGAGGATGACCAGTGTCCAAGAAATAAATTGAAGAAATCTTCTTCTGAATTGAGACCGATGGATCTTTCGGGACAGGTGGAACACCTAATGACTCTTGTAGATTAGTATTCATTGTGGTATCTTTTAAAATCCCTAACTTAACTGAGATATCAGTTGGTAGGATGAGTTTTGGAAATTGTATGACATAGTGACACGTAATGTGTTACGGTACAATTTGACTTGTTTGTGATTAATGAAAAGGCTACCTTTGATTGCTAAATTCTACATGTATCGATGTTATCTATCTTTTATTGCTTCATCCTAAAGTTCGCATTAGTGATGCAACCATTGAACAAGTACTCATCTCGATTTGAATTACGTTGTGGATTATTCTCTTTGTATTCCTGAGTGCCATCAAGGTCATGAACCTCATGATTATTTGGCTAAGCTCATTTCCTATTATATCGTAGTTAGTTCTTGGTGAACAAGCTTTCATCACTCTTCTGCAGATCACTCATTGTTTTTATAAGATAAAACAGTATCCCTTGAGAAAAAAAAAATTTGAATTGTCATCACTATAAGGATTACTCAAAGTGAGATTTATAAGTGATCGTTATCGAAATGAAGTTGTTTATAAAACACCTTGGAAAACTTAATTGTTTTCATAACAAAGAAAATCTTTGTAAATTTATTTTTTATTCTTATTTAAGAATTAAGCCTGAAAATGTTTTTTATTATAAACATGATGATAAAAATTTGACGAACTGAGTATTGCATCGTTAATCTTGAAATTGTATATAGTTGCGCGCCTACATACAATTTGGAATGGACCATGCAAGGATGATTAGTAGTCACCATAAAACTGATTAATAAACACTACATTTTCTTTAAAGATTGTGAAAGATTAAATTTTATAAGATCTGCAAGAAGTGAAAAATAGGGACATATTGATAAGGACACCTACATATGTGCCCGTATTATTTATTCTACTGAGTCGAATTTACTCATCTGTGGATATTGTCTTCATTGACAATTGATATTCCCTTCTTGTCTAATTCTCCCGTAGTGAGATTCTTAGGAAAAGTATATGATTACCGAGTGTTGATACCCGACTGGATGTATTGACGTTCTTATCATTTCTTATGATTTGATTTCATTTGAATGACCTGAGTAACGATCCGAGGAGCTTTCGAATGCGTACTCAAATTATGAAAACATGGGATATATTCATATTCGTTAAATGTTTTCGTATGTATCTGATTTGAAATTCTCTCACATAGATTATGCGTTGACCTTACTCTTTTAAGGTTAGTTATGTCTCCAGATATCCTTGAATTTGTGAAGGATTATGAGTTATTATTAGACTTTTGAGAAGTTCACATCTTATCGACGGCAATAAAACTAAAAAGTTAATAGTGCCAGTAGAATGGATTGATTGATTATGACATGACGACATTGTCTTAATTGATGGGAACTCGAGTAGAATTCCCCTAAATGATAAGATATTGATTATCAAAAGTGATCTAAATAATTCTTGATGGATGACCATATCCTGCATTTAGACTTGAAATTACACCATGAATGGTTGTGAATTAGTCATAGATATTATAATTTAGAAAGAACCTAATATGGATTTATTAAAAGATGTTTCTGTTACCTGAAACTTTAGGAGGTATTTATTGGTGAATTACCTAGACTTTCGCCATTAAGGCAAGTTGAATTTGGTATTTGATTATATTCTCGGTGTTGCACCTGTGGCTTGTGCACTGTACGTCAGCACCATCTAAATTAAAGGAATTACCGTACAACTGAGAGTTGTCGGAGAAAGATTTTATTCTACCGAGCTCGTCATCATGAAGAGCCATGGTGTTATCATTCCTTATATTTATAGATTACTGTGAACTGAGTAAATTGACAATCGAAAACAATATCCATAACTCGAAATGGAAGATTTGTTCGATCATTTACAAGGTTCTAGCATATGTTTTAAAGATTTGATCCACGGCATGGTTATCATCAACTTCGCATCTGCGAAAAAGATTATGTATTCCAATCACTACATCCGGTACTTGTAATGAACATTATGAGTTTCACGTGATGTCGTTTGGATTGACTAATATACATGTAGCATTCATAAATTTGGTGAATCACGTGTGTAGGCTGTAAATTGAAAAATTCATGCTTGTGATCATTAAGGACCATTTATTTGTTTATAAGAATAAAGAAGGAGTTAATAATTAGTTATAGACTGCCCTAAATTGGCCGAACAACGAAAACATGTACCTTGAATATATAACATGTGATTTAAGACATAATCCTTTACATGATTTAACCGTGTGATTAATAGATAATGGAATATAAATTGACTCTTCAAAAATTAGAAGTCATTTAACACTTTGAGTTATACTAAAAAGAAAATGCAAATATGTTTTAACAAATGTTTTAACAAAGGATTTTTAAGGGATTATTCCCTTATACACAAATCATTTAACTAAACTTCTGTTTAGGGGTAAATGTTCGTGTATACTTCTAGACAACTTAAGAAGAATTGAGGAAACTATATAACTTATGACTTGAAATTTGAAACGATACTTTTTGCATTTCAACTAAGAAAATTTTGACCAAAATATAAACAAAGATTTTTCGAACATTTACGAATCCTATTATTATTTTTGATAAATCAACAAAAATCGTATTAATTAAATTAAAAATTATTTTGAACATTTGCATATAATTGGACGGACTAAGAAATTTAAAATCTTTACGTTTACGTTTCATAAAGATTGAATATTTAATATTTAACTAGTCGTAATAATTATCGATGCTTTAGACGTCGGATTGAGTAAAACGGATAAAAATGATAGTTGAGAAGAAACTAAAACTTAGAAAATGTGAAGAAAGAAATTTTTAATGAATGTAAATACTGACACGTTATGTAGAAAGGGATAAAGAACCAATTAGGATGTGTTCCTTAGTAATGATGGTATAAAATAAAATTGCCGAACAATTTAAATATGAACGATGTTTGTAAAAAGGATAATATATATAATAAAAGGGGTTCCCAGCTAATGTGAACCATTAGATTTGAGAAGCCTATGGCGTTAAATGATTAAAAGTCCATTTGTGATTGTCTAAATATGGAGGATTGTGAGATATAGTTATATTGGAGTCTTGTAAGTATAAGTATTATATTCTTGTCATTTCTGATTTAATGTATCATTATCAGAAGAAGTTGTACTAATGGCAAATTATGAAGGCATACACCGCCTCATACATTAGTAAACGTCTAGCTATTACAAAGGTCATCATCTGAATTTGATTCGATTTGGGTCATCGTCGACAGACTGACCAAATCTGCTAATATCATTCTTGTTAATGATAGATTCTTGATGAAGAAATTGACTCTTTGTATTTAAAGGAGTTATGTAAACATGGTATGCATGTATCGATCATCTCTATCAAGATCCTCGCTTCGGATCGAATTTCTAGAGATTTGCTCAGAAGTCATTAGGAACTAATCTTGATGAGAGTACTGTGTACCACCCCAATCGAAGGGACGAGGTAAAGTAATGATACAAAATACTATAAGTGTTGTTCTATGTTTGAATGATTGACCTTTGGTAATAAACCGTATAATCGTTTTCCTTTGGAGAGATTATCATTGATGATTATCGTGTTAGGATCGAGATCGAATCTTGTTAGGATCTAAATATTAGAGCATCTGTAAGCAAGAGTTGAGATGAAGACACCCGACATACACCCACTGTGAGTTGGACATGTCTTTTAGGTTTAAGGTTTCCTAAGATGGCGAACCTAAGCTTACAAAATACTCGACCCGCGAGACCTGAATTGATTGTGGAAATTAGGACTTGATTATTGACTGCCGGTAGTGGGTAGGAGATTATGTGAATATGAAATGTAGATCTTGAAGTGCCAGATGGATAGCGAAGTTATGCCAAAAATTTCTAACCTTGGAAAAATGAGTTAATGATCTGAAAGATCATGGGATATAAGTCCTCGTTGTATGGGACCATTGAGATGATGTAAAAGTTGGGATTGAAAGGCATATAAGCTGGATCTACCCTAGGACTTCAAGAGGTACGTGAATTATGTTTCGTAAATCGAACTTGATAAAATGTCTATCAAGTGAGAATCTGATTGTTTCTTAGTAAAGTTTAGATCGGCGAAAAGTTGCATTCATCAAAAACCCGTGAACATCATGGATAGAGAAAGTAAGTCAACATTAAGCCTGATCTTATTCCAGTAGTTATGTTTGATGAAACTCGCGTATTGTAATGAATTACACTTGTGAGCAAAGACCGAATGTGGAGGAAATACCCACATGGCTTAACTCTATAAGAAGCGAGTAGTAAGATGATCTTTGAGGACAAAGATCCTGTTTAGGGGTAAATGCTGTAACAATCCGTCAAATTATGGTTGATATTTTTATTCTCAATATTTAATTAAAAATATTATTTTAATGTTATATTATGAACTCACTTATTTTTGGGAAGAAATTTGGATTTACGTCTTGAAGTAGCATCGACTACGTCTAAACCGGAGGATTCTACGTTACGTGCTTACGTTTACATACACCGTCTTTGGTGACAGTCCGACATTTCAGAAAATAAATTTGTCCGTGAATATTATTTTGAGATTTTAAATTTGTGTTGGTTCATAAACTCACAAATTTACGAGAAGAGATTAGGACTTACGATTTTAATTTAACGTCCTTTACGACTAAACCGGAAACTTTAGGATTACGTATTTACGTTTTCGAACTCCTTTTTTGATGAAACAATTTTTATTAGATTCGTTTTGTGCCGTTGATTCATAATTTATAAAAATGTTTTTCGTAAAACGACCCGAGGGCACGCAAATCAAGGAAACTAGAATCGAGGAGTACCCGTAAATTAGTGGGATGGGACAAGTTTTACACTTGCCCACCCCACTATATGGACGGCTAGAATGGGCTCCACCAACACCTTAGGTGTCAAATTTTACTAAACAAATCTTACACTTGTCCTAAGGTTATAAAATAAGCTAACAACACAACAAAACCACTAGTTATCAAACTAGCACCTCATTTCCATCCATGCAAATCTCACAAATCCTCTCATCCCACTCCACCATTTCCGTCCCATTTACACCTCAAACCACCATCACTTGATCAATTTTAACCACAAACATATGTTATAATTAACATATGTTAATCTCCATTCAAAGAGATGAAGATTGGTGAAAGTTTTAACATTCAAGGAGGAGTTTCTATGGATTATTAGGGCTGATTTTCCACAAGGAGTTCATGAAGAATGGTGGTCTTGAAGATGGTCTTGGTTATTCACAAGTTTCTCCATCAAAATCTATGTCCAAATCACAACCTACATCAACTTGGTGGTATAAAGATTGTCCTCCTCATCTTCTTGTTATTTTTTATTATGTAATCATGTATTTATTTTACTTATGTATATGTATATGATGATGAATGATGATTAAAAATATTGTGTGGGGATTTGGTGTTGATAAACATGCTTAAAAAGATGAAAAACTATAAGAAACAAGGCTAAAATCTTGTTTAAATTGTTGGTTGTATAAAACAGTAAAGAATCCTATGATGAACTGATAAAAATAGCATAGATTAATGGATATACAGTAAGTAATATGTCTTGTACACATGTGAGAGTTGGCCATGCAATGGAATCATTAGGATGAGTGAGATATGATCAAAACAAGTTTAGAGTACAAATCTGAGTTCACTGTTTTGGACGATTTTTAGAAAATACTTAGAAGCTGATTCAACAGTAGCTATAGAAGAGTTAAATGGAGCACATATCATGTAGTTTATGTTATAAAAATTTTAGCTTCTATCTCCATATAGAACTCTAGATATGGCAGTTTTGGTGAACATGAAAATAAAAATCAGATTTTGGAAATTAAAGTATAATAGTATTATATAAGCACTCAAATAAAAATAGTATAAAATGTGAATTAAGACCCACTAACTTATATAATACATTTATATAAATATGTATAAGGATAAATAAATGGACATTTGTATAAAATTGGTAATTTTATAAGTTTTATAAGTTATAAAACTATAAACATGATTTTTACGACTTTTTCGGCTATTACCGTAAAATTAACGTTTTTGTTAAATAAAACTTAGACGGTTGGACCCGTCTAATGTAAACTTTTAAAACTCATATACTTATATATCAACATATACAACAAGTAAAAACCAATAAAACCCGAACTATATAACATACGGACATTAACGGACTAAGTTAACGTTATTAGACTAATAATACAACAAAATGGGCTAAAACACTTATAAACTTATTTATTGGGCTTAACCCATTTGGGCCCAACATGTAAAGTGTAAATACTTATAATACAAGTATAAAGTAGAATAATACAAGTTAAATAACTTATAATAAGTTTATTGGACCTAAAACACGTAAATAGGCAAAACTAGTAAACTAGTAAGAAGTTACCAATACGTAAACACTAAAATGAGTAAAAGAGAATATGTAAACCCACTTGATCATCATATATATAAAATCATCATATGTATACATAATTGTTATTTTTATAAAGTCATTGGACATGAGTCTAAGACGAGTATTATTTGTCTAGGTTTTCGTGATTGAAGCACATACCCTACGTCCGAATTGCCGATAACCCGCCTTACCACATCAACGTGAGTTCTTAGCCTCGCACTCTTTAAATGTTTTTATGAAATGTTTTATAAACCCGCGAGGGAGATAACATGTTAGTTTTTATAAAATAGGACACCATTTGTCCCGATTGTTTGTTTATTGATTTGGACCCGAATGATTGTATGACCGATTGTATGACCCGATAAATGATTAAATGACCAGATAGATGAAATAAAATGGATTATTAAAGTTAGGTTATGTCACTAAAAGTCCCATTAGCATGAATTGTGAAATACCGGGATTTGGTAGACGCTTATGCATATAATAGTACTATTTGGGGACGATCACCCCAGTTCGCGCCTTGACGGTTGATCCCCGTCGTGCCACATTGATTGGTAAGAGAATTTATGTATGAGAACATTTCTATAGCGTGACCTTTGTGACGACACGCTAATTTAGATGGGCAAATTGAGTATCGGGTTAGCTACCCGTTGTTTGTTGTAGTAAGGTAACAATGTCATGCGGCTTATAATAATCCAAGTTAACGAAATACTACTATACGCACCGAATTACGATGTATTGCCTGACTAGCAATACGGTGTCATACTATTGATATTATGTTCGTGTTTTGGTTTTTATAACCATATTCATATAACGGTTTTTATTTTCATACAACGTCATAAGACGTATTGTATAATGTTTTTACGACATTGGCTCGTATAACGATTTTTAAGGCAAATGCCTATATTATGATTTTGATAAGGATTTGCATAAAATGACTTTGGCTATTTTATGGCCTATTATAAAGATTTGTACAAAATGATTTTCGGTAATAATTTTATACCGATGCCATATTGATGGATTTTATTAAACTCTATGAATTCACTCGGCGTTATCGCTGACCTTTTCTTTTAACATGTTTTATCTCAGGTACTTGAAGGTAATTCTCGGGAAGACAACAAGAATTCATGGCCCGCACTTAAATTATAATTTCCATTCAAATGCTTTGTAAAACCTGTATGAAATATAATGACTTGGGACCTATGTAAATTTGATATTTATGAATTGAAATGCTTTATTATTAAACGACGCGATTTTTAAGCGTTGTCTATGATGTGAGTAATGTGCTATCCCGTAACACCAACGAGTCTTCCGCTGTATCGAGTTGTATAAATTTGGGGGTGTTACATAGTGTCCACACTAGTTCCTTTACTTTTCCTCAATTCATTTTTCAACGCAGCTATAGCAAAGACCTTTTCCTATACTTGAGCCTTTAAAGTCTCATTTTCTTTGAGCAATTCATCTTGGGATGCCAACTTAGATTCAAGCAACTTAATTTGTTTCAAAAGATTATCCTTTTCAGCTTTAGAATCTAGAACTGTTTGATCTAATTTTCGTTCAAGAACAATGTTTGACTTTTCAAGTTTTTCAAAATATGTTTCAAATTTCTCTGTTTTCTTCGAAAATTTAATTTTGGCATCCTCAAGATCTTTTGATTGCTAAACTAAAATCGTTTCAATCTCTTCAATCCTAGAAGCAGATTTGGTTAAAGAAATAGTCATAAAGCACATATCATGATCTTTAGCATTCTGATCATTTTCTCCTTCATTATGACTCACATCGGATGAATCAGAAGTGGTATTGCGATCACTTTTTTCCATCCCATGTTCGGCATAGATAGGGTCGGAATGCTCAACATGCTGTAAATCATTGTTAGATACAGTATTCAATTGTACCCCAACTATTGGCTCTTCGTCATGCACGGGTATGGTGTCATCATAAGATATGCCTGTAACATTATCTGACGTGCTGCTGGTGTCATGCTTAACTGTTGATTCCATGTCCTTGCGATCTTTCGCAGCCTCTAATGTGTCGATCGTATGACCATCTTCCTTTTGTATCTGCATCTATTTTTCTTGCACATGACAAACATCCGGTAGGTGAAGTTGTGATCGTTCGTGAATCAACTGCTCAAGAAATTCTACGTGTTTGAACACTTTGCCACGAAAGTCTTGAATCTCGGAATGCATGTCTTCAAAGAAATACTTGCAGATCGTTGAATTTTCATTCTTAGCAACATTGAATTGAAGGAATATCGACAACTGTTTCACTAGAACTTGAAGTGCATGTGTGGATGCCGATTGATTTCAGGCTTCTTTGTCAAGTTCCTTGTCAAGTGTACGCAAGTTTTTCATCATGTCATCGATGAAGAAAAGAGAAAGTTGACCAAAGAGTTAATCAGAGGCTGGTCTGGCCGTGAGTTTTTTAAGTTCGAAAAGATGACGTTGAAATTCTCTAAATGGAACTTTACATCTTATTCTTTCCTCGTGTTGCATTTTCTGCAAATCTCCCTCTCGAAAAGTCGAATTCAAAGATTCCATTGAATGTCGATGCAAGATAATTGTGATTGTGGTTGTTTTCGGGATTTTAAAATTCCTGAAGAAACCGAAAAACTGAATTCACGGGATTTTAGAAACCAACGAAGAAATCGTAAAAGTTCTTGGAGAAACCTTGATTGGTGATATATAACGATGCTTGAAATCCTCTAATTGGGTTGAAGTACAACTATTTATAAGACCGAGAATTCAATCTTAGGCACACCTGATGCTCGGTTTTGCTTGATTAGACTAACAAAATAATCACCATGTACCAAAATATTAATCCAATCCAAAACAAACTTGATAAACCACCAATTGCTTAACAGTCGGCCCAAAATAAAACTTAATATTTCTCCTAACGCATATGAAGCCCAAAACTTAATATTTTAGTCGGCCCAAAACTTAAACAGATATGAAGCCCAAGACCGTCACAGTTATCTCTTCACTTTATTACTTATAGTTATATATGGTTTAGGTATGGACGTATAATTATTAAAACAAGAAATGTGCACTGTTTGGGATGTGGACACGTGGATGCCAACTGTTTTTGAAGCAACCACAATCAACTGTTTGGGATGTGGACACGTGAAGGATAGTAATATAAACGTGGCTCGTGTAAAATGTATTACCAAAGCTCAAAACTATATAATATCCAAAAAAATGGCTTGAATGAAATAATACGTGGCCTCCGGTTACGTGTATATCCCACTATATAAAACTAAAACCCACCCTAATTTATTGTAAACTTCGCCCCTCTCTCACCTAATTTATTCCCACCTTGTAATTTTCGCCCCTCTCTCACCTAAAAATATAACTTCCACCAAAAACGCAACCACCAAATCCTATCTTTGGAATATCCGTCTTTTTACTTTGCTTCTCCTAATTCTTAGCCACCTAAAACTCTAAACTTCTGATAATTAAGAAATCCCTATTTGTATCTAAATCTCCAAACTATCCAAAACCTAATCATTCATCTATCACAGACACAACAAATTAAACCCCCTTTTAATTTGAGGATCGCAATGACCAATCTGAAAAATGATATAGGCGATTCAAACGTCTTCAAGATCAAATTGATGGTCTCGGGTAGGTTTAATTTTTTAATTGCATGTTGGTTTTTGTGAGTGAATCTTAAAATATGGGTTAAAAACCTTTCAAAAACCTTTCAAGATCTGTGATGATTTTGTTCAAAAAGTGAAGATCTAAAAAGATAAAGAATGAATTTGAGATTTGACCATTTTCTGTTTTTATTTGATTTGGTTCGAGACTTGATGGTGTAAAAATGACGAAGGGAATAGGTTAGGATGATGGTGTTGAGGATTTAAAAGGTGGATTTGTTTATGGGTTGAGTCGGGTCTTAGGCTGTGTGTCAGACGTTCAGGTCGAGAATGGGTCGATGATGTGTTTAACAGTTGAGAGTGAGTGTAGTCTGTTTGTTTTGGAGTTTAGAGTCGAGATTGGTTTGGTCAAATGGTTGAGTCCAAGTTGTGGTTAGGGTCGAGTCGAGTTGAGTGCTTGAGTCCTTTTGTTTGAGTTTGGTCTGTTTTGTCGAGTCAAAAACTTTGGTTGTATCGCAATATGTAATTTAAGTCATCGCAATAACAAAATCAAGCCATCGCAGTCTAGTAAACTTCCATCGCAACGACACGATCGCAGTGACACGATCGTAGTGTCACGATCGTAGTGACACGATCGTAGTCGTTGATCGCAAGTCTGTATCGTAGTCACCGATCGCAGTTACAGATTGTAACTTTGGATCGTAACAAACGATCGTAAGATGTGATCGTGATCTTGGATCGCAAGTAGAAACCCCCAGGGTTTATGAGATCGCAAAAATCAGATCGTGACAGAAAGACTATACCCAGATAAAAAAATCTTCATATGATAAAAATATTACCAGAGACAAAATTGATATGAGACAAGAAAATATTAGATACTAATATGAGACAAAAGAAATTTGTTTGGACAACACTCAAAACATGCAAATCAATCCCAGTCACTAAATTTATACCATCACCACTGTTTGGACGAGACCAAAATCTTGATAAAGACAAAAGTTGTGAACTTTAAAAAAAGAAATTTGAGAACGTTAAGAAAAAAAATTTAGAATATAAAAACCATTTTGCCCTTAATGACTTAAACTTAAAAAAAGAGATAGACGAGAAGAAAAAATTATGAAAGAAAAAAATGTTTTACCACCAAATCAATAGATAAAAACACGTAAATCCGAAGAATCAACCATAGCTCTTGATACCAATTGTAGGATCATATAATCTTGGGATTGTGCAAGTGTTTGTATTGATCTAAAAGAGAGAGAGAGATGAAGAACTAGAGAGAGAAAGTTAGAGAGAGAAAGGAGAGAAAGAGAGAAAAGATGGAATGTGTGTATTTGACTAAGTGCTCAACCCCTCCTAACATGCTAGGAGGGGGTTTATATAGCCCACCCTACATGTGGGCTATATGGGCTATATGTTTACATATTGGTGTGGAGATCGCCAGAAAAGGGTGGGTTTGTTGTGGAGGTCGCCAAAAAAGTGGGTTTGTTGTGGAAGTCGCCAGAAAATGGTGGATATGTTATCGAAGTCGCCAAATAAATGGGTTTTGTTGTCGAAGTCGCCAGAAAAGGGAAAATAGGGGATTCTTGTGGGGGCTGCCGGAAAAAGGTGGGTTGGTTTGGAGGTCGTCGAATAAGGGTGGTTTGGTGTGTAGGTGGTTGGATAAAGGTGGTTTATTGAGGAGGTCGCTGGAACAGGGTGGTTTGGTGTGGATCTCAGCGGAAAAGGTTTGTTTCTTGTGGTGGTCGCCGGAAAATGTGGGTTTGTTGTGGTGGTCGCGCGAAGATAGTGGGTTTGTTGTGGTGGTCGCCGGAAAAAGGTGGGAGATGGTTTTGTTGTGGTGATCGCCAGTGAGGGGGTTGTGGATCCCGATCTATAATTTTTGTGTGTGCGTGTGTGTGAAAAATATGAGGGTTTAGTTGGGAGATTGGTTTAATCATCACCATTGGGTCTATGTATACCTCTCTACACTAATTACAAGTCACAAACATAATTACCTCTTAATTTGTGTGACATCTCCCATCAAGCTCAGTTTCTAGTGCTGTAAAAGCTGATGGTTCAGTTCTACAAACCAACAATTAAGGTCACTGGCAAAGATATAACTTAAGAATGAAATTAGTATAATGAACAATAGTTGGACCTGCTGAACTCATACCACCATGGGTGGCAGACGAACTTCTAATATCATTACACAACCAAAACTTTGATTCGAGGATACTACATAACTTGACACCTCTTTTAAAAGTGCACGTGCTCAGGTCCAGTGGAAACATTATTGCTCAGAATAAAGATGACCGGTTCTTTAACTTGTAACAGTCGCTAATACAATACAATGTCGTACGCCCGCTAATTTTCATGGCTAAGGTTTCACGTTTTCACCATCCCTTTTTTCAGTGAGAACCTGGAAAAAGCCCGTGTTAGATATATTTTAAGTGTGTAGACACAATCTTACATCTAATGGCAGATTAAGAAACATAGTTAGAAAACAGTAAAATACATTTACAAATATGATATAAACAACTTACAAAATTGTTCGAAGGCTAGCAAGAAAGATTGTTCATTACGTTCCAAGCGCCTACAGAGTCATTCCCATAATGAACAAACTAAAAGTACGAATTTCATAAGTGACTAAGAAGTTGAGAAAGGTAGATGAGCATATTCGCACATATCTCTATTCAAATAGCAAAGCATAAATCAACAAAAAATTTCCAAACTCACACACGAAAAAAATTAATATTAAGCAACAGAACGGGAGCCATTTTTGAGAATCCTCCATTATTCTTAAATCTTAAATCTTCTTAGCCCAGTTTCGTTTGGTGGCTACAAAAAATAACTTACAAGTTCAGATAAGGATTATTTGGATCACTAAGAAACAATCATTAGGGTTTACAAAAGTGTACCTGTGGTTTTATGATTCATCAAAGCAACATGTGTTCAACCTGATTTCATACAAAATCATTAGTGTTTTGAAAAGAACATACATACCTTTTTGTGATTCTTTAGGGTTTTGAGTAGAGAGGCACAACTTCTGGTACATAATACCTAAAAAATAAAAAGAAACATATAGTCTCGTCAGGATTAATAGTTTCTAAGAAGATTCATAAGTTCAGTATCTTAAAAAATCATACCATGAGAAGAATCAAAGTACAGAGTTTTAAGAAGATACATGAGGATCCGAATGTTTTGGGACATTTAACAACACCATGACGGGTTGAAGCCTTTTCTTCGGATTTAAGGTAAATATGTTTTCGAATAATTAACCTAATATATAGTTTCCAAAATAAGTTTAATATAACTTATAACCAATGAAATAATGCCACATAGGATATGAGGTGGCGCCATCTTATTATCCTATGTCAAACTTAGCCCCATATATATATATATATATATATATATATATATATATATATATATATATATATATATATATATATATATATATATATATATATATATATGTATATATATGTATATATATGTATATATATATATATATATATATATATATATATATATATATATATATATATATATATATATATATATACATATATATATATATATAGGTATATATATATGTATATATATATATATACATATATATATATATATATACATATACATATATGTATATATATATATATATATGTATATATATATATATACATATATATATATATATATATATATATATATATATATATATATATATATATATATATATATATATATATATATATATATATATATATATATATGTATCAAATCAAAATCAAATCAAATCAAATCAAATCCAAAACCTTTATATAGGAAGGATGGTAAAACAATGCCTTAAATACAAAATTCTATAAAGTTGACACATGTAATTCATTAAAGGGTTTCCATGAAATGCTCCAAAAAGAAAATAGAAATTACAAATAATGCCTTAAATACAAAATTCTATAAAAATATATAAGGAATGATGGTGAAACAATGCCTTAAATACAAAAGTCTATAAAAATGACACATATAATTAATAAAAGGTTTCCATAAAATAATTCAAAAAAATAGGAATTACAAATCATGCCTTAAATACAAAATTCTAAAAATGACACATGTAATTCATTAAAAGGTTTCCGTAAAATGCTTTAAAAAGAAATAAGAATTACAAATGATGCCTTAAATACAAATTTTTATAAAAATTATATAGGAAGGATGGTGAAACAATGCCTTAAATACAACATTCTATAAAAATGACACATGTAATTCATTAAAGGGTTTCCATAAAATTCTTCAAAAAGAAAATAGGAATTACAAATGATGCCTTAAATACAAAATTTTATAAATATAAAAATTATATAAGAATGATGGTGAAACAATGCCTTAAATACAAAATTTTATAAAAATGACACATGTAATTCATTAAAGGGTTTCCATATAAATGCTTCAAAAAGAAAATATGAATTACAAATGATGTCCTAAATACAAAACTCTATAAAAATATATAAGGAATGATGTTGAAACAATGTCTTAAATACAAAATTCTATAAAAATGACACATGTAAATCATTAAACAGTTTCCATAAAACGCTTCAAAAAGAAAATAGAAATTACAAATGATGCTTTAAATACAAAATTCTATAAAAATATATAAGGAAGGATGGTGAAACAATGCCTTAAATATAACATTCTATAAAAACAACACATATAATTAATTAAACGGTTTACATAAAATACTTTAAATAGAGAATAGCAATTACGAATGCCTTAAATACAAAATTCTAAAAATGACACATTTAATTCATTAAAAGGTTTTCATAAAATGTTTCGAAAAGAAAATAGGAATTACAAATGATACCTTAAATACAAATTCTATAAAAATTATATAGGAATGATGGTGAAATAATGCCTTAAATACGACATTCTATAAAAATGACGCATGTAATTCATTAAAGGGTTTCCATAAAATGATTCAAAAAGAAAATAAGAATTACAAATGACGCCTTAAATACAATATTTTATAAATATAAAAATTATATAGGAAGATGGTGAAACAATGCCTTAACTACAAAATTTTATAAAAATGACACATGTAATTTATTAAAGGGTTTCCATAAAATGCTTCAAAAAGAAAATATGAATTACAAATGATGCCTTAAATACAAAATTCTATAAAAATAATGCATGTAAATCATTAAAGGGTTTCCATAAAATGCTTCAAAAAGAAAACTGGAATTACAAATGATGCCTTTAATATAAGGTTCTAAAAATGACACATGAAATTATTTCATTAAAGGGTATCCATAAAATTCATCAAAAAGAAATTAGGAATTACAAATGATTTCTTAAATACAAAAATCCATAAAAATATATAAGGAATGATGATGAAACAATGCCTTAAATACAAAATTCTATAAAAAATGACACATGTAATTCATTAAAGTGTTTCCATAAAATGCTTCAAAAAGAAAAAATAGGAATTAAAAATGATGCTTTAAATAAAAAATTCAATAAGTATGACACATGTAATTCATTAAAGGGTTTCTATAAAATGCTTCAAAAACAAAATAGGAATTACAAATGACTCACAATAGTTTGACTTACTAAAATGAAAATATTTTTAGATATTCGGACTGTCAAGTTTTGGACTAGGCTATATATTGTTGCTATATTATACACGTGACAAAAAATAATACTAGTTATGAGCTTTTTGGGCTTACTTTTGCTAGAATACACTTTACCAAAAAACATACAAAACAACATCATTTCTAAAAAAATATTTAACTATAATGTTTTTGCTATAAAAACTAAACAGTATATTAATTTCAAAAAAAAATAACATAAAAAAGTTATTCATAACATTTACATATATAAAATTTATTACCTCATAAAATTCAAAAATACATAAAATATTTATACAATATTATTAAAATTCTAAAAAATTTTAATGTAACAAACTTATTCATAACGTTAAGATATGCCAGTTTTATTAACTTATGATATTCTTAAATAAATAAAATATCTTAAACTACATTTTTTTGTCTATTCTATGCTACATTATTAAAATATTAATCTCATAACTAACACTACATATACTAAACTTCTAATATAAACATATATAACTTCAATTTTCATTAAAAAATATATTCTTAGAGCTAGCCCGTCCATCGAAGGGTCTAAGGGCTAGTGTATATATATATATATATATATATATATATATATATATATATATATATATATATATATATATATATATATATATATATATATATATATATATATATATATATATATATATATATATATATATATATATATATATATATATATATATATATATATATATATATATATATATGTATGTATACACACTAGCGTCGTAACCCGTCCAACGGACAGGGTCGTTTTTTTCTTGTTCCGATGGGTTTATTGTTTGTACGTTTGTGTATCAGTTATATCTGATAGCAGTGTGACTTGTTTTTGTTTAAAAAATACTAAAAGAAAATTAATATTTGATATTTTTAGGCAATGGTCCACCAAACGCACGTGTTTTGTCCCATGTTAATCTTTGGTTTTACAAATATCGGTTTGTGTTTTTTTAGTTTTGTTGTTCAAGCGTAAACTAACCTTTGATAGAGTTAGGACTTGGTACAACAAACGACTGTGTCTGGTGTCATGTTGATTTACGAATATACATAAATTTGCGTTGGGTTCTGTTTCTAATTTTCTTTTCAAGAAATACGTTTGTGTATCAGTTACATGTGTTGGTGGTAGGGCTCGTTTTTGTTAAAAGAAAACTAAAAGAAATATTTTTTAAAAAAATTTAGGTGTTGAGCCACCTAACGGACGTGTTTTGTCCACTGTCAATCTTTGATTGTACAAATATCGATTTTTTTTAAAAAAATTTTGTTTTTTTAATTTCCAATGTACATATAGGTGTGTGTATGATATTATTATTTTTGTTAAATGCAAACTCATTTCCCTTTAAATGCTTTGATAATATTATACAAATTTATATTATCAATGTTTTATACTATTAAAAACATATAGGTTGATAATATTATACGACTCATTGTTATCAATGTTCTATAGTATAAAAATAAATAAGTGGCATTACTTGATAAATAGTTTTGCCAAAAGTAACCTTTGCCATAAGTAATATGTATTATTAGCATGTTAAGTTATTAGCCCATTAGTGTGTTTATTGTTGATATGGATTCAACCCACTTAGTTATCTTCTTATCCAAGATATGTAAACTATATATTCTAGTTTAATGAAAATAAATGATTAAGGGGTTTTATCAATTCTAACAATAAACACACTTAATCATTTAGCGTGTTAAGTTATTAGCCCATTAGTGTGTTTATTGTTAGAATTGATAAAACCCCTTAATCATTTATTTTCATTAAACCATAATATATAGTTTACATATCTTCGATAAGAAGATAACTAAGTGGGTTGAACCCATATCAACAATAAACACACTAATGGGCTAATAACTTAACACGCTAATATCTATTCCCAGCTAACATAAAACTTTTGCTTTTAAGGAACACGTAATTATTTCATAAACTATTATTAGAGAGGTCTCAAGTTCGAGTCTCACTAAAAAATTTCAGAGGCCCGAAATATGAGAAGCACAAGTAGAGTTTATCTTTTAAAAGAGAAGTCCGAGTCTTGCATACTGTCCATGTAAGTTTACATGTAATAATGTTAATGGTGGTACAAAGTATATATGGGAAATCCCCCTTTCAGTCAATCCAAGACTCTGCTCATTCTCCCTTATTAAATGATCACAAGATCGTCTAACTTGATCACGGGCTCCAGTGTTAAATAAGAAATAAAAAAGATAAATTGGCATGTATAGATATAAGCTAATTTGGTACTTAGGTTTCATGAAAGAGGGAAAAAAGGTAACTGTGAACAGATAATTGATTGGTATATGCGTGAATTCTTTGCCTCGAAAGGTTTTAAAAATGTACGGTGAGGGACAGAACTTGAACGTTTTTAGCGGAAAGGCTAACTTAAAAATTATTTAATTAAGGGGTGATATACACTATGCTTAATTTTTATTTATTAAAAATGACTAAAACATATTGAAAAAGGAATAAAATGTACATAAGACTGAACATGTTGGAGGGGCCACAACACCCTCGGCCTCTAAGAAGTTTCGTCCCTGTGTACCATGGTGTTTCATTACGTGAGAAATAAAGTGTATTTGGATGCATTTGATTAGGTATAGGAGGCTTCAGTACTTTAGAGGAAGAAAATGAATTCAAAAGATATGATAATAAACATATTGGAAACGATATATCTTTTTCCGCTATGATGATGTAAATTAATAATAGCGTTGAGGAGGAAACCAAATTACTGAAATTAGATGATGACTTCAATATTTTTTGGAACAACGAAATCAAGCACAATGAATCACTTATATAAATGCCTACATATCTTAAATCATTTATGAAATACATATATAACACCATTGTGATAGTTTGTGTAATCAAAACTAACAAAAATAACTTCTTTGGTGAAAAAAGGAGAAGCAACAAGTGTTGAACTCGCTTATACGAACACCAAAATAGACTAATCGATTGGTTATAATTTGTGACAACTAAATTAAGCGTCCATGATTATATGACCCGTATCATGAACTTATGCGAGGTCTATACTCTATAGATATCCAACATAATTCTTGAGAACTATTAAACAATATAAATCCGAAAAGGCTATAAGAAACATGATTCCTTTCTAAAAGCGTTCATATCATATATCTTCTCATTGCACTTCATATACAGTACTTTCTGTGAATATAAATGGCTATCTACAATGATGACTTGACATGATACAAAAACGAAACAGCAAGATAGAGCCCAAACAAAACCAAGAACACAAAACATCAGACCATAAACAGAAGAAAAAAAAGCGAGACCAAGTCACATGACAAAACCAAGAAACGCGGCTAAAGGCTGTCAACATTCTTATCTCCGCATCTTCCAAAAAGTATTTTAAATAGCTTGTATAGTTAAAAAAACACTAATGTACTCTTCCTAAGTAAGAAAATCATTTATCCACAATTTTTGCCTCTCCTTTGAAATAATGATTTTTACATTTAACTGTGATTAAACCTGTAAAATGCATACTTAACATACATTAGAGAAATACAAATAACATATTCAAGTTTATATTATACCTAATTATTCGAAATGTTTATCCCGGTGTCCTAAGATCAGCCTCAAACATTGCCTCTAAACAGTCTTCGACTTTTCCTTTCCAGCGTGAAGGTTCTCATTTAACAACCAATACAAATTTTGCATAAACTAATCATGTATCTAAATTTTTTTACTTAATTTTTGTATATCATAAAATATGAGGTTCTGTAGTAAGATAAAAAAACATTGGCAAGAAACAGATAACACTTTATAACACGGAAGAGCTTAGTATATATGAGACACGTGGATTCGGAAATAAGAGCAGATACATTCAGTTTCTTATGGATCCGATAGAGATAATATGACTCCCAAGCTAAGAGAAATGACATGCAAGCAGCAAATCTTCCACTTGTTTGAAGGGTTGAGTAACAGCAGTTTGCGTGAATAGTAAAGCATCCAATGACAACCATCATTCTTTTGGGTGAAATGGCAAATGAACATCAATGAAATTGATAATTTACCCCTCGTCTCATATATCAATATCCATGAGAAAGTATATTTCAAAAATAGAATATCAGAACTTAGCTAACACATGATGAGGTACCTGAAAGTTGAAGCAGCGCACCAAACATCGTTGTTTTGAAGGCGACTGTGTTGTTGAGTCTTTGGCTGCAAATTTGGGTCATATAACTCAGATTATCAGAAAGATTATATATGAAGTTTGTAGCATGTTGGGTGGAAGTGGGAGAATGAGAGTAAAGGGGTAAGAATGTATGTGACGTAAAACAGTAAAATCCAATCAACTTCTAATCTCAACCCATGATTAAGCAGTTAGTTTCTATAAGCATTTAATCGTTAACTATTGGTATCAAAGGAAATAGCATAATCTCCAATGTCTCTAATACGAAGTCCATATAACTAACATAATCACAAAATCCCCTGCAAAAAAATCAAATAAACAATCACAAACTATTCAATTCAGCAGGCTTTCACACGTGTGCACACACATTCAAGAATTAGCATTAGAATTCATGCGACAACTTTTAATAACATAAACGGGCTAGAAAAAGTTCCAGACATCAACTATACATATAGGAATAACTTTTTTTAATAAGATAACTCTTTGTAGTAGTAGCGCTTGGTGTGTAAGACTTACTTTAGTTTAATCATTTGAAGTCTATGACCCATTAGAAAGCGCCTCTGATTGTTGCTGCGTACACCTCCCACAAAGTATCAGATATGATTTCCTCATATCGAGGATGAAAAAATGTAAATAAATGTGTGAATTTGCATGTAAACTTATAACATTTAAAGCTTAAATCTTTAAAGAATATAGTGAACAGAAACCTGGAATGGTTGGAGATGATCAATTAAAGCATTGGTAAGAACATGTTTGAAAGTGCCCAAGCTCATATCTTGGACTTCTTGTGCAACCTCCTGCAATAACAAAACAGTTACATAACATAAATTGAGAACATGATTTATGACACAAACAGATGAAAAGACTGTCTTTTATACATTTCATAAATAAATATATATATATATATATATATATATATATATATATATATATATATATATATATATATATATATATATGTATATATATATTCAATCTATAAGTTTAATGGTCAAATGCTGCATATACCGTTTTATAGACAAATGATTAAGACTATTGATGACTTGACTTATCGAAAGTTAAAGAAATATGTATCCTTTCTTCTGTTTGTGATGGTTTGATATATGGAAAGAACATTATTGCATTCTGATATGATACTGACACATTATTATCAATATATTAAATAAATAATTAGTTTATTTACTTTCCTTTTATTGTATTGTCTTAGGGAATAAGTTAAGTATGATTATATATAGAGATAAGAGGCTGTAATTCAATATGCAGAGAAATATGAATATGGTTTATTTTGGTTTATTGTTTTCTTAGTTAACGGGGAGAGCTTATTCGACCTCTCGAACGTCGATTACTTATCTTTACTGTTCTTTTCATCTCTTTAATCGATTCGGTTCATATCAATTGGTATCAGAGCTGTTTCGATTCTAGGGTTTTCAAAAAAAAAAAAAAAAAAAAAATCCTGTTCATCCGCTACTGTTCATCGGCTACTGTTCATCAGAAAAAAAGTTACTGGAATGGAGCAAGAATGGAATCAAAGGTGTCAAGAATGGCATCAATGGAACCGAAGGTGTGAAGAATGGCATCAATGGAACCAAAGGTGTCAAGAATGGCATCAATGGAACCAAAGGCGTCAAGAATGGCATCAATGGAACCAAAGGCGTGAAGAATGGTTGATTCAGGTCACTGAGATGGTGGAACGGTTACAATCCACGATCTCGTTGCACCATTCTCAAATGATTGAAAAACTGGAAAAACTAATTCAGCCTGTTCAAAAGCCTCCGACACAACCTGCCCTAACAGAAAAATGTGGTGAAGATGTTGGTCTTGGGTCAGATCCAGAGGCCGTGGGAATGAAGCTGGAAAAGGATGAAACAGATTCTTTAGGGGTCCAACTAAATCAACGGACTCCTAACCGGAAGATTAAGGCAAGGTTGTTTTGGAATAAATTTGTGGTGGCACGTGTCCAAAACAGTAAACCTAGAAAGCTAGGTACCTCACTTGGTCCTGGATTTGAAAGATCAGATTCGCATGAAGAATTACAAGTCTGCAAAAGAAAGCTCCAACACATAAACCAAGACTACTGCTTGCTCAAGAAGCGCACAACGGGGATACAGCGAAGAACTTGGGATCCCGGAATCACTGCAGGCGACTTTTTCAAGACAACACCTTGAGGGCAAGGTGTTTTTGGGGGACGGAGTATTGATATGATACTGACACATTATTATCAATATATTAAATAAATAATTAGTTTATTTACTTTCCTTTTATTGTATTGTCTTAGGGAATAAGTTAAGTATGATTATATATAGAGATAAGAGGCTGTAATTCAATATGCAGAGAAATATGAATATGGTTTATTTTGGTTTATTGTTTTCTTAGTTAACGGGGAGAGCTTATTCGACCTCTCGAACGTCGATTACTTATCTTTACTGTTCTTTTCATCTCTTTAATCGATTCGGTTCATATCACATTCAAGCCTATGAGCGTTGTCAAACTCCAACCTACATTACGAAGGAAGATGAATGTTAAGCTTTTATTGATCACAAACGCTGTTAAAGGACACAATGATACTGCAAGACGCTCTACTGATGCTTTCACTGTTTTCTTTCAGCTAGAGGTATTTCTATCATTTACTTTTCTGTGCGCCATTCTTCCAATATTAATTTGAGTTATGATTAATTTCTGCTGGGCTTTCATTGTTTGTAAGCATAAGCACACAAAATCTTTACGAAGTCAGCAACATTATGTGTCGGCTCACCATCACCATACCTACAAAACCAATTATCATAAATTATTCGATTACTAGGTATCATTAACACCTGCCACACCTTTTACATGTATAATAACTTAATTATACCAGATTCAAAAATGTATCAAAATAAGCAACTTTGATTATACCAAATTCCAAAAATATCAAACATACAAAACTAAGCCTATTGTTTAACCGGTGCAGAAGCAATGTTGTTTTTCATTTATCAAACATCATTTTTAATTAATATATGTTCTAAATAGAGACCAAACAATCAAACAACACATTATCCTTAAGATAATCGAGACTTATGAGCTTCATATCTTATATAGCAAAAATAAGGCCATTGAAGTGTTCGCATAAGGTAGAAGTTTAGGCATTTAGGCTTATGAGCTTATATAAAGGGGTTTGATAAGCTCCTATTCCAGTGGCCTATGGGCTTATATAACTTTTTAAGCTAATTTAAACACTAAGCATGATCTTATAAGCTTCTTCATGGTAAGCCATAAACTACCTATTCAACATAAGCTTAAACCATAATAATTAGAGGTGGCAAAACGGGCGGGAAGCGGGCTAAACGGGCGGGCAAAATGGAAGGGCTAAACGGGCGCAATCTAAAAAGGGAAAAAAACATATATACACGTAGAATTAAAAAATAAAAATACTTATTTGAAAGCCGAGGATAAAAAATTAAATATAAAATATCCGCCGAGTTGCCTAATTAGTATTTTACATGTGCGCCATTAAGCCCCTTTAGTTTCTTACATGTGCGCCCGTTTAGCCCATTTATAATAAAGAATGGGCAAAAAGTGACCTATCCTTTTTTAAAAAGTATAAAAAAATGCCTATTTGTATCAAAATGGGCGTGCCACCTCTAATATTAATAATAGACATGACAAATATCCACTAACAAACATACGTTACTTTAATTAATACAAATCAATGTTATATTTACATCATACCTCTTTACTTCAAAAAGTTCAAATCTTTATGCAAGAATGTTGAAAACCCAACTAAGTTAGATTGTCATCCAAATAATCTGCTTATCTTCAAGAGGTTTACAACCTAAAATAAAAAAACCACAAAAACCCCCAATATATTTAACATAGAAATCAAAAACTTATCTATATTTCTACACAACAATCACAAATTGATAATTACAATCAAACCAAATCAACAACTTAACTTATCTATGCAATAGTAGTTGATTTGTGGTGGGAGATGAAATAAGTTAGGCACGTTTTGTTAAGTCTTTTATTTCTAATGTTAATAATTTAGGCAGTGAAGGAAATAGGCAACAAAATAGGCAGGGTCAAACGCTTCGACTAATGGTCAAAAGTCAAAACAAATTACAATTGTTTTTGGTAAGGATTTAGTTGACCAAAACACGTTTTACCAAAATTGTTGACCCTTTTGACCCACATGATGAGTCTTATATGAACATTTTGATAGAGGAATCGTACT